>OY856187.1:397460760-397648260 GCA_963693315.1 Diogma glabrata
AAATAAAAACTAATGATGTCGTGATAAAAATACTTAAGTATGCTGACGACATAGTTTTTTTGGCAAACAACAATCCTAAAAGCTTACAAGAAATGATTGACCAACTGGAAATTTACTGTCAACAATGGAATCTTTCTGTGAATGTAAACAAATCTCAAATAATCATTTTTACCCGTGGAGGTCGACGAGCTTTAAATGAACATTGGCGTTTTGGTGGAGAACCGATAGAGATTGTAAAATCATACAACAACCTAGACGTAGAGCGAACACCAAAATTATCCTTTCACCCGCATTTAAAATCAAAACTAAAAGCAGCTAAATCTGGCATAAATTGTATTTGGAATGTATTCATTTATAAGAGCTGTGTCCCCTTTTCTAGCAAAATCAAAATTTTTGAATCAATCTCTAGAGCTTTTCTGTGTTGCAGCGCCCAGGTGTGGGGTTTTCTTGAATATCGTGAAGTTGTACAATTACAGAGATTTTTTCTGAAAAGGATGTTCTGTTTACCCAAGAACACGCCAAATTATATGTTATATCTCGAATCAGGCTTACAGAAAACATTTCAATACACTCCTAAAATGCACTTCAACTATATAATTAAAATTCTACAATATCCAAATCATCGTCTACCAAAGGTATTAGCTTTAGAAATTATCAAGTTGAAATCGTTTTGGGTTACGGAATGGTACACCTTAGCTGAAAAATGTGGTTTATCGTTATGTTTAGAGAATTTAAATATACAAGATTTAAAGCAGCATATGGAACAAATCTTAAACAATCTAAAGGAAATAGACAGATGTGAATTTGAGGAGGACGCTCGTAGATCCACTTTTCACGGTGATTATTGTAACTTAGAATATATAAATGCACCAAAATACTTCATTGACAAGATCGCATCGCATAAAATAATGGTGATATTTAAAACGAAGAGAGCTCTTATTAATTTAAACGCAAGGGCCTTTCAAAGCGGTACATCTAGCATTTGCTCGTTATGTAACTTGGGTGAAATCGAAAACGTTTTCCACTTCGTTGCAATCTGTCCAATATTAAAAGATATACGTAGACAAATGTTTAAGAAAAACGAGCTATCAAGAGATGATTTTCTATCCTATTTGAATGGTGCCACCTATGATGCTTTGTACGAGTTTGTGAATTCCGCGAGTAAATATAGGTTACTGTTAATAAGTGAATTTAATGTATAAGATGAAATTATGTGCATAAGTTATGTTTTTCTTTTTTGATGCGTCGTTTTATATGTTTGTTTTTCTGCTTTTCTCATTTCACTCTTATTTTTATACTCGATATTATTATAGTAAATATTTTTTTCGGCAAACGGCTGTAAAGTTTAACTTTACTGCCGCTAGGGAGTTAGCACTAGTCTTACTTTTTAGCCTGACAGCAAAAGTAACGTCTAGCGACAGCAAAAGTAACGCCATTTTTATTTTATATTACGGAGGCTGTAAAGTAGCATTTGTTATTTGTTAGTTTGTTATTTTTTCAAACATATTGTATAACCATGACAACAAAAAATAAGTTGATTCTCATATTTGAAATTTTGAAAAGGCTGCTTTGAAAAAAAAATTTTACTCATACAAATTTAAATGTTTTTTTCTCTTTTTT
The DNA here is from genome assembly GCA_963693315.1 of Diogma glabrata. Classification (NCBI taxonomy): domain Eukaryota; kingdom Metazoa; phylum Arthropoda; class Insecta; order Diptera; family Cylindrotomidae; genus Diogma; species Diogma glabrata. The sequence goes on from OY856187.1 coordinate 397,462,381, forward strand.
GGAAGTAATTATGACGATACAAATTCATATTTATAAAAAGTTTGATGTATTAATTTCATATTTATAAAAAATTTAAACGTTTGCCGAAAAAATAGTGTATTTAATTCGGAGCGGAAGTGACTTTTTGTGTTTCGTCTATAATTGTCAAACTATAGACTCAACACAAAAAGTATCACTTTAGCTCCTAATTAAATAATGTACTTTTATTATTATCATTTTTTCCCCTTTTATTTTTATTTTTTATTATTTGTATAATTATATAAAGTACCAACACGACAGACGGCTTTATTGTCCATTTTCTATAATATTTTTTTTGTTTGTTTTTGTTATTTAAATTGTGTAATGTTTAGTCTGCAAAATAAAATATTTTTTATTATTATTATTATTATTATTACTTATACTTATTATTTTACTTGTCCTGTTTATATGTCCGAAAATTTTACTACATCTAGTCCAACCATATAGATAATTCCTTCTAACACAGCATCGCATCCGTTTTATTGTTAGCAACAGTTACAAATATTGAGTCCAAATAGTGAGTGAATAATTCCATTAAAAAAAACTTATGGTATAGTTTATTGATTTATAACAACTTTCAATAAACATATGGTAAGATTGCATATGGTATGATATACAACCCCATAACAACTGCATAACCTCCAAACAGCATGTGATATAATTTATCAAATATTGACTTTGACTTCAAATAGTACGTTCCAATATATGAAACAATTACACGATTTACAACTTCATAACCTCCAACAAATATGTGATCTGCATAAATTTTCTTGAATAAAATGTATTTCGAAGTTGTTCCAGGCTTAAAGAAATAATTTGGCTAATCCGGCTCGAAGGACCAAAAACTGTTTAAAACAATTTTTTGAAATTATATGGTTTTTTGAAATTAAACAGCAGATTATTTATTTTATTTTATTTTTTATTTAAGAACAAAGGAAGTTATTTAACTTTTATGTTATTCGTTGACTGATTGTGGCTTTCCTTTTTTCATCTGAAGCTATGAATAATTTTTACAATAAAACGTGTGTTTATAATGTGAACTGGGTTGCTAGGTAAACTGGAAACGGACATTAACCAAAACATGTTGGTTAGAATATTTCATAAAAGAAACTATATTGTGATTATTTATTTTAACACACCCACCTTCTTCACTATATGACGTGACTGAGAATGTTGGAAATAAGAATATGAAGCGTCGTTTTTTGTTAGAATCCTACTAACAGTAACAGTTAGAAGAACTCTAAATCTCAAAACAAGTTTGAATAACATAACCTGAAGAGCTATGAGATTTTGGTTGTCGATCAATAATAATCAAAAACATATTGGGTCAACAACGATTTTAATCAATTAAATTATACAATTTTACAACCCATCAATTATAAATTTTAATAATTATTTCAAATATAATCAACTAAGAAGCATAAAATATATTCAACTACGAAAACCTGCTGGCGATATCCCACCCAACAACAGAAACACTTTGCTTTTACATAAATTTAAGTTTTGTATTCTGTTTACGACTTTTTCGAATAAATTATTTACATTTTTTAGTTTTATAGAAAAAAAATGTCAAAAAATATCAAAATGTAACAGCATATGAATTATATTGTATAATAACCACCTATGAAGTCACCAAACACTTCAAACATATAATTTATTGATTGATTTATTACTGTTAGTTATTTTTTCTTGTAAAACATATTTGTATTGCATGTCCCAGATTGGAGAATTAAATTTACCTTCTACATAAAAAATTTACTTGTTTTCTTAACTACAAAAGAAAACGAAAATTAAAACTCTAAGGAGTTATATCATACATGAATATTCTATTGTAATTAATGTCATAAGTTTTGTTAAAAGATTTAATTAAACTTTTAGCAAAAAAAAAAATTTTTTTGTTCCGGATAGGGATTTGTTAAATGAATTTATTATTTATAAAATTGGAGATTTGCGTTTACGGTAAAAAGGGTTACTAGTTACTACATACATATCTTCATGTTCAGTAAAAGTATCTGTAATGTATTTTGAAGAGTAAAAATAATTTGGTTTCATCAAGGGAATTCTAATTGAATTGTTTAATTAAACATGAATTCATTATTTATTTTTTAATTTCAAATGAAAATTATTATGAGTTGGTTGAGTTATTTTTATTTATCATCTCGTCTAAATATTTTATCCATAATCAAATCCATTCATAATTAATTAAGTTAAATTCTTCACATTATAAAAAAATTATTTACCACCCAATAACAATTAACATAAAATCAATAAAAACTCAGCATGATTACAATAATAATAATAAAAAACAATTCCATCTGTAGGCGACAAAAATATTAACGAAACTAAAAAATATTATAAATTCTAATCTCATTCCCGAAACATAGAAAATGAAAGAAAACAGAAGAAATAACGATTGACAGAAAACGAAATATGTCAAATATATTAGGAAACATAATAAACTTTCATGTGATAAAATCAGAAAAAAAATAAATAAAAAACTTCGATAAAATAATTATAAATTATATTTTTTTTTTTGTCTATGAAATAAAAATAAAACTGAAACCGACACGGAATCAAATGAAACAAGAATACGAATCGAGCGTAAAGACGTACACATACCGTAAACTCGATAAAAATTTTTGATTATTAAAAGACAAAATGAAAATAGAAAATTATGTGATCGAGATAAAATTGATAAAAGCGTTATAATATTGAGCTTTTTGGGTGGTTTAATCTATCAAAGTTGTATTTACGTTGTATTTTCGTTTCTGGTTTTTGAAGAAAAACACTGATAATCTTATTAATGGAAATAACTTCAAATGGTTTTTAATTAACACAGAAACAAGTTTTTTTGGTTTTGATTTTTAATTGTGTTACCGTTGATAATATGAAACCGTTATTTTTTGGGTTACGTACTTTGAAAAAGTAAAACGAAAAAATCTTAAAGTTAGACTATGAACATGAAAATACATCTTCGTGTGTTAAGCTTATTTTAGTTTAGATTCGTTCTTTGAATACAAAACTAAAATGTGAATGTAAAATGGGAAAAGTGAATTATTGCGTTTTTACGAGAAAAGTTTGAAAAATTTGTAATATTATTTCTTAAATACGGTCGTTTACTGAGAGTTAAGATATACAGAATGTTAAAGAGTAGAGAGCATGCTTGTCACAAGAAGTCTGAAAAAATTTACAACGATACAATTGTGGGGAGAACCCATACCCTTAGATTATCTTCAGCCGGGCTAGATCTTATTTTGTGCGCTAAATTAACCTATGGATAATTGTATGTCTCAGACAATATAGCCATACAGAATAGGTTATAGAAAATTCTGGAACTATAAAATGAAAGTATACAATTGTTACAAATAACGCACTTCATTGTATTTTTTTTGTGAAGTTTTATTTAAAGTCGATTTCCTATCAACTAGTGTTGGAATTTTACAAATTTTTAGTAGTAAGCCCAAACCGTGGCTTTCAACACAAACGGAAACCTTTCTATATTATTATGTGTCCTCTTAAAATAAATTAATGAATTGTAATGTAGACTGGAGCATGATAATGTAGAGCGGTAAAGATCTCGAAGTATTCAATGTCTGTTTTCTCACAATTCACAATTTTGCTTACCATACGTAGTCATAGTAGTTTCTCATTCATTTACAATCCATAGACATTTGTTTTCATATAGTTTCCATACATAAATTTGTTCTTCGCATAAAACAACAATAATAATTCTTTTACAATCCCCTATTATTGAATCATACTGCGTTTTCACCCGTCTTACTTTACTATACTGCAAAACTTTGATTTCTCTAAACACTAACCGTACATGATCAACGAAGTTTTCAAACCTCAAACAGCTGTGAATGTTTGTCCAATCGTCACAATAGAAAAAATTGTTATCCTACAAGTCGTTATGCATTCGATTTCCTATATGGGTGTTTTTTGTATCAAATTATCTTTCCGTTATGGATCTGAATTTCACTGCAATACTGTTGTAAGTTGTTATTTTGTAATACGTAAACATCATAAAATCGATTAAACTTACGTCTAATTCATTCTAGTTCATTGATATTTCTTACTAGTGTGTTAGAAATAATTTGTTTCGTCAAATTGTTTTTGCGGTGCTGAGTATTACAAAGTAACAAACCGTTTTGTTTTAACGAAAAAGGTCCTAACATTTATTTACATAATGTAAATTAATTGCCTTGCATCAGAAACCCTTATTCGAATTTTTCGATATTAGATGAATTGCTATATAAGCAATGATATACAATAATTCATTCTCTTGTGCAGCATATTTTCCTCTCATAAATGACAAAATTTGAAGAACTGAATTTTGCAATCATGTTTTTTGTCTTAAAATTAAGTTTGACATATAAGTAGTGAAAATTTTAATTAGTTTTTGATTTAAATTCAATTAGTGCAATTAGTTCAATTTTTTTAAATGTTCCGTCCAGTTAGTGACAAATTTAGTTCAAATTTATATGTTTTGTGTCGTCGCGAAAACGCAAACAGTTACAAAAAAATTATTTATATGTTCGTGTCGTAAAAATCAAAAAAATAAATTTACAAACCAAAAATCTATATATGTTTGTGACGTAAACCAAAACAGTAAACGCGCTCTCTTAGTTGAATTTAAGATTCACACAGTACTCGGCAGTATTACATTTGTTTTTTTTTGGTGTTTGGATGGCTGTCAGTCTTTCATCATACAATTAGATATTTGGATTTTTCCTTTTGAGAAGTTTTTTTTTTGGACGCCCGCAGCTCTCAACAATGGAAGTAAAATCACCATGTAAATGACGAATGTGAGTTTTTGTGATACGTATTTTTTTTTCTGTTTGATGGACGGTTGATCCTGCATTTCGCGAAATTGTGCAAATTGGTTAAAAATATCTCGTCGAATTTTTGGGCATGGTCGACATTTTGGATAAGCACGAAAAGATTAGTAAGGGTACCAATAAAAAATTTATAAAACCATAGTAAATTATTAGAAACTTGCACAATTAGTTTAAAGAACTAATTAGATTTCTGTTCTTGTTCTAAATAATTATTACCGTGTTTAGGTAAATGGTGTCGTCATTTTTATTCAATTATTGAGCTTTAGCCTAGTGAATATTTTAAAATATATTAAACATAAATATCAGAAAATTTATTAACTGTAACTGTAAATTGTAAGAATGTACGGGACTGGCATGATCAGTTAAATAATTATTACCGTGTTTAGATAAATTTTGTCGTCATTGTTATTAAATTAGTGAGCTTTAGTCTAGTGAATATTTCAAAATATATTAAATATAAATATCAAAAAAAAAAATATTTATTAACTGTAACTGTAAATTGTAAGAATGTACGGAACTGGCATGATCAGTTTAATTAATTGTTACCGTGTTTAGATAAATTGTGTCGTCAGTGATATTAAATTATGAAACTGTAATTTAAAGAAAAGCTCCAATATATCTTAAATAAAAATAGTTGAATGTAATTAGTATCAAAACTAAGAACTTGTGTTGTTTTGGGTTGTGTATAAACTCGGGATGAATCCCCTAATTTTATTCGATGATTAATACAATTGGTACCTGTCGTCTTATTAAATTAATTTAAGTAGACTTGATATTATATTCCGTTCCATTAAACCACAGGAAAGAAAAATATCTTCTGTGGAGTGTCATTGATGATTAGTATAAAACGAAAATTTCCTTCTGGTAAGGTCCTGATGCACGATTTGAATTAATCACCGCTAAACAAGTTGCCAATGCAATTACCAACAATCACCTATTATTCAGGTGCCTGGTGGTCCTTCAACGTATTTGTTTTATGCAACGTTTAACCTAATGGTCAAATTTTACAACGTATTGGTTATACCATTATTATATCATCATTGTCAAGTTTTACAACATAATTTTTTTGTACAATATTTGCATCATCGTTGACTCCATTTACAACGGATGTTTTTTTTTATCTCCAAACGGTTACATTGTGCTTTCAACGTATTCAGCTATACGTACAAATTTATGCAACGTTCATATATACAAATTGCTACGTTGTGTTTTCAACGTATTCAACTATATTCACAATTTATTCAACGTTTATTTATACCAATTCTTGCATGGTGTTTTCCACATATTCAACCGTATTTGCAGTTTGTTCGACGATTATTTATACAAAATTGTTACATTGAATTTTCCACATATGCAAACGTAGTTACAAAGTCATTCAACGTTTATTTACGCAAATTGTTACATTGTAGTTTTGACATATTCGACTATAATTACAAATTTACTCAACGTTTTTTTTTATATACAAATTCTTGTACCATATTTTCAACGTATTCAACCGTACTTGCAAATTATTCAACATTTATTGATACATATTGTCGCCTTTCATTACCGACGTCTTCAACTATATTTGCAATTTATTCGACGAGTATTTATACAAATTGTTACATTATATTCTCACCGTATCTACCTTTATTTGCAATTTATTCAACGTTTATTTATACAAATTATTACCTGGTATTTACATCGTATTCAACTATATTGGAAATTTATTCAACTATTACCTGGTATTTTCAACGTGTTCCACTATAATTACAAACTTATTCAACATTTATTTATACAAATTGTTACATCGCATTTTTAATCAACGTATGTGTATACAACCGTGCTGATGGAGGGCTGAGATAACTGAAGCTTGGAGGCCGGGAGGATATAATCATGGGGTGAGTGAAACTGAATTATTTCTTTTGTATTTTTTTTATTCTTGGGATTTAGGGGTGTGAATGAGTGTGAATGAGTGTGTACGTGAGTGTGTGTGAGTGATTGCAGGGGTTGAACGTGCTGACCGCGGTTCTTTCGTAAAAAGGGGTCGCCAGAGTCTCATTTTATCATTTGCATTTTTTTTCCACTTCCGAATATTCACGTAAATTGCGTACATGCATTTGTGCTGAAGCAGCAGGTTTATAACATCTCAAATCCACGGTGACTGAGCCTTAGTCGTTACGGCTTTAAAAAAATCTAGGTACGCATCCTGCTAAGCCATTCTCATCCTTTGATGAGAAAGCACTTCATTACAGAATAAAGAAAAATCAATGAAGCATTCATTATAAAAAATTGAAATTTGATTAAAAACCGCGATAGCCCTTCTAAATCGAATAAAATTTACTTGGAAAAAATATTCTTGTTTCTCTACAAATCAAAACTCCCCTTCCCAACCTCACCTAACCTTCATCGATTTATCATCTCATCTATCTTCTTTACATCAATAACTAAAGCAAGTAGTAAAAATATTTTTTTATTCTTTTGGGACTGAAAAAATAAAATAAAAATAACCCAAAAAAAATTTAAAATAGAAAACTTATCTAAACATTTGATAGGGTTAGACTTTTCCTCATTTTTCATCTCAAAACAAAAAAAAATATGAATAATTTTTGAGTTTGTATATTATAACGAAAGGGGTTGATTATACGTAACAAGCGTTTTGGGTGTGTTCTTGATAATAAAAAAAAAATAGAATAAATATCCAATTTCTTTATCATAGAGGTGAAAACTTTAATTTCTTTGTTGTTTTTTGAAATTAAGATTTATGAATTCGAATAGCGAAACTGTAAGAAGAATATCATAAAAATTATCTTTTAGAAAAAAAAAAAACAAAAAAATTTAAATAAAATAATGATTTTGATTATTGTGCACAAACAAAGTGAGACACACTTGTTTTAAAATTCACATAATTTTCCGACAATGGAAAAACCATATTTACTTACAAAATGACACAAAAACTAACATTCTGATGGCACATTTTATGATATGATTCATGTGATATGATAATATTGATACAAATGGAAAATTGTAAAATTGGATTCTTTTTTGGCTCGGAATTGACAAGGAGATTGAAATCTGTGGTTAAATTTTTCTTTGTTGTTTGTGGTTGATTGTTACATCTTTTGTTGTTGGTAATATGAGTGAAGTGATTTGTGAAGGGTGAAAGTTTACCGATAATGAATTATGTGATAACACTACACAGAAATACATTTAAGAAATATTTGTACGAGAGTGGGGTAAAGAGAAAGTTAAAAATTAAAACAGCAATCCGTTAATTTGTGTCGTTGTTTATACTTTGTTGAATATATCCTCGGCGATGCAGTCTAATGCAATTATGCCCGAATAAATTTTAGGACACAAAGCGACAAATATCTTGGACATTCGGTGTGCTGAGTGTTGGAATGTGGTTAAAGGTATCATGTTCAGTGAGTTCATAATTTTGTATATTTCCTGTAATACGTAAATTTAGTTTTACCTAGATGAGATCCAGGTTAAACTGATCAGTCATCTCGTTAAAAGATTAAAGGCCGTGTTTGACTTAATTGTGTAAGGATTACCTGTTACATGACCATTTAACAAGCCTATAGCATTATTTATATCAGAAGTTCCAGTTTGGTAGATCCGCCAGGTGAAAGAAAGGTTTTTATTTAGTATTTTTCACGATACAAAGGACGTTCCTATTAATTTCCCTTAATTTTTTTAAAAGTGAACGAAAAAATAACATTTGCCGCAATATTAGCACAATATAAAAAAAAGAAAATCCGTGGTTATATGTCTTTTAATTTCGATTAATAATTTTATATAATATCTCTAGAACCAGAAAATAAAATTATAGTTAAGTGAAATGTTCTGACCACTCAAACTTTTTTCACACACCGAAGGATCAAATGTATGAACGGGTCCTATTATTTTTTCCTCTCAAATATTGCTCTCTATCAACATTGCTTTAAATTCGCTGACTGCCCCAAAGTGATCCCTAGATGGGTCAAATGTATGACAGTGTTCTAATATTTTTTCAATCCCAACATTTTCTTCCAACACACCTTGTAATGAAGCGCTTCTTCATTGTTAACCAATGAAGTGGCATAGCAGGCCGCGCACCTGGATGAGATTATTTTTTGCCCCAGACTAGCTACAGCCTATGGGATCGAAAGAAGAATGCCTGCTGCTTCAACACAAATAATCGTATAGTACGCGTATTTCGAATAAAGACGGACCAAAAAAAACTAAGTGAGATGAGTAGACTCTGACGACCCCTTTGCATGAAAAGAACCGCGATCACCCCGTCCAACCCCATGATTTTCACCCATTCACACACTTTCGTACTGCATACGCTCTCTCATGCACACACACACGTTCACACACACCCGCACAAAGACACGTACCTTCATACACACCATCACCCATATGATATCTCCAGTATTGAAATCGGTTAAACTTAGAGCTTTTATTGAAGTTACTTGATTCAGCAAGAACTCAAGACAAAATTGTATCATATCGCAACTTGGTCGACACATAACGATTTCAGTCCAGTTGTTTGGTTTTATTACCCTTTTTTTTTTGTTTACAACACATGTCTTCATAATTTCTTGCTGACCCAAATTCATTATTTGCTAGTTTTTCACAAAGTTGATTTTAACTGATGGTAATTTAAGCATACGAATATCGTGTAGATAGACAAATAGTTGTACGAGTGCCGAAATACGCAAATTATCAGAGTCGTCAAATTCAGGCGTGATGCTTCTTATGCGAGGTCCAAATTTAGCCAAAAATTCTTTCAAAAACTCTGTTATTGTAATTTCAACTAACTCCATTATTCCGAAGTAAGTTTTACCTTTCAGTAATTGTTGTAACTTAGTTGCAAGAAAAGTAGCGTAACAATCAAGCCGGCTCACTCTAATCTTGATTTTATCATACCCTATATTGTTAGGAGAGTAACTATAAAAAAAATTACAGGGGAGCAGTAGTTTATGCACATCACTTAACGCTAAATAACTGCAGATGTGATCAAAGTTATCAAAAGGTAGACTTTGAAGTGATGTTGCAATCATTTCTAGAATTTTTCTTCTTTATCATGATTATAAAATTATATTGTTTCAACAATCGTTGTGGTCTGGGGGAATACTATATTGTATTAACAAACAATTCTCAGATTAAGGTAGCCTCCTTAGTCTGCCAAATAATATTCAATAAAACACTTTAATTTATTTTTATTTTAGATCAACCCAATCATAAAAAAATAATAATTCAATACATCAAAGTATATTAAATTACCGGTTTATCGACTACAACTGTTATATATGAATAATTTATTTGTTGTAGTCATACAACCCACACTACCGTTATAAAACACGCGGTCTAATTTATCCAATACCTAGTTATATTGAAAATCAACTAATGGTATTTCCCAAGAAAAATTTAAATAATTACTTGACAATAAATCTTATGATTGTTAAATGCAGAATTAGTTCTACATATAGGACTATTCCCATCCTCACATCCACATGCACACACTCATGCACCTACCTACTACCCATAATCATTCATACCTGTAAATAACAGTAAATTAGGACTCACCACATGATGTGAATAACTCCCGCTCCTCCAACTCGTGATATCCGCCTTAACCCGTCATGTTACTCGGCTCAAAATAAAACAATAACCAGGTTAAACTGCCATTTTTTGGTACCGTGGTATTATTTGTATTATTATGCTTGGTGTTATAACTGGATCGGGTCGGTACAAAAAAAAAACAATGCACTCACTTTTAAGCTTTCTAATTTTTTTTGTTATATTTCGTTTTGATTTTTTTTCCTTCAATTTACTTATGAGCTAGCATAAGTAAAAACATGAAACATAAAAACAATTTTACTATTATAATTAGATTTGTTAACATGTAACTGAATACAACACTAGAATCACTTAATCACTATCTGCTACTCTTCTGGTGGTTTCCATACAAAAATCAAAAAAAATGTTAAAAAATAATTCAAAGCTCCCTATTTGTGATCCCCAAAGGGGTCAAACGTATGAATAGGTCCTATTAATTTTACCTGCCCAACATTTCTTCTGAACAAACGTACCCCCTATCTGTCTCCCTTCTGGAGGTCACCCTACAAAAACACCCACATATTGGAATACTTCTCGTGTTAGAGTATAAAGTTCACATTCACACTGTGAACACGACACCACATCACTGCATCAACCAGCAGCTCGTGGTCTCGCGGGCAATACTTACGCTGACTGACATTTCAGTGGCTTTGAGATAATAACGCAACGAGTGTGTCATATCACGCCAGCGTAATATTGTGAAATAATCAAACTAAACTTAATATTCGAATATAGTTTATGAATTTCTGGTCAAAGTAAAAACGGCATCATCTTCTTCAGATAAAGTTGTTTTGCGATCAAATACCTAAATGTATCTGATTGAGCACCCGATCATGCAAATTCAGGGTTCAAAATTGCCATTAGTTTATGGCTGCGCCCGAAAAAGCGTCATTAGTCGCCGACGCAGTGTCAATTTTTTGGGGTCAGAGTGAAATCCTCTTCAAGCATTTAAAACATACCCAACATTCAGAATAAAATTATTACGGAATAAGTATCGTGACTTGAGAAAACAATCTGTACAAGGCGGCGGTGTTCATGTTGCTAGAAAGGCCAAATTCATGAAGAAATTGGATATTTGACATTGCGAGTGCTGATGCTCTCACAACAACGAAAAGTAAAGATGTTGAATTTCTGAAAACGCAAAGATTGAAGAGCCGCGTGGGTTCAACGATTGGTGCGGACTTGGTTACGGATCGGCAAGCGATGGGTTGAACGCGAATATGCTGAAGAACCAAGACGAAAACACCAAGCTAGCAATTTTGCAACAGCTAAGTTAAGTAAGTGTTTGTTATCGAGATGCACGCTATTAAGCTTTTTTAGCCCTGATTACATTGGTGTAATTGTAGTTGGAAAAACTACTTCAACCGAATCGAGTGACACCCACCAAATGCAAGTTGATGATATTGACGCTGGTGTTCCGCGATTTTTTCCGACCCCTCAAAGAAACTAGAGGCTCTGTTGAAGGTATTACCGGATGAATGATATCTTGTTTTGACAAGTCCAGAACAAGTGACCGTGATGCGACCCTCACTTTGATAGCCACTGCAGATGGCATAGAACGCGATTAAAAGAAACATTTTGAATCGCTCGTCATTACGAAAACATCGTAAAGAAAATCGGAATATAAATGTAAAGAAAATCTCGAGTTTGTAAAGAAAAACTCACAAGTAACATTAATCATTAATTTAATAAGTTTGAATATTGGTGTAACATCGAAATTCTATTTTTCCAGCTCGATACAGAGAAATTATTCGTAGTGCATTGGGATGGAAAAATGCTACCAGATCTCCAAGGCAAAAAGAAAGTTGATTGACATCCAATTATTGTATCGGTTAATGGGAAGGAGCAGTTGCTGGGTACACCAAACAAGATTTTTCATTCGACACAACTGCGCCCAACACCGGTCGTTTAATGGGAGCATTACGTGCCCTTGAACAAACAAATGTTGGAAAGAATCGTACTTTTATTTGCCGTGCTGCCATCATATTTATGAGCTGGTTTTACCAGAAGTATTTGAAACTAAATTTGAAACTTCTGTGCCAGGTGTACATATCTTTGACCGGTTCAAAAGCGAATGGATATAATTAAAATGAAAATATACACTACCGGAGTAGAAAACGATGAAGTCGCCAAACGGATTCTAGTCGTAATGCAAATGGAAATACAAGCCTTTTGTAAACCTCAATTGAAGAAAAACCAATCACGTTGCGATTACGAAGAATTCATCCAGCTAATCCTTTTGTTTCTTGGAAAAGATCTCGGTGAATACTCATTTCGCACGCCTGGACTTATCAGCTATGCCTGATGAATGGCTAACAGAATCCACAGCCTGAAAATGTTGTTTTACTGTAAACATTTCAAAATCACGTCACGCGAACTGAATGGTTTACGTGATGCTTGAATATTTATCGTTCTTTGCTGCGCCAAAACCTGGTTTCGATCTCATCGAGCTGTGGAGGCTCCGAAGCAAGATTTGGATTTTATAAATCAATCGCTGTGTATACCGCCGTACAAAGAATTGTCAAATAATGTTTTGTCCAAAGTCGTTGGATGCGATAGACAAACGTGGTATCTGTCGGATGAGTCCATTACGCTCGCGTTGTTTAATTCCAAGGTGACAACAGAAATTAAGATAAAAAGGTACAAGCTTTCTGCGTCTCTTCTAAGGAATGTGAAACAAGCGAAGATCATGTAATGAAGCGCTGCTTCATTGGTAAACCCATGAAATGGAATACCAGGCCGCGCACCTAGATGAGATTTTAAAGCCCAAACTAGCTTCAGTAAGTGGGGTCGAACGAAGAATACCTGCTGCTCCAGCACAAGTACCAGTATTGTACGCGTGTTACATGATAGGAACGGATAAATAAAAAAGCAAGTGAAAAAAAGAGACTCTGGCGACCCCCTTACGTGAAAAAACCCCGATCCCCATGTTCAACCCCCGTTGTTGATCACACATTCACTCACTCTCGCATCTCATCTCGCAGACACCTACACGCCCACACACACACACACGCCCACACACACACACACGCCCACACACACACACACACACACACACACACACACACACACACACACACACACACACACACACACACACACACACACACACACACACCCACACACACACACACACACACACACACACACACACACACACACACACACACGGAGATGTTGGACTACATGGTTGAATGCATGCCAATACCGGAGAGTGGTGCCAAGATAGGAGCAGAATTTATTGCGAGATATCTTAAAAGCACCTGTGATGCATCTATGCCGCGTAAAAGCAACGGTAATGGACGGTCCCCAGTCTTCTGGTGGACCGTAAACATTGCCCGTCTGAGAAAAGAGTGCCTCAAACTCCGGAGGAAATGTACACGAAGGAGAAATCATGAGCACTATGAGCAGTTCCAAAATGATTTTCGCGAAAAGCGGAAAGAATTGCGGAAAGCAATTGCTAATAGTAAGAGCAGATCATTCCAGTGTCTTATAGATGAAGTTCAGAATAACCCATGGGGAAGTGCGTACAAAATTGTGCTTACTAAGCTCAAGGGTGTTCAATCAGCTGCACCAGTGTGCCCAGATATAATGGCTGAAATTGTGTCCGGCCTTTTTCCACACCACGTTGACTTCTCCCTACCTCGTGAGCTGCAAATTGACGAAAATTCAATTTCGGCTGTCACCACCGAAGAGGTCCTAAACGCGTTGCTCAGATTATCCGTTAATAGCACGCCCGGTCTAGACGGCATCCCAAATATCGTCTTAAAAACAGCGATAAAGAAGAAGCCGAATGTATTCGAAAATATCTACACTGCGTGCCTAAAAGAAGGGATATTTCCTGAGGAATGGAAGCACCAACGCCTTGTGCTTATACCGAAAGGTGACAAGCCACCAGAAGAACCCTCGTCCTACCGCCCACTGTGCATGCTGGACACAACTGGAAAGATCTTTGAGAGAATTATTGGTACTCGACTTGAGCAACATACTGAAGGCGAGTGGGGCCTTTCTGACCGGCAGTTTGGTTTCAGAAAGAAGCGCTCTACCGTTGATGCAATAGCTGCAGTATGTGAGATAGCGCATAAAGCTTTGAGTGGTAAAAGATGGCTAGAAGGTGATAAACAGTATTGTGCTGTTGTCACTCTGGATGTTAAAAACGCCTTTAACTCTGCCAACTGGAACCAAATCATGAGAGCCCTAGACGAACTGCATGTACCTGACTACCTGCTACGTATAATAGCCAGCTACTTCACGGGAAGAACTCTGGTCTATGATACCGAAACAGGTCCTAAGAAGTACAATATAACAGGAGGAGTACCCCAAGGATCGGTCATTGGACCCCTGCTGTGGAACATCATGTACGATGGTGTTCTCAGAGTACGTGTGCCGGCACAAACAACGATTATCGGCTATGCAGACGACATTGCCATAGTTGTTGTAGCCAAAAACCTTACGGACATTACGAGCAACTGTAACCAGACCATAACCAGCGTTAGAGCATGGCTGAACAGCAAAGGACTAGAGTTGGCCGATCACAAAACGGAAGCCGTACTAATGAGTAGCAGAAAAGTGGTGGAAAGTATCGATATCCAGGTTGGTGGACAGATCATAAAATCTGGCCAGCACCTGAAGTATCTTGGAGTCGTTCTAGACCACAGACTCAACTTTAGAGACCACTTGATGTACGCTGGCGACAAGGCCAAACGAGTGGGGGCTGCTCTTGCAAGGCTAATGCCAAACATTGGCGGCCCTAGACAACCGATCAGACAGCTTCTTCAGCGGTGGAAACGCCATCTTATGTTAGACCTATCAAAACGGCCTACAGACTGACATCGTTGCGCATTTGCTGTGCTTTTCGCACGGTGTCTGACGAGGCTGTAAATGTTATTGCGAGTAGGATGCCGATTGATATTGCAGCAAAAGAGGTATCGGCTCTGCGTATAGCAACACGAAATGATAGGGACCGACGAACACGTGAAGACTTCAACATGGACAGTCATATAGAATGGCAAGCGAAATGGGAAGCTTCCACCAACGGACGATGGACCTTTGTGATGATCCCTGACATAAAAACATGGACATCAAGAAAACACGGTGATGTCAACCATCATTTGACGCAAATGATCTCAGGCCATGGATGCTTCCGTGAGTACTTATACAAGTATAAGCACGTAACGGATCCAAACTGTCTCTACTGTGAGGGTAAGGCCGAGAACGCTGAGCACGTGCTAATCGAATGCGGAAGGTTTGCACATTCGAGAAGACTTATTGAGCAGCATATGGGAGAGTCAATCACTCCGCATAGCCTCATGCAATTTATGCTGAGCTCAAAAGACAACTGGTACATAGCGAATGAGATCATCACAAGTATGATGAAACGACTGAGACAAGACGAACGAAGAGCAGCCATGCTCAACACTACACAGCGAAACCACGACAACACATAATAATCGAGAGAGTACTACACTCAACCCCTGCCCTGCGAAGGAATGCCTTAATTGGTGGTACCGCAGGGATACAACAGGACTACAAGAGCAAGGGAGATGTTTTTACCCGGTAAGAACCCGCGGTCGCCTGGAAAGTCGGATTCCAGGTGGATTTTTGAAACGTTTCATCTTCCTACGAAAAAAAAAAAAAAAAAAAAAAAAAAACACACACACACACACACACACACACAAACACACACACACACACACACACACACACACACACACACACACACACACACACACACACACACATACACACACACACACACATACATACATGCATACATACATACATACATACATACACACATACACACACACACATACTTAAAGACATACATCCATAGACGTACACCTACACATCTACACCCATATAGCTATATATACGTACATATATGAAAGTACTCACCCAAGTGTTGTTCAGGACCCCATTCCTCATTCCGGCTCCGTCTAATCTGTCATACCTATGACATCAGCTATACATACGCGGTGCAGCAAAAATAATCAGGTCCGAGTGGCAGTTATGGTGGACAGCAACTGCACCCAAAATGTACATTTCGTTGCGCCACACAGAACTAGGGCGATTGCGCTATGTTCAATATTATAAATGAAGATTGTTGCGCCACATGAAACTAAGGCGATTTCTGTTCTTAAGTTTAGTAATGTATAGGAAAACTGTTGCACCACACAGAACTACGGTGATTGTGGTAAGTTTGCTGATATATATGAAAATTGTTGCGCCACACTGAACTAAGGCGATTGTGGTAAGTTTAATATTATAAATGAAGATTTTTGCGCCACATGAAACTAAGACGATTGCTGTTCTTAAGTTTAGTAATGCATAGGAAAATTGTTGCGCCACACAGAACTACGGCGATTGTAAATTTGCCGATATTCAAGATTTAAACTTAGAGGTGTTCGGGAGACCCCCCCGCCATTTTGTCCAAATTTGAAATGAATTCAGATCTTCCATTTTCAAGTGAACTTGTATCATTTGCCAAAGTTTCATCAAAATCCTATGCAAAAAACTGACAATGAAATTCAAAGACATCAACGAAGACTTCATAAAATTGAGCAGCTACGTCACATCGAGCACAAAAAACTTTTTCATTCGCTGCGGCTTATCACAAGATTTCTTGAATTAACCTCTGGGAATTTTGGATGACCTTGACGACTATATTGAAACTTTCATAATTCTCAAGAAATTGCGAGTAGTCAACGACATGGCTAAGAGAGGCGTGTAGATGGTGCAAGACTTCAACGAGTGTCGCTGCGTAAATGAAGACGAGTTTCAAGGCTTGCTATTAGTTATCGCAAATTATAAAGCGCAATTTCCAACAAGCGGCAAAAACAAACTTGTCTAATCTTATTTTCCTATATATTTCGGTATTTCTTGCTTAACCTATTATTATTTGCTTTTGTAGGGGGACCTCCAGAAGGGAGGCAAAAAGGGGTTAGGTATGTTCGGAAGAAATATTGGTAAAGAAAAATTAAAAGGATCTATTCATACATTTGACCCATCTGGGGTTACCCCAGGAGAACTGTGAATCACTTTTTAACATTTCTCTTCATATTTTGAGTTTTTGTATGGAGACCCCCCCTGCCACCCCAGATAGAGAGTAGGTGTGTTGGGGACCTGGTCATACATTTGACCCATCTAGGTGTCACTTTGGGACTGTTACAGCGAATTTAGACAAAAAATCATTTTTATAACTTTTGTAGGAGGACCCACAGTAGGGTGACAGATAAAGGGTAGGTATGTTCGGAAGCAATGTTGGAGAGGAAAAAATAATAGGATCTGTTCATACAATTGACTCCTCTAGGGGCCACTCTGGGGGATCCATGAATGAGTTTCGCTAAATGTTTGCCAAATTGACACCCTTAGAAGCCTTTATGCCAACTGTTACCCCCCTTCTACTGGAACCAAACTTTGGCTCAAACATTTTTTCACAGAACCTTACAAATTTGGCCCGTAAAAATTATCAATATCTAGAAAACGCGCACTAAAACCAGATTAATGTATATGTCAAAAAGCTAACGAAAATCTAAAAATATTGAACGGAAAAACGCACTGAACTTATTATTTCATCATTCCATAACCGAACGAACGGTGTTTACATCGATAACCTCTGATCGGTAAAACAAACTTATCCACGCAAAAATTATTTGAGCAACAACTGCTTTTTAACAACTTCTTTACTTACCCAATCCATTCTGGAGCGAATAAAAGTTGTTAAGTTGATGTAAGAGTGTCATTTAGGGCATTCAGTACAAGTTGAAATAAAAATTTTAAACCAACAGCCATACTAGTTTCAAATTCCAGTCCTGATCAGATCAACCCAATCAACAGGGGGATGAAATGTGACGGAGAACTAGAAGTTAAAGCCAGCTAATTTTGCATGCGTCATTTGAACCAAAACCCCAGAAATTGTAAGAACGCTTTTGTATGTTTTGTTTTTTGTAATTAAAACTCATAAAAAAATTTAAAAAATATTTAACGCCATCTTGAAAAATTAAACTCCATTTAAAAAATTTAATCCATTTAAAAATAATCCATTAAAAACACAAATCCTTTTTTTTTTTTGCATATGGTAATGTTCACTGTTGTTTGTATATGGCGTCAATCAAGCCTGCTATGAATATTGTGGATTTTGTTTGTGTTTGTTTGGGCGCTACAATTTTAATTCAAATTGGAAATATAATTTTACATTTCTTTCGAACGCTATTAATGCCTATCAACAATTATTTAATGTTATGAAATCATATATCAAAGAGATACATCTCATGTATCCCCCCCTCCATTGATGGACCCTATAACTTTAAATTATTTATCATTCACTTCGAACGTCATTGATGGGCGCAACAATCGTACTTTATGAAATAATATATACATTTCTTCGAACGCCATTGATGAGCCCAACAATTGCCTAACTTTATGAAATAATTTATCATTTTTTTCGAACGCCATTGATAGGTGCAAAGGTTGTTCTATGTTATGAAATTATACATAATTTTTTCCAGCTTCGTCTAATAATTGTCTAACGTTATGAAATAATATTTCTATTTTCTTCCAACGCCATAGATGGGTGCAACAATGGTTTAATGTCGTGAAATTATATATCATTTTTTCGAGCGCCATTGATATGCGCAGTAATTGGTTTTAGTAATATATTGTATTTCTTCGAACGCCATTGATAGGGGCAAAAATTGATTGAAAATGAATTATATTACATCTTCTTCTACCACCGTGGATAGGCGGATAGTAATTTACGTCAAAATATTTTGTTGAATTTTTTATTTACAAAATCGTTATAAATTTTATAAACATTTTATAAAATTTGCAAATTATCAATGATAGTATTAAAAAAATGGTTTTAACTTTAACAATAAAAACTGTTTAACCAAAGGTTTTAAAATTTTACAAAATATTTACAAAAATGTTAATTTCTTTTACAATTTTATTATGTTCACCTACTTCTTATAAGTGTTACCTAGTTCAAATTGACATGATTCATAGTTTATAAACTCCTAAAGAGGCTTAGGGCAGGTTGAAATATGAATCCCTACCTATAATATTTACGGTTACTCCTCGAAAAAAAAAGTCCAAGCGGCACGTATCTCCGCTAGAAATAGGTAGATTTCGGGACCAGACAGCTTTGTGTACAAATAGAATTGGATGTGTCAGATTAGTTTAAATAACAAATTTAAGTAGAATAGTCCAAGTCCAGAATAATCAAAAAAATTTATCAAACCAAACTATATACATTAACGGAAACTACTTTATCAATGCGATTTCGGAACAGTTTTATTTAATTTGCTTAAAACTACTTTTAATAACATATTAAATCCACCAAAGAGCAAATAAATGTTCTCACAACGTCACACCTACAACACCACCACACATAATTTATAATCTAAAATTGTCAAACAACTTTTACACCTCAAATAATTCAAATATCTACAATTTAGGAAGATTTTTGTAAATGTGTAATCAATATGCATATAAGAAAATATTCCTTAACTTAAAACAATAATGACTCAGCTTTGTTTTAATTTTTTTTTTAAATTTTTGCGAAAAAAACTAAAAACTGAAAAAAAACAAAAGAAATTTTTTTAATATATTTTCTATGGGATATTTTTATATTTTTATGGAAGTTGTTGTTGTAATTGAATGGCATGCATTAGGTTTAATGCTAATTACATTGAGATCTCTTGGGTTAGAAAGCTGAAAATCTCTGAGGTTATAGTTGAAAAGTTTATCTAAAAGTTAATATGAGTTTAAATAACATTAACTCAAAAATGAGGAAGGCATGGCCGTTTGCGTTTGTTTTCATTCTAACAGCCCTGGTGTCTCAACCTCTAGACCTATTTTTTTTTTAAATTTTGAAAAGTTTTATATTCTAGTTAACCTATGCGTACATATTCAAAAGTGAGATTGGCCATTTTCAGCCAAATCAAGGACAACAAAGTTTATTAAATTTTTAAAACAGCTGATTTTTCAGAAACCTGGAATGCCAAGGTTGTCATTTGGAAACAAATGATAGAAATATTTTCAAATATTCAATATTGATAAATTTTATTAAAATATTATGATTATACGGAAGTTATAACGTTCTAGATTTTTCAACTTTTTTGGCTCTTGTTATGTAGACTGGAGTATGATAACGTAGAGCAGTAAAGTTCCAGATTTATATAATGTCTGTTTTCTCATAAATCACAATTTTGCTAACCTCGCGTAGTTCATAATAGTTTCTCATTCATCCACAATCTATAGTCATATTTTCGTATAGTTTCCGTTGCACATATTCCTTTAAAGCACAACACCATTAACAATAATATTTTATTTTACAAGCCCCTATTATTGGTTCACACTGCGTTTTCACCAGCATTACTTCACCATACTACATAAATTTGAATCCTCCGGACACTAACCGTAATTGCTCTAAATGTTTTCAAACCTCCAATAACTGTGCATATTTGTCCAATCGTTGTATTATCTAACAATTATTATCCTACCATCAGTTTAGCAATGGTCTTCAAAACGTAATATATTTCTTATGTAGATATTTTTTATCAATTTCTCTTTCCGTTATAAATCTAAATTTTACAGAAATACGGTTGTAAGCTATTATTTCATAATACATAAACATCATAAAATCGGTTAAACTTACGTTTAATCCATTCTAATATATTAATATTTCTTCCCAATGCGTTGGAAATAACTTATTTCGTGAAATCATCTTACAATTTTATGTATTACAAAATGACGATCAGTATTTTTTTAAACGGAAAATGTACTAAAATTACTCTGTAGATTTCCCCTTCAAAAAACTTTGTAGCTCAATTTTCGGTATTAAATTCCTATATAAGAGATGAATATATCGTCTTTTTTTTCTCTTAGTCTTGTATCATCATTCCATTCTCTAATTGGAATTCATGACATTGGTTTGTTGAGATGTCAATATAATCTTAATGGGTTGGCATTAAAATTTTGGGAATGAAAGTTTAGTTCAAATCCGGCCAATTTTAGAAAATTAATGTTGTGCTAGTAGTTCAAATTTAAGTTAAAATGTATGTGTAGTAAACCATTTGTAGTGAAATTCCAAAAAAATAGAAAAAGAAAATTACGTGTTTGTGTTTGTTGAATAGTTATAAAAAAATTAAAACGATTGTTTGTGAAGTGTTCAACGAGATGAGTTGACCTTGGAATTTTGTCGTTTCCATTTAAAATTTATAGTTAAATTAACAAAAATTGGAAAATTATAGAAAGAACGCGGTGGACTGAGTCTAAGTAAATTTTTTTTTTGCAACTCAAAGATCTCAGTACACATCCAAACATGTTTTTTTTAAACAAAATTGCTGAATCAAATAAAAAGATTAATACTGTAAATTTATTCATTAAGTTGCACCTAGCTTATCAATGTTAGTGTATCTAAATAATTTTCTTGTGGTTCATAATTAACGGGTAAAGTGTTGTTAGTAAAATATAAAATTTAATTTTTTTTATAAGTAAGCAAAATGAATAAAAAATGAAGTGCATAATCTTTACACGCTGTTGAAGTAAAACTTCTTTGGCCACTGCAGCAGGTATTACTAAAAATATTAAATATAAAATAAAATTGATATGTCATATTGAAATTTAGAGTTTCTTTCTAATATTATTGATATTATAATTTGCAACAATGTGTAATAAAAAGCCATATTTACATGTTTTTCAAAGTCTTACAACGTATTACAAATTTAATTTCACGATGAATACATGTCTACTTAATTTAACATTTGGTACAACAATTGATGCATTTTTCAAAAAATTTAGCAAATTTGTCATAAACCTCTAATTTCATATTTCAATTATGTTAATAATTGAATTGACTTTGTAATACATTATGTAAATATTACTTTTTATTACACATGCTGCAAATTATATTATCAAGAAATGCAACTCTAAATTGCAATATGACATATTTATTTTATATTTCATCTTTTTATTAATACCTGCCACAGTAGCCAAAGAAATTTATTTCAACCGCGTGCAAAGATTACACCACTCATTTTTCTATTTAACAAAAAAATTGAATCAACACAAATATTTTTTCCCGCCCGGGATGCAAACTCTTAACACCATGACCAACGTGACACCACCACGACCATCATGACCACCATTACCACCATGACCGCCATGACCGCCATGACAATATGACCATCATGACCACCGTGAACACCATGACCACCATAACCACCATGACCACTATGACCACCATGACCATAATAACCACCATGACCACCGTGACCACCATAACCAACATGACCATCATAACCACCATGACAACCGTGACCACCGTTACCACCATTACCACCATGACCATCATAACCACTATAACCACCATGACCACCATGACCACCATAACCAACATGACCATTGTGAACACCATGACCACCGTAACCACCATGACCATCGTGACCACCATAACCACCATAGCCACCATGACCACTATGACCACCATGACCACAATGAACACAATGATCACCATGACCACCGTGACCACCATGACCGCCATAACCACCGTGAACACCGTGATCACCATTACCACTATGACCACCATGACCACTATTACCACCATGACTACCATGACCACCATGACCACCATGGCCACCATGACCACAATGACTACTATAACGAGCCCTAAAGAAGTTTTACTTCAAAAAACTAAAACAATTCAAAATATAAATTTAAAAAATTACGAAACTCAATAAAATATTACGAATATTATATTATTAGATATTTAAATCTAAGATCGACACGTCCAACTCATATAACCTCTAATACGATACTGAATAAGCGTATAAAAAATACAATACACATAATCGAATTCTCGCATACTTGCCGAACATAATATTCGTTTGCCTTTTTTACTTCTAATTTCTTTTTTATTTTATGGTGTTTAAATTTCTACTTTGTTTTTTTGGAATTGTGTGCATGTATATGTTTAAAATTCAAAATCAGACTGTAGTATGATAGAGATGAATATATATGGTTATATATCTGTTCAAATGACTACTTCCGACATTTATATGTGTGTCATAATTGAATTGTATCGTATATTTGAAGAATATTATATTCGTTTTTTGTCTTTCCGTTGCAAAATTCTTAAAACGTGCCTAAAGAAGTTTTACTTCAAGAATTAAAATAATAATTTTTTTTGGTGAACGTTGTTGTATATATTATTTATTCAAAAAAATCGAGTAACCAAAAATTTAAATATTGTTCGACATAGTGTCGGACTTAGTTGTTTGAATTCATATATCTAACCGTAAAACCAACAGTATTTTTTCTACCTCAATTGGTATCGGCTACCGTTGGACCGGTCTGTCTGTTATTAATGGTTGTTTGAAGGATGAAATTGGAAAAATTGATATACTAATTAAAAGAAAAAGAAATACGGCTGCGGTAATAATATTCAAAGTGGGTTAGACAACAAACTCAAGTGCAGAAGTGGTAAAGAACTTGGAAATTGTTAGTTAAGGAAATTTTGAAGACTACTTCGCTTTCGGCTATTTATTAGTTTTGTATTCTAACATAATAGTGTTGGGGAAAGCCAAATGTTTTGTTTTCACACAATAATGGTGGCTCTTGGAAATGATACAGTACTGTTATCGTGATTATCGTATTATAAACCAAACTCCCACTGTTCATTTTAGTACGGTTATTATTTAACATTATTACAACAATTGCCTGATTTATTTCGACGCAACATTACTACAGTGTGTCAACGCAACATTTATATAAATTTTTGCTATTTTTACAACAATTAGCTTAGCTATCTATTTTTTTACAACAATTGCCTGATTTATTTCGACGCATCATTGCTACAGTATTTGAACGCAACATTTATACAAAATTTATGCAGTTTTACCAATAATATTTTACCTGCTGGGATTTTCGCCGCTGATGGAGGGCTGAGACCTTTAGACTTGGAGGCCTGGAGGATAAAATCATGGGGTGGGTGAATTTTGTCTATTTGTATTTACTTTTTCTAACGTAGAAGTGTGAATGCGCGTAAATGGGTGTACATATGAATGAATCTGGGTGCACATATGAATGAATCCTGTCGATGCGCGTGTGCGAACTCAGGTGGTGAAGATATACGAGACACCCTAAAACAAGTACTACACGAAGAAGTCAGTTTGATTTTTGATGAATTAACTTTATAGATATATTTGTAGATTAAAACTAAAATACCACTTGCAACAATGGCGATGTTAAAGAATATATTGTCATTTATTATATTAATTATCTCGTTTTGGGTAACGTTCATTCAATTGGGAAGTTAAGGTTGTTTCCAAACAAACCAAACTCAAATATAACTGTTGTGCAAATTCTATTAAATAATGTAAAGGGTAATAAGTTTTTTATTGCAAAATATTATATGCGAATTATCGATTGATACAATTTTAATTATATTATTTATATTACAACATACGTTAGTGAAAGCCGAGCTTTTGAAAAATATATGGAAAACAATTTATTTAGAAAATGTAGGCCGTTGTTTTTATATGGCAACGAGTGGAGTTTTTATTGGTTTTAATCGACAACTGGCGTCGCCCATCCTCATTTACATCTTGGTTCATCAATACAGATAATAATAACATCATTTATGGGATCTTTCATATTTCTGCCTGGATTTTGATCCACGGTGGTGGTATACCTATGGATTTAGCTGAACTCCTTGGATGGAAACAAGTTGTTTTCGAGTTGATTAAGCTTAAGTACCATACGACATCCATCATTTATGGGTTTATCAGTCATTTTATGTCATTAATTTTCCTACGAATGGTAGGACATTGCATCAGTATATGAGCGTGTAGGTGGACCTGGTTGTTTGAATGTAAGCGTGGGTGTGTGGGTGGACGTGAGCGTGTATGTAGTGTGAGTGTGTGGGCGTAAGGGAATGATTGTGGGGGGGGTTGGACGCGCTGATCGCGGTTCTTTCGCAAAAGGGGTCGCCAGAGTCTCAATTTTTTTCCATTCGTATTTTATCCATTTCCGTACATTCACGTAATTTGCGTACATTTCTGCATTTGTGTTGAAGCAGCAGGTATTAATCTATCAGATCCACGATGACTGAGCTTTAGTCGCTACGGCGTTATAAATCTCTAGGTATGCAGCCTGCTATGCCGCTCCATTGGTTCGCCAATGGAGAAGCTCTTCATTACACTCCAGCAACTTAACCTGTACCCGGATAAGGCCAGCTCGCGAACTTGTAATATAGATTTTTTGCCGCAACGTATATAGAAAAAATTTTCGTTGTAGGTCAAGAAATGCGATCGTGAGAGTGTCGGTAAATACCGTTATAGCTCATATCGTTATCTATATATATATATATTAGGGTGGCTCTTAATTTTTTTTTTTGAATTTCTTAAGTCTCAGGGCAAAATTTTATTCCTTTTAACAAAAGGAAAAAAAAATGTTTTGGAGAAATCCGATCAAAGTAGTTAAAGGCGGCGCGGTTTAAAGTTGAAAAATCTCATTTTTTCCACTTTTTCACGCTTAACAACCCTTATATCGCATTTAGCAACCTAGATTGAATTTAAATATATTATTTAGTTCAATCGCTTTCCAAAATGCATAAAAACATTTAAATCGAACTGCAAATCACGAACATTTCATTCTACATTTCATTTATACAAATATTTGACACTTCTAGAAGAAATAAGAAGAAGAAGAAGTAAAACAGCCGGTGACAATTAGTAGATTCTAGAAAAATTGCCATCATCCTATGCAAATACAAGATGCTATTTTATCCACGACTGCAAAATATTTCGGTCTTAAGTATTACATACATGAGCTAAAAGTGAAATTCTTACCCCCACTTTTTTGTCATTTCTTGACGTTTTAGGACCTACTACTGATTCTAAAAAAGCAAAAATAAAATTTATGCCTGTCTGCGGGCCGGCCGACCGGTCGTCATCTGGCCTTCACGACCGATGAAATCTAGAAAACGGATGAAGGGATTTAAAAAATTTTGGTTTCTCAAAATATGTACGCTAAATGGTAAGAGCCGAAAGGACGAAGTGTACGATAACTGTACCGGAAGTGTGTCAAAAAAATCGTCAAGTGTGTCAAAACAAGGAAATATGCATATTTTTTGCTTAAAAAACGTTCGTTTTAAGTGATAATGAGTAGGAACAAGGACATGAGGAAAAACCTAGATGGTCAGGATTGGTATGTGAGATCAAAAACTAGATTATTGCATTATAAGTTTGTCCAAAAATTGTTGTCAAGTGTTTCAAAGGAAGATTTTTATTTATTTTTTCACCCAAAAATTAAATTAATTATTTGTTTGACATGAAACTTTATAAAAAGGTATTTATGTGTTGTTGTGACACATATTCTAAACCCTATAACACAACACTTTTTATTTAAAAACAAAAAAAACGTGAGACGTCAGACCGATGCTTATATCTTCCATAACTTCGTTATTTGCTGTCCGATTTGAATGTTTTTGTGCATTTTGGAAAGCTATTAAACTAAGTTACACGCTGAATCTTAGATCTAGGGTTGCTAAAAAGCAAAATAAGGGTTGTAAACCGTGAAAATATGAGAAAATGTGAGATTTTTCAACTTTAAACCGCCGTCGCGCCGGCTTAAACTACTTTGATCGGATTTCTCCAAAACATTTTTTTTTTCCTTTTGTTAAAAGGAATAAATTTTTGCCCTGAGACCTAAGAAATTCTAAAAAAAGAAATTCTCCATACAGCTAAGAGCCACCCTAATATATATATATATATATATATATATATATATATATATATATATATATATATATATATATATATATATATATATATATATATATATATATATATATATATATATATATATATATATATATATATATATATATATATATATATATATATATATATAAATTTTTTTTTTGTTTTTCCGTCACCGCTTATCATTCAAAGTCGTTTGGCACCAAAATTTTTCCGAAATTCCGAGATGAAGCCCATTGCAATAGGTAGATTTTTATATGAAATTTACCTAAAACAAATATTGCTCTTATAAAAATTTTAACACAGAAGTATACTTTATAAAAATTAATTTTTTTTATTTTCTCTTTTTCAGGTAAGTCTAATGGTGCAATTTATAAAATTGGATAATAAAATAAGCAACAACAATATTGTAAGTTTGCCTTAAAGAATATTTATTTATTCAATTTTTGCAAAAATTGGTGACCCCAAAATTGATAAATTTTTAAATCTACATATATCGAATTTTAACCTTAATTTTCTTTTTTTCACTGGCTTAAAGAAAAAAAAACACGTATGAAACATAAAATCCCAATTTTTCAAATATCAGATTTCATCATCAATCTTAACTTAACATTCTCTACAAATTAACAACAACTTGCTCTTTTGACCTTATTAATTATTCATCTAGCTACACAATTTAATATTCAACAAATGGGACCTATTGACACTAAATCACTTTGAACCTAATCTATTACATTGTTTAATTTTGTTTTTTTCATTTTTATTTTGAAAAATTTCCTATTTTCTTTTTATTTTCATTATTAGATTTTCTTTTTTTTTTTTGTTTCGTTCTTGTTCTGTAAATAAGATACATTATGATAATAAAGAAACGGTAAATAGGTATCAACTATCATCATGGGTATTATGAAGATTAATTTAAGAAAATTAATTTCGAAAGATAATTTTTAACTTAGGAATAATTAAAAATTCGTTTGTTTTTCTGTAGCTGTCGTATTCCTTGTTTTAATTAATTAATTAATAAAATAATTGGAAGGTTTAAAGGTGGATTACATAATTCATTGAGTTTAGAACGTTGTTGAAGTTGGTTTTTTTTTTGTTGAATTAAAAGGGTGTTTTGTTTATTTTTTTTTTTTTTTGTAACATTCGTTCATATTCTTTTCTTATAATATTCTTTTTTTTTTTTAAAAGGGGTTGGCTAATTGTATTTCATTCGTTAAGAATAAAGATACATTTTTATCTACTTTGTTTTCCGTTATCATAATAAATTACAAATGCGTTTTGCTATAATTTATGAGTTATTTTTGCTTAACTGACATAAATATAAAGATATATCAGCCTGTAACGAAAATTAATAATATTAAATAAAAAAAAATTGCGACAGGAAACGTAATTAATGAATTGCGTCGTTGTATTTGTTGTTGATATTTGTTTTGAAAAATTTATCGTTTACTTTATGAAAAGGAAATTTATTGTTTTTATAAATTGAATCAGGAAATCGATTTAATTATTAAGGAAATTGATACTGTAGACGGAGGTTATGTTTTTTTTTTAATTCTAATTAGATATTTTTATTAAAATAAAAAGTTAAATGAAAGGTGATAGGGAAGTTAATGTTGATTTTAACGGTGATAAATTGGTGTAAATTAAACATTTATGTTTTATAATTGATATCGAAATTGTGTTTTTTTTTTTGTATTTTATAATCATACACTCTGAGAGAGGTGTGACTTAATTGATTGGGATCAACAGATAGAATAATGTAGAGCGTTTGTATAAAAAATGTTTTGAAAGGTTAATAACAAACACTGGCATCGTGGGTTAACCCTCGCGTACTCTAGCTCCTGCTCGTTGTTGTGGAACCTAGCCCTTACAAGGTTTCAATGTGTACAACTACAAAATATATATTTAAAAGAATAAGAAGTTTACTTATTAGCGTCATGCTGAGTATAGAAAATCGATATAAAGTTTGAGCAAGTCGACAAACAGTTTGTTGTTGTGCCGTCAAACTAGATCAAAACTAGATCTTTTATTTGGCTATTGATTACAAAGAGAGCCTTAAACTCCAACCATGTGAACGAGGTATTCAATTTATTTCAACAAAACTTTGGATAGAAATAAACCTTTGGATAAAATAAAGATGGAAAAGCTAGCACAGCGCTTTCAAGTGAATGTGTGTAAATAACTGTAAATTAAATATTTTCATCTCTAGAGAGAAAAAGTGCTACTTTCGCAATGGGTTAATCCTTTAGCAAAATGCGGCTAATTTTTTTTAAAAAGGTTGATTTAAAAATTAAATTAACAGAACAGGAATGTAATGCCTCAATCCGGCCAGCGTAGGTCCTAAAACCTGACCAGGACATAAAATACAAAATGTCCAATAAATTCTTTTGTTAAGATATTCTTACTTTATACCTACCTGTATGCAGTCACAACGCATCAATCTGCTATTATCATAATTTTTAAGCCGAGAATCGATAACTAAAGTATATGGGAAATTTCACATATTTTTCACATATATTTAAAATAAATTTAACTCTTGTGAATTCAAACCCAATAAAATAAGGCTAAGATCAGAACATATAGGACATGACTCAATTGAGAGATCATTTATGAATTTTGTTTTTTAATTCGAGCCGGCTGAGAATACTTTTCAGCCCTTATCTGTCATTTACTACTAGGCATGAAACAGCTCTTCGCAATAAGGACCGTATCTGGACCAATAAGGCGTGTCCAATAGTGAAATCAGATATGATTTATGGTAGGGATCTTATGCAAATATTAATACCCTATTAGCACGGCCTTACCTTATTACATCCTGATGTAGCCTGGACCATAATAGGGCATGCTTAAATAAATTAGTCGGAATCAATTGGTCATACAAATAAAATATTTTTGGGATATCCTATGTCTAAATTCGAGCATACATTTTGGCGAAAAAAATATTTTCCTCCTTATTAACACATCACATGTAAAAGTTTTTGTATATGTGGTTTTTAGAATTTGCACTTACTGTTATATATAATATTATATAAACAGTTTTTCAACTCCAAAGAAAATTCTAAGATAGTTATGCAAATTATGGAACTCCCAAAACCTCCTATAATATAAGCCCGCTTAATTTTTTAGCACAGAAAAAATCGTGAACTTGTGGCGCCATTTTGATATTAAAACTCAATATAAAAAATATTGCGACCTTGATGTATAGGCTGATTTCACCACAGCTCTGGAAACATAGCGTTCTGGATATATAATAAGCTAATATCCATCAAATACTTTGATTAAAAGCTAACCAGTGATGTAGATTTCACGTAGTTCTTATTATAAAAATATTAAGGAGAGCAGTAGTATCCGAACAAACATAAATTCTGTTGTACAAGAAAAAGTAAAAAAAAAATTTAACAGGTAGTGACAAACCCGAAATTAGGATGCAGATCTCTTGTTAACCGTACTAAGTGTGTATGTACCAAGTTTCATCCAATTCGATTATCAGGCACAAAAGTTATTGAGCTTCCAAAATAACAGGTGCTAGGAGGACCCTTTAACACTTTGTTCACTATCGCTAAAAAAACTAATCAGTTCCTTGCCATACATATTAGCATCTTTTTGCGAAGTGTCATTGAAATTACTTAACGAACGAATGTGGCATGCTTCCAACAAACATTGAAACAATAAACAGGTGTTTGGAAGGACTCCCATCACCTATCCCAATATTATCCAAAAACTAACTCGTTTTTTATCATTAAAGTCTTCACCTTTTTTCAAAGTGTCATTAAAATTGATTAATGAATGAAGTCTGTATGCTCCCAACAAACTTTAAAAACAAAGTGTGAAAAGTCAACAAATGTATGGTAGATACCCGGCCACTTTGATCAATGTGTCCCAAAAGATGATAATTATTTTCTTACACTTATTGGAACCTTTTCCATAAGATTCATCATAATCACTTCATTATTGTAGGCTGTAGTGTGCATAAACACACTGAAAAAAATTGAAAATTTGAAAATTTACACAAAAAAATATTTACCGGAAGTGAAAAACCGGAAGTTGGGATGCTGTTGGGACTGTTGTGAACGGTACTACATGCTCATGTACCAAGTTTCATTCAATTTGATTATCAGGTACAGATGTTATTGAGCTTTCAAAAAAACAGGTGCTCCAGGGACCCCCTCCACTTTGTTCACTATCGCTCAAAAACTAATCAGTTTCTTGCCATATATGTTTGCATCTTTTTCCAAAGTGTCATCAAAATTCGTTCACGAACGAATTCTGTGTGCTCCGAACAAATATTGACAAAATGATGACACAGTAAACAGGTGTTCGGGAGGCCCCCCCAATATTGTCCAAAAACTAATCAGTTCTTTGTCATTTAAAACCCCTTAAGGTTTTATTTGTTTAAAAAAATTTATGTTTGGTTGAACTATTTGTTTGAAAAATTTTATGCCGAAAATAATTCTTTTAAAAAAATGCTCCGATTTTCTTGAAACTTTGATGATCGTTAGTATAATAAAAAAAAACTAGCACGTGTTTTTTATTTTTTTATTTTCTCACCAGTTCTAAGCTACAGGGTGGCTCGAACTTTTTTAAGAAACATGAAAGTTAAAAGTTAAATTGTGCTCGAACGGGTGAACCGATTTTAATAATTTTTCTTTTGTTTGAAAGGTACTTAAGTTAGGGTTTTTAAAAGTACTATACTGATAAAAAAAACTTGTATTTTATATTAGTTTTAAGCTTTTAAACCTTGCGATTTTAAAAAAAATCTTAATTTTTTGTTTTATTTTTTTATGTTTGAAAGATTTATTTTACTGTAAATTTAGATTTACTAAAAACTAGTGCAGGGATTTTATTGAACTTTTTTTGTTTTAAAGGTATTAAATTTTAATACATAAAACATATAGTTTTATGTGTTAAAATAAATTATGTGTTTGAAATGATAACTTATTTATTTGAATTAAGTAATAACTATATATATGAGGCATTCTTTGCAACTCGGAGACTGCCTGCTCTTCAGAATGATATAGGTTTTTCAGAAGGTTTATGGCAAAAATTGTAGCTTATTGTCTTTTGTTTCCAATGTCGTGTGCCCCTTTTCAAAATTCAAAATGGCGGAATAAATATGGCGGATATAGGCTTACGGCCTCATTCTGAAAGTATTGCAATTTAGAATTGCCAGCACAAATTTTAAATATAAACATATGCGTTCTTGGACGAAGAATGTTGGTAGTTTATTTATTTTTATTTATTTTTATTTATTTTTATTTATTTTTATTTATTTATTTATATTAATTAATTTATTTACTTTTTTATTTATTTATTTATTGATTTATTTATTTATTTAGTTATTAATTAATTTATTTACTTTTTCATTTATTTATTTATTTATTTATTCATTTATTTATTTATTTATTTATTTATTTATTTATTTATTTGTTTATTTATTTATTTATTTATGTATTTTTCATTTTTTTTATTTATTTATTTATTTTTATATATTTTTATTTGTTTTTATTTATTTATTTATTTTTATTTATTTTCATTTATTTTTATTTATTTTAATAATTTTTATTTATTTTATTTATTTGTATTTATTTTAATAATTTTTATTTATTTTTATTTATTTTTATTCATTTATTTATTTTTATTTATTCATTTATATATTTTAATTTTTTTCATTTATTTTATTTTTTTTATTTATTTTTATTTATTTTTATTTATTTTTATTTAGGGGAGAGTGGGGTACATTTGACACGAATTTGTAAAATGTCGCCTAAAAACTTTATTTTTGTTACTAAATGTCCCAAACCGTTTTTAGATCATATAAAGATGTTTTCTGCTTAAAATTATCGACGATTTAATTTTCTATTTATACTTGTTTTATGATAAATGTTTAATTGAAAATATGTCTTCCAAACGTCAAATGTAGACCATTGTGGTGGTACATTTGACAGTAGTAGGGTCACATTTGACAGTTGGTATTCTTCAAAAAAAAAAATCTCAATTCGTAAGATAATCATTCATTTTAATTCATTTATTGTTAAATAATTCATTTAGTTTCATTTAATAAAATAATATAAAAAATATAAAAATATAAAATTATAAAAAATTATTCTTTAATTTTATCACACTATCTGACTAGATAATTATTTAAATCTACATTAAAAATGTATCTTTTAGCTGATCGCGATGTTCCGGGTGGATGAACCGGCATTGGAAGTTTGCCCTCGATATCACGTCGCAAAACCATGCTCACATCCTCGATAGCTGGCTCTACGAACACCATTTCTGTACGAGATTTCCTTAAAAATCGTACTATGAGCGAAGTTACGTCATTAATTTCTATAATTTCCCCAGTAAAATAAACATTTTGTTTGCTATCAAATTTTACTAAAACAAAATCTCCAGTCCGAATAACGTCACCATCGCATAGTTTAGCCAGTTTAGTTAATTTTGTTTCGTCGGATTCAAAATTTGTAAATTCTTCAAATAAACAATCAGAATCATCTGGACTCAGATAATAAATTTGTATCGGATTCATTTTCGGAAGTTGATTCGAAATCTATTGCTTTCTTAATTTTTTTGAGTTTGGGCTCTTTTTTCTTAGTAGTTTTTTGTTCCTTTGATTTCTTTTTATTTGCTAATTCTTCAATCCGGTCTTTTTCTGGCGTATTTGTGTAAATTCGTGATTTTCCCGTTCGAGTTGTTGTCGGCTTAAATTGAAGTTTGGGAATTGGTCTTAACACTTCTGGACTTAAATAGGCAGCTGGATTACATATATTATTTTGATTGTCATTGGCTGTTATATTTATTGATTCTGCTTCATGTGGCGGTAGCTCACTGTTAACGTTGGGAGAAGCGTTTTCGTTGTGCACAATAAAATCTTGTTTCGAGAAATGCATTGAATTAAATGGCATAATTCCTGTTGAGCTAAAACGTTTTAAAATATTTTCGGTTGAAAAAGCTTTCTTAAAAGGTTCATCCGTTAATGAAGCCACGTCATACATGGTAATCTTTTTTCCACAATTATTAACCATAAAATTATTAAATGCAACTTTTAAGTAGTTTTTAAATGGTCCAAATATAGACACATCTAATGGCTGAAGTCTATGAGAGGTATGTGGAGGAAACGACAATAGAACAATGCCATTATCTCTACAATATAAAATAGAATCGTAGCTGCAATGTGATGAATGATTGTCCAAAAGTAACAAAATAGGATTTTGTATACTGCAGTTAACGTTCCTTTTGATGTGTTTTAAAATATCTAAAAGTACTTCCACAACCATCCATCCGCTTTTTGTCGCAAATCCCACACATCCAGATGGCCCGCCGTTGATAAATACTGCTTTGTTTCGTTGTCTGGGAAAAATATACGCTGGTGGGAGATGGTTACCAGCTGCATTTATGAAGCCAACAAATGTGACAAGTGAACCATGCTGAACCACATATTCTAGATTGCTGAAAAAATCACTAACAGCAGCCTGGTTGAACCTCGTTGACTTGGCCAAACTAGTTTTCTCTGGTTTCCTTAATGAAATGGTGTTATTTTTTTTTATAAAACCGTGCAACCATTCAATCACAGCTCGGTTATTATCATCCCAAGATGATGGATGTTTAATGTTGTTGGCCTTTACAAATTGGTAGACGAACTCACGAATTTTAGCATATGTAAGTCCACTACTTCGCGTTTCTTTATTTCTGACAATATCACTTACTGCCTGTCTCATTGCTGTTTCGTCGATTAAATGTCGTTGTGTTTTACGTTTATAATTTCGCACCATTTTCTTTAAATAGTTATAAAAATAAAAAGTCAAATTTAATTTCATATAAAGGGGTACATTTGACGATTGTTGAATATAGAACAGTGTGGCACATTTAACATCGTCAAATGTACCCCTGGGGCACATTTGACAACATCAAATGTATCCCATTTCTCAGTGTCAAATGTGCCTCACAAGCATCTTTTTCCAAAAAATATTTGTCTTTTATTAACATTACGCAATTTAATTAATCCGTTTTATTTAATATTTTTTCAATAGAGTTTACTGTAATTACACAAATATTGAACGAATTATCACTAAAAATAACTTTGAAATAGTCTTACAAACTTACCGTAAAATTTACAACAAAACACTAAAAAAATGAAAAGCACGTGTACCTCGTTCCACGGTTACACTACGACTGAGAATTTTCGTGTATAATATTTCGTTTTAGAAAGGAAAAATATATGGTAGATGTCAGTAAGTTTAGTTAAGAGGAAATATACGAATTGGCTGGTGTCAAATTGACCCCACCTGTCAAATGTACCTCACTCTCCCCTATTTATTTATTTAATAATTTATTTATTTATTTTTCTATTTATTTATTTATTTATTTATTTATTTATTTTTATTCTTTTATTTATTTATTTATTTTCATATATTTTTATTTATTTTTATTTATTTATTTATTTTTACTTATTTTTATTTATTTTAATAATTTTTATCTATTTTTATTTATTTTTTTTTCATTTATTTATTTTTATTTATTTATTTATATATATTTATTTTTTTTATTTATTTTTATTTATTTATTTATTAATTTATTTATTTATTTTTATTTATTTATTTATTTTGAAGTTTTTTGTAAAAAATTATTTTTAAAAAAAATCGGCTAATATATACCGAAAGATTGTTATGGAAATTATAAACAAAACTTCTATAATTTCCAAAAAACATCTCCAAAGTGCAATTTTCCAGGTTTTTTGTAAAAAGTTAATGAATATTCTAAATTATGGAAGAAAATATAAAAACGGGAGATCTGTTATTTGTTTTTTCTTTAATTTTATATTTTTATATTCACGAGCCGCCATTTTGAATAAAAAATTTAACACCACTCGGAAGTTGAAACTACTTATAATTATCAACATTCTAAGAAAAACAACACATCTGTTGATATTTCAAATTTGTGTTGGTAGCCAAATTTCTATACTTTCAGAGTGAGGCCGTAAGCCTGTACTGCCATATTGATTCCACCATTTTATATATATATATATATATATATATATATATATATATATATATATATATATATATATATATATATATATATATATATATATATATATATATATATATATATATATATATATATATATATATATATATATATATATATATATATATATATATATATATATATATATATATATATATATATTTATGAAAGAGAAGAAAACGATACTTTTTGAAATCACCATGTTTGAAAAAATAAAATTTTAAAAAATCATCTAAAAATATGAATATTTTTTGTTAAAGTAATATTTTCATAAGGCGTCACTATGTACCTTTTAAACAAAAAAAAAATTCATTAAAATCGGTTCATTCGTTCGATCACAGTTTTGAAATGAAGTCAAGTGATTCTATGAATTTAATTTATTTTGTTATCACGAGTCTAACTCGTGATTGTCTTAGAAAGTCAAATAAATTTCTACGAGTCAGACTCGTGATTGTTTCACAAAGCAAAATAAATGTCCACGAGTCAGACTCGTGATTGATGCACAAGGGGTTAAGCTTCCATCTTTTTCCAAAGTGTCATTGGAATTGATTAATGAATGAAGTCTGCATTAGGCATGACCAGATATGTATGAACAATTTTCAAACCGTCATTTTCTTCGCTCCTACCGACTAATTATGTTCCATTTGACTCGAATATGCAGTGCATCCAGTTTTATTGAAATCGGAAAATAATTACCCACCGCGCAGTGGCGTCGAAGATGAGAAGATTAGTAGAATAATAGGATTTTTTATTTATATCAGATATAATCATCTTAAAACATAATATACCTCATAATTTTTTTAGTTTACGATTCCAACGAGCCTAAGTATGTAGAAATCGATCTTAGGAAAACGATTTTATCTTAATTTTTCTTCTTACATATACGAGCCTTTAATTTATAACAATCTTTTTTCAAAGAGAAAAAAATCATTTTTATGATTAAATTTGTAATAATTTTTATTCAAAAGCAACATTTTTCCAAAAAAATCAATGCATTAAACTAGATTTATTGTATGATGGGTATTTGGATCTGTAGTTTTCGACCACCTGAATGGTGTATTGTGTACCTTCCTCGTCTTTTGTTAGAGTGTTGGGTTATTCCGTAATCAGCTTTACATTGCGTTCGGCGGTATCATTAACAATTACATGCAGTCTTTGGCAAAACAACGTGGCTTTAACGAAATCTTCATTCGTTGACCATTCCGATGGGTCATGTAGCAAAAAGTCAATACAAATTCTAAATCGATTAAAAAAATTCTGAGTCTTCTTTGTGACAAAATCACTGATGTTCTTATTAGCAAAAAGTCGGCGTCAAAATCTTTTTTGCGAGTTTAGGGTGCGATGGGGATGTCTTGTGCTGGGACCTCAAGGTGTTGAGGTATTTTTCCATTTTTCGTTTTTCATCAAACGAAATCTCTGGGTCGAAAAAAGCCATGCCAATATTTTCTTCCGTTAAATAGTGAAGATGATAACAAATTTTGCTCAACATTTCTTCTGAAACTCTTGTGTCAATTTTTTATAAGCGATGGCCGATTTGGTGAAATCCAAATCCTGATTTGCGGCTGCTGTTCCGTCTAAGCATTTGAACCATATTTTTACATACAACATAATCAGGAAAATGCAAACGTCGAACTTTATTTAAATCTCCCCCTGATTGCGGTTGGTTACTCTCCAACAGTTGCATACTGATTACGAAACATAAATATCTTCAGGAGATAAATGGCCTTAGCCATCCAGCGGGCGTGACATGTTGGACCTGGACATTTGAATTTGTAATTTTCAATGGTTTCGCCAAGAAAACTCAATGTAACTTCCAAAAATTCTTTATAGTCGCTGCGTGGGTGTGATTTTTTCAAATCTTCATGACAAAAATTACTAGAGCTTCACACGTGTGTTTTGGTGTTTTGTTTCCCAGTTTTTGTCCGATTTTTCAACTTTTGAACATTTTTGGATTAATTTTACCGTTGTCCCATGCCTTCTGAAATTTGTTGAACAGCGAAACATCGGGTGTTGTGGTCTTTCCAAATTTGAGATCATATAAACAGCCCATAGTAACCGTAACTTCTTTTTCGATATCCTTTCATTTTATTTTTTTTTTTCATTTTTTGTTTTAATGCTGCGCATGCAAGTATCCCAAAATAAAATTCTGGTCACTCAAACAAAGTCGAAATCTAACATAAAAATTTATTTTTTCTGAATTTTCGCTGAAAATTTTTTTTTGGATTTAAGAAGAAGAAATTCGAAAAAAACGCTTTACTAAGATCGATTTCTACATACTTAGGCTCGTTGGAATCGTAAATTAATAAACTTTTAATGAAAAATTTAAAATTATGAGATATATTATGTTTTAAGATGATTATATCTGATAAAAATAAAAAATCCTTTTATTCTGCTAATTTTCTTATCTTCGACGACACGGGAAATAATTACCCGCCTTCGGGTAATTATTTTCCGATTTCAGAAAAACTGCATACACTTCATATTCGAGTCAAATGGAACATAATTAGTCGGCGGGAGGGATAAAAATAACAACTTGATAAGTTAGGTCATGTCTAGTCAGCATGCTCCCAACAAACTTTAAAAACAAAGTGTGAAAAGTCAGCAGTTGTATGGTAGACCCCCCGCCACTTTGATCAATGTGTCCCAAAAGATGATAATTATCTTCTCACACTAATTGAAACCTTTTTCATAAGTTTCATCATAATCGCTACACTATTGTAGGCTGTAATGTGCATAAGGACACTGAAAAAACTTCAAAAAAGTACAAAAAAATTTTTTTACCGGAAGTGAAAAACCGGAAGTTGGGATGCAGAACTATTGTGAACCGTACTAAATACTCATGTATCAAGTTTCATTCAATTCGATTATCAGGTACAAATGTTATAGAGCTTTCAAATAAACAGGTGCTTCAGGGACCCCACGCCATTTTGTTCACTATCGCTCAAAAACTAATCAGTTCTTTGTCATACATGTTTGCATATTTTTCCAAAGTGTCATCAAAATTCATTCACGAATGAATGTTTTATGCTCCCAACAAACATAAAAACTTTGTAGAAAAAACCACCTGTTGTATGGTGGACCCCCCAAACCCTTTATCCAACGTACTCCAAAAGCTAAAAAAATCTTTCTCAAGTTGCTGTCTCACTTGAAAGCGACCAGCGTTTCATGAACATCGATCGGTAATTGTAGGCTACAGTATGGATAAACACCTGAAAAAAAATTTTTAACCGGAAGTGACAAACCGGAAGTTGGTATGTAGAAATATTGGAAACTGTACTAAACCCTTATATACTAAGTTGCAATAAGATCATAGTCCGGGATCAGAAGCGAATCAAGATTTAAACTCAGAGGTGTTCGGGAGACCCCCCGCCATTTTGTCCAAATTTGAAATGAATCCAGATCTTCCATTTTCAAGTGTACCTATATCATTTGCCAAAGTTTCATCAAGATCCTATGCAGAAAACCATTTCAGGATATGGAGAGAGTTCAGCACGTCATTCCAGCTAATACGCTTACAGATATCTTCGTTTATGAGTTAATGATCTACATTATTTGAGAAGGTCCGCTAGAGACTCTTTAAAACGTACATAATCTACTTTCGTCCTTTTTCACCCCAATATATTTGAAAAGCTTTTTCAATCCGTAGTGGTCTATTTAATCATTTCACAAAACTGTACCAGGCCAACAAAAGGCGCTGTATAATGTTAGTATGTTACTATCACAAACCTCGTAATGCTTACTTACACAGTTTCGGATTAGCTTGTGTCTAAGGTATAAACCTTAGCGGTTGCTTGATATACCACAAAATGGAACCGGCCATTTTCCGATAATTTATATTCAGGTTTCATTCTGAATATCTTCCCATTCTTCCAAATTTAATCTGAAATAAACTGGGGTAATTGCCCACTGGCCTTGGTTCAGATAACTCTACTCCGTGTACCATTTTATTACATTATTGCTCAAATTGTACTACGTAGATTCACTGTGCTATTCTACTTCAATTACTCAACTGTATTTTTTCGTGCTGTTGAACTGCTGAAGGGATTTTCACTGGTATGTTATATTGGATGTTTGGTGTCGATGATCTTCCCTTGCTCGTGGCTTTCAAGCTAAATCTAAGAATCGGTACCCTGGCTTTGTTCTTGATTTCAAATACTAGTAAGATTTTTCTAATACCATCTACAATGACACAGTGTGACATATCTTCATTGCTTGTATTAGTTAGTCATGCTAGTCTTTGTTCCTTTGCTCACTCTTCTTCCCAAACTAGTGTTATAACCAAACAAATCTGTTCACTAAACGCATCTGAAGACATTTTCTTTTAAAACCCAGACAGTCAGTCCTCACAAAAATCATATATTCATTTCTTACTATTAAATAATTTAGGATTCATTTCATGAATAATATCTGTCTGCTTTCGATGTTCCACTGTAATTTATATTTTAGTCTATTACGTCATCTCTTTTGTTGCATTTCAAAACTAAACAAACAATGGAATGTTTTCGTAATAGTAATAATTGGTAAGATTATAGAGGATCCTATGCTTTGACTTGATAGTATGAGACTAGTTTTTTAATTTTTTGTTCATACTCGGCATAATTTTTCTTGAATGAGAAAACTAACCAAAACGACTGAGATGGGTTGCACAATTCTATTTGTTTTTAAACCAAAAAAACCTACAGACATTTTATTAACTTTTCGTGCTGTGGTTTTATTGTTTTGACTTATAAGTTATATAAAAAAACGGGAACAAAAAGGGATATAAAAATTTTCATAAGCACGTGAAATGTAGGTGTCAAGTTCTTTACAAAAATATTTTAAGGAAACACTGTTGAGTAAAGGAGCGGAAATATATTTAAAAATCATATAGTTTTCATACTAATATCACATCGAAGGGATCCAATATTGAGATTATTAGTTACTGATCGGAGGAGCTAAACATTTTGGGGATTACATTTTAAGTTAAATTATGTCATTCGTGAACGCAAACCCCATGCGGCACTGTTTATTTCACCAGTGTGCGGCCTAAATTTCATCTATACTAAACTCCACATGAAGAATGATAAGTTCACAGTTTGTGTTAGCAAAGCTAGTTTTAGGGTCTATTGTGTTGGCTTTAATTATCACAATAAATCCAAAAATAATTGTCAGCAAAAGAATTTTACCCACAGTAACATCAAATCTGGGTTGGGTGATTATGATATGAGCATAAATATGTTATAATGGACAAAAGTGCGTTCCTGATAATAGTATTATGATCCGGAACATCCGAAGAACCGCGTGTCCTGAGATAAAAATTCCAACTAGCTCAGTTTGTGAGTTCAAATATGTCTCCTCAGCCCATCACAAATGCTGAATTACACGCAAAAGTTTCAAAAGAAGAAAAACTCAAATGAGCAAATAATAGGGACTCTGAGGACTCAAAAGGTGGAGGAACCAAGTGGAATAGTGTGAGAAATGTTTTTAGTCAAATTGAATGTAACCAGCTGTTATGTACTTAAGAAAATAAATTTGGCACTTTGTTTTCAAGGCACACATGCTAAGTCTTTGCGATTACTGAGCTAGCAGGAAGTAGATGAGGAATTACGTTACAGACCAGTGCCAATAATTTTTGGAAAAGTTAATAACAAATTTAAATTTTTTGAACAAGGAAGAAAATATAGCGCTAATGATAAGAAATATAAATTAAAGTTGAGCTGAGTTACGAGGGCGAAATGCGGTGAACTTTTAGGGGTGGAAAATATTTTTCACGATCTCCGATCTCGCGATCTCCGAATGTAAAAGTTATAAGTAATAAAAAGGACTTTATAAGAATCAGAATATAAAGGAAGAACATAAGAAAAAAAATTTATTTTTTTCACGAAATTTTGTGGAAATATACCTTTTTATGTCCAAAGTAAACCAAATATAACCATTTTTTTATTTTTTCAAATTTTTTCCGAAAATTTTAGGTTGTGAAAACGGCCTGCATAAAAGTTTTAGTCCTTTATATTACCTACAATTTTTACATTCAACTTTTTTCCATAGAAGTTCTAGTTTCGCTGGAGATGATAAAAGTTCACCCCATCTCACCCTTGAAACTCGAATCAACTTTAATTTATATTTTCGATCATATGCGCTGTATCTTTCTTATCCAACAGTTTATATGCTGTTAATAATTTTGATCATTTTTTGTTTTTTTAAAAGGTATCGGCACTTGTCTATTATGCATTTACCGAGAGGTGCACTGCTCGGCGTAGCAGTCTGAAAGTGATTTTCTCCCAAAAATCTCACAAGAAGAATTTGCTAAACGACCCGATCAATCGATACTTGATACTTCTAAAATGGATTTGTAGTAATTTCTCATCCCTTTAAATTAATTACTTCGGTCTGAAAAACCTAAGTATTACATTCACGAGGCAAAAGTGAAATCCTTACCCCCACTTTTTTTGGCATTTCTCGACGTTTTAGGGCCACTGATTCCGTCCGTCATTACCTACGAAATCTAGAAAACCGATGGCGGGATTTCAAATTTTTTTTATAAAAATAGATATACTCAAGGGACATGTGTTCGATAACTGTACCAGAAGTGTGTTAACAAAATCATTAAGTGTGTCAAAAACAGCAAATTTTCATATTTTTGGCAAAAAAACGTTCATTTTAAGTGATTACGAGTAGGAACATTGAATTTGGAGAAATCTTGATGGTAGGAATTGGTATGTGAGATCAAGAATTAGGTTTTTGCATTAAAAGATTGTCAAAAAAATATTGCCAAGTGTGTCAAGAGGAAGATTTTTATTTATTTTTTTACCCAATTTTTTGGAAAAAAATAAAATTTATTATTTGTATGACATGAAATTTTATTATTATTATAGAGAATTATGGCATTATAAGTTTGTCAAAAAAATAATGTCAAGTGTGTCAGAAAATGATTTCATTTATTTTTTTAGCCAATTTTTTGGAAAAAAAATTTTTTGCTGTTTTTAGGACGTAAATGTAATTGAAAATGAAATTGGACATAGAAATTTTTGAATTTGTTATAGTTTTTGAAATATTTTTGAAATAAAAAAATAGCTTGTATATTTGAATTTTTAATAAATTTTGTAATATTTTTAGAATTCTAGAAAAAGTTTTAATTTTTGTTTCTGTTATAATTTTTGCAATATTTATAGAATTTAAAAAAAAAATATTGCGACGCTGATGCATAGGCTGACTTCACCACAGCTCTGGAAACATAGTGTTCTGGATATATAATGAGCTAATATCCATAAAATACTTTAATTAAAAGCTAACCAATATTATGGACTTCGTAGTTCTAATAATAAAAATATTAAAGCAGGCAGTAGTATCCCAACAAACATAAATTCTGTTGTACGAGAAAAAGTAAACAAAATTTTATCGGAAGTGAAAAAGCAGAAGTACGGATGCAGAACTGTTGTAAACCGTACTAAATGTGTATGTACCAAATTTCATCCAACTCGATTATCAGGTACAGAAGCTATTGAGCTTCCAAAATAACAGGTGCTTGGAGGACCCCCTACCACTTTGTTCACTATCACTAAAAAAACTAATCAGTTCCTTGTCATA
Source organism: Diogma glabrata (assembly GCA_963693315.1). NCBI lineage: Eukaryota > Metazoa > Arthropoda > Insecta > Diptera > Cylindrotomidae > Diogma > Diogma glabrata. The sequence continues at coordinate 397,506,191 of OY856187.1, forward strand.
CATATTTGCATCTTTTTGCAAAGTGTAATCAAAATTACTTAACGAACGAATGTTGTATGCTTCCAACAAACATTAAAACAATAAACAGGTGTTCGGGAGGACCCCACCACTTATCCCAATATTGTCCAAAAACTAGTCAATTCTTTGTCAATAAAGTCTTTATCTTTTTTCAAAGTGCCATTAAAATTGATTAATGAATGAAATCTGTATGCTCCCAACAAACTTTAAAAACAAAGTGTGATAAGTCAGCAGTTGTATCGTAGATCCCCCGCCACTTTGATCAATGTGTCCCAAAAGATGATAATTATCTTCTTACACTAATTGAAACCTTTCCATAAGTTTTAACGTAATCACTTCATTATTGTAGGCTGTAGTGTGCATAAAGATACTGAAAAAACTGCTAACAATTAAAAAAAAAATTTTTTACCGGAAGTAAAAAGCCGGAAGTTGGGATGCAGAATTTTTGTAAATCATACTTAATGCTTATGTACAAAGTTTCATCCAATTCGATTATCAGGTACAGATGTTATTGAGCTTTAAAAAAAACAGGTGTATGGAACACCCCCCACCACTTTGTTCACTATCGCTCAAAAACTAATCAGTTCTTTGCATAGGCGAAGCGTCTTTGGATGCTAGGGCAGCACTGCTTCCCTTTGAAACAAGCCGCTCTTTTTCAAATTAACGATTGTTTTTTAATAAAGATTTTATCAATCATCATTCAATAAATTTTCCATACTTTAGTATTTATTTAAAATAAATCTTCAAAGTTTCTGTAAAATTATACAAATATTTCCATATAAATGTTTATTATTATTATTATTTAATTATATTAATTCCTAATATGTATAAAAAAAAAACTTCAACGCAATCAAAATATTTATTTATTTCGTCCAAATAATATACAAGAAGCTGTCCAACTTGCAGCGTACGGAATTATAATATTTGTACGCAAAAAAAAATATTGCGACGCTGATGCATAGGCTGACTTCACCACAGCTCTGGAAACATAGTGTTCTGGATATATAATGAGCTAATATCCATAAAATACTTTAATTAAAAGCTAACCAATATTATGGACTTCGTAGTTCTAATAATAAAAATATTAAAGCAGGCAGTAGTATCCCAACAAACATAAATTCTGTTGTACGAGAAAAAGTAAACAAAATTTTATCGGAAGTGAAAAAGCAGAAGTACGGATGCAGAACTGTTGTAAACCGTACTAAATGTGTATGTACCAAATTTCATCCAACTCGATTATCAGGTACAGAAGCTATTGAGCTTCCAAAATAACAGGTGCTTGGAGGACCCCTTACCACTTTGTTCACTATCACTAAAAAAAACTAATCAGTTCCTTGCCATATATATTTGCATCTTTTTGCAAAGTGTAATCAAAATTACTTTACGAACGAATGTTGCATGCTTCCAACAAACATTGAAACAATAAACAGGTGTTCAGGAGGACCCCACCACTTATCCCCAATATTGTCCAAAAACTAGTCAATTCTTTGTCAATAAAGTCTTTATCTTTTTTCAAAGTGACATTAAAATTGATTAATGAATGAAATCTGTATGCTCCCAACAAACTTTAAAAACAAAGTGTGAAAAGTCAGCAGTTGTATGGTAGACTCCCCGCCACTTTGATCAATGTGTCCCAAAAGATGATAATTATCTTTTTACACTAATTGGAACCCTATTCCATAAGTTTCATCATAATCACTTCATTATTGTAGGCTGTAGTGTGCATAAAGACACTGACAAAACTTTAAAAAAGTACAAAAAATTTTTTTTTACCGGAAGTAAAAAACTGGAAGTTGGGATGCAGAACTATTTTAAACCGTACTACATACTCATGTACCAAGTTTCATCGAATTCGCTTATCAGGTACAGAAGCTATTGAGCTTTAAAAAAACAGGTGCTCCAGGGACCCCCCACCACTTTGTTCACTATCGCTCAAAAACTAATCAGTTCTTTGCCATACATGTTTGCATCTTTTTCCAAAGTGTCATCAAAATTCGTTCACGAACGAATGCTGTGTGCTCCCAACAAACATTGAAAAAAGTGTGACACATTAAACAGGTGTTCGGGAGGACCCCCACCACTTATTCCAATATTATCCAAAAACTAATCAGTTCTTTGTTACTTAAGTCTCCATCATTTTCAAAAGATTCATTAAAATAAATTAATGAGCGAAGTCTGTATGCTCCCAACAAACTTAAAAAACAAAGTGTGAAAAGTCAGCAGTTGTATGGTAGACCCCCCGCCACTTTGATCAATGTGTCCCAAAACATGATAATTATCTTTTCACACTAATTGGAACCCTATTCCATAAGTTTCATCATAATCACTTCATTATTGTAGGCTGTAGTGTGCATAAAGACACTGAAAAAACTTCAAAAAAGTACAAAAAAAATTTTTTTACCGGAAGTGAAAAACCGGAAGTTGGGATGCAGAACTATTTTAAACCATACTACATACTCATGTACCAAGTTTCATCTAATTCGCTTATCGGGTACAGAAGTTATAGAGCTTTCAAAAAAACAGGTGCTCCAGGGACCCCCCACCACTTTGTTCACTATCGCTCAAAAACTAATCAGTTCTTTGTCATACATGTTTCCATCTTTTCCCAAAGTATCATCAAAATTCATTCACGAATGAATGTTTTATGCTCCCAACAAACATAAAAACTTTGTGGAAAAAACCACCTGTTGTATGGTGGACCCCCCAACCCTTTATCCAATGTGCTCCAAAAGCTCATAAAATCTTTCTCATGTTATTTAAAAGCTTTTCGCAACGTTTAATGGAAATCGATTGGTAATTGTAGGCTACAGTAGGGATAAACACCTGAAAAAAAAACTTTTTAACCGGAAGTGACAAACCGGAAGTTGGTATGCAGAAGTATTGGAAACAGTATTAAAACCTTATATACTAAGTTTCAACAAGATCATAGCTCGGGATCAGAAGTTATTCAAGATTTAAACTTAGAGGTGTTCGGGAGACCCTCCGCCATTTTGTCCAAATTTAAAATGAATCCAGATCTTCTATTTTCAAGTGAACCTGTATCATTTGCCAAAGTTTCATCAAGATCCTATGCAGAAAACTCACCCACCCACCCACCCACCCACCCACCCACACACAGACGTACACCAAAATTTTTATTGGCTATTTGGATAGAGGATGGTCCAAAACAAAAGAAAAAACAAAATTTGGGGTATGTAAGATTTTTTTTTTTCACGATAGATTGCATTACTTCACACAATTTTAAATTGTGGTGAAGTAAAAAGAAGAAACACAAATAGGAAAAAAAAAACGAAAAAAATCAAACAAAAACCATAGCAGTAGATGCTGTGTTGCTTATAGCATATCATATACTATCATAGTAGTACTATGGTAAATCTGTTTTGTTTTAGCTTATATGTACTGGTTATTTGTTTTAGCTAAGTTTTACTACTTTACATCAAAGTATGTATTGATTTTTAATAAGAACTTGGATTTATTGTTTGAATTAGAAATGTTTGAATAAATAATTATGGTGCATTATTAATTAAAAATTATTGCAGAACAGTTTCCAAAACAGTTTTGTTTTAAAATATCAACATATTTTTCAATAAGAAAATAGAAGACCCACTGATTTTCAAATTATGTAGGTATTTGTGAATTTCAATAATATAAAACCATAGTCCATACTTTGATATATTAAGCAAAGAGATTTTTTCATGTATCTGATGGGATGAGCTGCTTTGTAACAACCATGTTTATGTTCCAATATTAGTACATATAAATAAATGCAATTTTAAAAGTGGATTGAATTTTGCGTTTCAAACCAGAGGATCAAGTTTTTACCGCAAAATTTATTTATTTTCCTTGCCGTTTTGTGCATTGATAATTTCATTGCAAACGACTGCTTCGGATATTTATTAAAAACTGTTCCTTTAGAACAAAATAACTTAAAAGCTTTGAGTAGATCACAAATGGAACGCATAAACTTTAAAAATATTTCAAATATAAATACACAATTTTATTCTTATTTTAAAATAATTATTTTGAGCTTATGATTGATCTGACTAGTCCATTATTATTTTGATCTGACTAGTCCATTTTATTATAAAAAATACAAAAACATGTTTGTAGCCGCTGATCTAAATAAATTAGTAAAATGAAATGCTTTTCAATTACACAACTTGCTCGAGGGAGAGTAAATTAAAGTGAAACAAATTTGATCTTCAATGGTAAGCGTCTTTAGCTAAAGTTGTACTTTTTGTGTTGAATCTATAGTTTGGCGGCCGACCGTAGGGAGGCCGACAATTATAGACGAAACACAAAAAGTAACTTGAGCTCCGAATTCAATACACTATTTTTTCGGCAAACGTTTAAATTTCTTTAAAAATATGAAATTAATGCATCAAATTTTTTATAAATATGTTTTAGGTAATAAATTTTCTGAAATTAATTTTTATTGATTTTAATTCATTAAAATGAACTGAAATTCATTCTGTTTTGAACAAATTAATAATATCATGTTATTTTACTTTACTACCGCCGTAAAAATATGAAAATTACTTTACTGCCGCCGTAAAAATATGAAAATTAATTTACAGCCGCCGTAAAAATATGAAAGTTACTTTACAGCCACCGGCAGATAAAATAAAAATGGCGTTACTTTTGCAGCCGCCGGCTAAAAAGTAAGACTTTAGCTACTCCCCAGCGGCAGTAAACTTAAACTTTACAGCCGTTTGCCGAAAAAATATATTTTTCTAAAATAGCAAATGAATTCTATTTTCATGCAGATTTAATCCCCTTTGAAAATCGTTTTTTCCTCTAGTGTATAAAATCATATTCGCTAGATAACAAATTGAAGTTGCTATGGTATCTTCATTAAATAGTTTTTAAGACACAGTAACCATGAAAAATAGAATATGAATTTTAAATGGTATGTCGTCGATTTCCAATTAAATAATTTATAATAAATATCATTCACGAAAAAGCAGCGTTTCCATATCTTGGATCAAAATGTACTATGTTTCTTCAAAGAGGCGATTTTTGAGTTTTAACAGTAGTTATTGTGGAATATTATTTAGAACGCAGCATCCCATTCTTAAAAACTCGCGCTTCGCCTATGGTTCTTTGCCATACATGTTTGCATCTTTTTCCAAAGTGTCATCAAAATTCGTTCACGGACGAATGCTGTGTGCTCCCAACAAACATTGAAAAAATGCTGACACAGTAAACAAGTGTTTGGGAGACCCCGTACCACTTATCCCAATATTGTCCAAAAATTAATCAGTTCTTTGTCATTTTAGTTTTCATCTTTTTCCAAAGTGTCATTAGAATTGATTAATGAACGAAGTCTGTATGCTCCCAACAAACTTAAAAAACAAAGTGTGAAAAGTCAGCATTTGTATGGTAGACCCCCCACCACTTTGATCAATGTGTCCCAAAAGATGATAATTATCTTTTCACACTAATTGGAACCCTGTTCCATAAGTTTCATCATAATCACCTCATTATTATAGGCTGTAGTGTGCATAAAGACACTGACTGACAAAACTTTAAAAAAGTACAAAAAAATTTTTTTTACCGGAAGTAAAAAACCAGAAGTTGGGATGCAGAACTATTTTAAACCGTACTACATACTCATGTACCAAGTTTCATCCAATTCGCTTATCAGGTACAGAAGTTATAGAGCTTTAAAAAAAACAGCTGCTCCAGGGACCCCCCACCACTTTGTTCACTATCGCTCAAAAACTAATCAGTTCTTTGCCATACATGTTTGCATGTTTTTCCAAAGTGTCATCAAAATTCGTTCACGAACGAATGCTGTGTGCTCACAACAAACATTGAAAAAAGTGTGACACATTAAACAGGTGTTCGGGAGGACCCCCACCACTTATTCGAATATTATCCCAAAACTAATCAGTTCTTTGTTACTTAAGTCTCCATCATTTTCAAAAGATTCATTAAAATAAATTAATGAGCGAAGTCTGTATGCTCCCAACAAACTTAAAAAACAAAGTGTGAAAAGTCAGCATTTGTATGGTAGACCCCCCACCACTTTGATCAATGTGTCCCAAAACATAATAATTATCTTTTCACACTAATTGGAACCCTATTCCATAAGTTTCATCATAATCACCTCATTATTATAGGCTGTAGTGTGCATAAAGACACTGAAAAAACTTCAAAAAAGTACAAAAAAAATTTTTTTACTGGAAGTGAAAAACCGGTATTTGGGATGCAGAACTATTTTAAACCGTACTACATACTAATGTACTAAGTTTCATCCAATTCGCTTATCGGGTACAGAAGTTATAGAGCTTTAAAAAAAAACAGCTGCTCCAGGGACCCCCCACCACTTTGTTCACTATCGCTCAAAAACTAATCAGTTTTTTGCCATACATGTTTGCATCTTTTTCCAAAGTGTCATCAAAATTCGTTCACGGACGAATGCTGTGTGCTCTCAACAAACATTGAAAAAAGTGTGACACATTAAACAGGTGTTCGGGAGGACCCCCACCACTTATTCCAATAATATCCAAAAACTAATCAGTTCTTTGTTACTTAATTTTCCATCTTTTTCCAAAGTGTCATTAAAATTGAATAATAAATGAAGTCTGTATGCTCCCAACAAACTTAAAAAACAAAGTGTGAAAAGTCAGCATTTGTATGGTAGACCCCCCACCACTTTGATCAATGTGTCCCAAAACATGATAATCATCTTTTCACACTAATTGGATCCCTATTCCATAAGTTTCATCATAATCACTTCATTATTGTAGGCTGTAGTGTGCATAAAGACACTGAAAAAACTTCAAAAAAGTACAAAAAAAATTTTTTTACCGGAAGTGAAAAACCGGAAGTTGGGATGCAGAACTATTTTAAACCGTACTACATACTCATGTACTAAGTTTCATCCAATTCGCTTATCGGGTACAGAAGTTATAGAGCTTTCAAAAAAACAGGTGCTCCAGGGACCCCCCACCACTTTGTTCACTATCGCTCAAAAACTAATCAGTTCTTTGTCATACATGTTTGCATCTTTTTCCAAAGTGTCATCAAAATTCATGTACGAATGAATGTTTTATGCTCCCAACAAACATAAAAACTTTGTGGAAAAAACCACCTGTTTTATGGTGGACCCCCCAACCCTTTATCCAATGTGCTCCAAAAGCTTATAAAATCTTTCTCATGTTATTTAAAAGCTTTTCGCAGCGTTTCATGAAAATCGATTGGTAATTGTAGGCTACAGTAGGGATAAACACCTGAAAAAAAAACTTTTTAACCGGAAGTGACAAACCGGAAGTTGGTATGCAGAAGTATTGGAAACAGTATTAAAAGCTTATATACTAAGTTTCAATAAGATCATAGCTCGGAATCAGAAGTTATTCAAGATTTAAACTTAGAGGTGTTCGGGAGACCCCCCGCCATTTTGTCCAAATTTAAAATGAATCCAGATCTTCTATTTTCAAGTAAACCTGTATCATTTGCCAAAGTTTCATCAAGATCCTATGCAGAAAACTCATCCACCCACCAACCCACCCACCCACCCACACACAGACGTACACCAACATTTTTATTGGCTATTTGGATAGAGGATGGTCCAAAACAAAAGAAAAAACAAAATTTGGGGTATGTAAGATTTTTTTTTTTTCACGATAGATTGCATTACTTCACACAATTTAAAATTGTGGTGAAGTAAAAATAGAATTTATATATATTTTTAGAATTTTGAAAAACATTTCAAGTTTTGATTTTGTCAGAATTTTTGGAATGCTTTTAGAATTTTGAAAAATTTCAAATTTTTGATTTTATTATAATTTTTGGAATTTTGTTAAAAGTTTCAATTTTTGATATTGTTGTAATTTTTGTAATATTTTTAGAATTTTGGAAAAAGTTTGAATTTTAAAAAATTTTTGGATTATTATTGGAATTTAGAAAATGTTTAAATATTTGATTTTATTCTAATTTTTGGAATATTTTTAGAATTTTGGAAAAAATTTTAATTTTGTTATAATTTTTGTAATATTTTTACAATTTTGAAAAAAAATAGAATTTATATATATATTTAGAATTTTGAAAAATCTTACAATTTTTGTTTTTGAAAGAATTTTTGGAATATTTGTAGAATTTTGAATAATTTAAAATTTTTGATTTTATTATAATTTTTGGAATTTCGAAAAAGTTTTAATTTTTGTTTTGGTAATAATTTTTGGAATATTTTTAGAATTTTGAAAAAAGTTTCAAGTTTGGATTTTGTCAGAAATTTTAGAATTTTGAAAAATTTTTAATTTTTGATTTTATTATAATTTTTGGAATTTCGGAAAAGTTTCAATTTTTGATATTGTTGTAATTTTTGCAATATTTTTAGAATTTTGGAAATAGTTTGAATTTTAAAGAATTTTTGGAATATTATTGGAATTTAGAAAATGTTTAAATATTTGATTTTATCAAATTTTATTTTTTTTTAAGTTTTGGAATATTTTTGGAATTTTGAAAAAAATTTCAATTTTTGATTTTGTTATAATTTTTGCAATAGTTTTAGAATTTTTGAAAACAGTTTTAATCTTTAATTTTGTAATAATTTTTGGAATAATTTTAGAATTTTGTTTGAAAAAAGTTTGAATTTATGATTTTAGTTATTTACAATATTTTTGGAATTTTGAAAGAAATATGAATTTGTGATTTTGTAATATTTTCTCGAAACGCTAAATGGGAGGTTTTAGAGTAGTTTGCTGATTGTGTCATATTTTCACTAAATTATGTTAATCTATGATCTGTTATAATTTTCCGGCAACCCAGACCGAACTCTTGATATCTCAGAGCCTTAAGATTTCAGTCCCTCCATATTTTTTGAGTGGATTTATTTAAAGATAAAGAGCGCTAACTGGACCGTATTTGCAAGTTTTAAGTTTTCTGACTAATTAATTCTAAAATCTAAATTTTAGGTTATTATACATGCAATAACCGATAACCAACGATGGGTTAGGGTGATAAGTGTTAAGCTAAACCATGACTGTTGTTACTTGGTTCGATCTACAGTCTGGATTTGGTGACTACCGCCAGGTCCTCAATAAACTTCCTCGTTAGTGACCTCTGATAACTTAAATTTACTTCAGGCTATGTATTAAACAGGGAGGGATACGATACAGAGAAGTGGTGAACACGACAACATCTCTTACAATGAAGTTAAGCAACAAAGAGAAAGATTCAACTTAAACGGTTGACCTCTTGGAAATATCATCAGAAAAATAAGAAATGTGATTAAATTACGTCAAAGAAAGAATAACTACATCGGTATATTTCAGTATATCTTATTCAGCAGCCCTGAAAATAGACTAGAATTCGAAGGACCACGGACCCGTTAATCCAAAATCAGTCTAGAAGACGCCCTATGCTCCTAAAGTAGAGATAATGGTGGGAGAATAAATATATCGTTGACTTGAGTTAACACTCTTCACTCGCAAAAAATCTTTAAGATTAAGCTAACACAGACTACCAAATCTGATCGTGTAAACATTGGTTGTATCTGTTCCAATAAGATTGGTTCCTACTTTCCACTTCCTATTTGAAAGGATACAATATTTTATGTCATTACTCTCATAGAGGGTTTCTGATGTCAAAATTATATCGAGTTCTTTACAGTTTACACTCTATTATCTGTTTTAAGTTGACCAAAAATGTAGTGAAGGTTTTTATGCTCAGATAAATGTGATTCATCATTTTGTGTGAAAGGTTTGTGACCCATACATCACCACCGGTCTAATCAAAGTCTCGTGTAACTAACAAGGAGAGGCTCAATTGATTTGATAGTTCGATTACCTGCACCGATTCTAGCTTTTATTTCTGAAAATATGCTGTTATTTGAATCAAACATTGATCCCAAATTTTTGAAGATTCAACTCCTTCAGTTCGTTCATCGCCACACATCAAACCTTGTTTTTCAGTCTCTCTCGAAACATTCATGTGTTTGTTTTTTTTTGTAATTCATCAGTCGGTTTTTTTTTAATTCAGTTGTTCAGTCAAATGATTGATTTTGTTTAGCGGAATGTATGACAAGATTGTATATGCTGTGCAGAAGAGAACGCTCAGTTTAATTTAATATAATCATAAGCATTGCTCAAATGAATAATATATTGGGTATTTTGCTAACATAGCTTAAGTCGATTTATAACCTAATTTGGAGTCAATTCCTAACAATAGCTACTCGCTTTTATTTAGTCTCTCAACATTATGTATCATAAATTGGATTTTACAGGATTTTAATTCCATTCAACTCTCACTTCGCTCCAAAAAGTCGCTAAAAATATAATAAAAATTTTCCATATCAGTAATAATTACAAAATCGCTCCAAATACGATACACAACATCTAGCTACAACAACAATTTTCTTTATATTTTCCGATTCAACTTGAAATTGCAAAATAAATTGATTGATTGATTCTATTTTTCCTCACTATTCAAATTTTCTTTACATTTTCTTTTCAATTTTAATTCACTCTATTTTTCCGTCTATTGATGTTTAAGTATGTTTTCCTTAGAATTTGGACGAATCACTCGATGTTTATGTATGTATATGTTGTTTTCAATATATTGAATTAGAAAATACTTTGTATAGCGCTATCTGTATATAAGCACTTATCAGCTCCTTTTATTGTATTATAGATTCTTATAGTTACTTATACAGTGTTTTAACTGTTTATTATTACGTTCATTTTGTTATTTGATTAGATTTTTTTTTTGTATTTTATTTTATAAAATCACGCAATTGCAAATTCGAAATTAAGTTTTTTATTTTCGTGAATAGAGGTTAGGAAGAGAGTTAGTAACATGGAATGTCAAAAAATAATAGGGATAGAAAAGTATTTCAATTTGAAATCTAACAATACATTCTATTTTTTATCATTCTACCCTCAATAAATTTTTTTTTTTTGCTCTAAATCAATGAAAAAAGTAATGATAATAATAATAATAATAATGAAAAAGAAGTAAACGATATAAAATCGTTTAAGTTTTTTATTTATAAAGAAAATAATTTTGAAAGAAAATCGGGAAATTATTTTCTTTTTTTTTTTACTTAAGAGTAAGAATAACTTTGGAATTATTACAGTAAATTGATTTTTTGTTATTTTAATAGAAATTGTAAAGAAAGCTCATATTTAAGGTTAAATTTGTTTGATTTTTTGGATGAGTTGAGATTTTGGTTGAAGTGTATTTATGTGGTGAGGTTTGATTAAAGATAAACATTTAGAGATTTCTTTATATACTGATTTATTCGGGTATATGTTTTTGGGGTTTTTTATGAGAGATTAAAAAAGAAGTTCTCATATTTGATTTGGATTAACATTTTTTGTGTGGCGTTTATACTCCGTGTAGGCGCAGTGGTACCTGTTTTTGACATGGAATCAAAATTGGTGGATTATTAGTGAAATATGATTCGTTTTTATAGCTTCTACAAAAGATAAAAAGACTGTCGTTTTGCGTAATCTCAAACTAACTGTTACCTGTGATGATTCATTCTAACGAACCGATATCACGCCTACACTAGGGTTTAATTTCTTTGGGGCACTGTAAATCTAGCTGGGACCAAATTTTCATGATCGTTTTGTAAGTGCTGGTGTTTGATTATGATGGCTATCCATAATGGTGGAATCAGTTTTGTTTGTTTATAACTTCTGATTAGTCTCTACTATGTAACCAGCTGCTAATTAGAAGTGAAGCATTCCATTAGCAATCCTTATGACTTGAGGATACGCGTGCCTTGAGTTTGTTCCGTCTAGCTTCAGTCCGTGAATTCGGTAAATTTTATCTTCGGGTTATTATATCTGTAATCTGATACAGATATAATCCGGGATAAGGTCTATGTATCTATACTAAAACAAACAAAAAAAAACCACTATGGCCATCGCCCAGAAGAAAAATCTCTAAAAAAATTTACCTTGTCGGTCATAGGGACCCCTTTTTTTAAATTTCAAAAATTAATGAATATATCTTTTATGCGAAATGAAAGGCATATAATAATAACAACAAAATTTATAATATAAGAAAACTTGCTTGTTAAAAAGATCCAGCATCCATTAATCCAAAAAGGTTTCATCAAGATATCCAGCAAATTATATATGGCACGTATATAGCTCCCCTTCTTCGTATATCTCCAAATGACAGAAGTTTTACTTTCGGTGCGGAGCGTCAGGCAAAAGTACGTACACCGGGGTAGCATTCAAAAATAACGTTTCTTCAAGGATTTTGCTAGTTTGCTTAATTTACTGATAGCAAAATTTTTATGATTTAACACTGTTTGGATCGAATCCAGAGCAATTTAAAACTGTATTTAGTTGATTAAAATGAAAGATTTTATATTTGTTTTTCTTTTGTTTATTTATATTTGAAAAATAAATTTTTTTGTTCCTTTCTTTTTCTTTGAAAATTTTCTTTCTTACAAATCAACACTACCACATAAATCTACAATTTATCTTGATCATTTTTTTTGTTAACCGTTAAATTTTCTTTTGTTCATTTTTTGTTTATAGTTAATATTACAATATTCCGAAAAAACGATTGATCTCAAAGATCAACTACACTAAACATGATTCTCAAAAAGTTTCTTTTTATTAAAATTTCTTTTTTATCGAAATATCTAACATTAATTTGATATCAGTGATTTAGGTGAATTAGACTAAACAAAAAAAAGTCAGACAAGTCAAAAGTGCGAATAAAATGCGCTCGTCAAAAGTTCCGTGAATGTAAAAGAACACAATATCAAAAATTATTGACAAAAAGTTGTGTTGTGTTCCAGACCATAGACACATAACAAAATAAATGTTAAATTGTAAATGTCAATAGTAAATTACAATCAAATCTACATAAATCAAAAATGGCAAAAAAATGTTAATTCAGGTTAAATATTATCCATAGATGTTTTTGGTAACTTAAAAAAGATTCAATTACACCAGCTTGTAAATGGATTAAATTTGATTATTTTTTCGGTCAATCGAGTGTTGAAATTTAGGGGGGTGGAAAGGCTACATACTAAAAATATTTTTTTTTCAATAACACAAAAACTGTGCATTGCAAAATTCTAAAAAAAATTGTAATATTTCTCAAATTAAGTGCTCTTTCATATGACACCCCATTCATTTGGGTCAAAAATGGTTTTTTTCCCTACCCACACCCCTCCCATAAACACACAGAAATATAATTATTTGAGTCTTCGATATGATTTTCATTCAAAATTTACCAATATTCCTGTCTCTGTGAATATTTTCAAATGTTTGTCAGTAATCGTCGAAACGTAGGCGGCGGCAGGATCTGAATTTTGCCCTTTCTTATCCATAACTCAAAAACTGTGCTGTAGTTTTCACACAAAACTTACCAAATTTCGTAACTCTGTGAAATTTTCCAAATTTTTCTGTCATTTAGTGTCGAAACGCATGCAGGGGGGGGGGGACGGTCTGGATTTTGCACTTTTTCGACAATAACTCAAAAACTGGCCACCACAATATTCTAAAAAAAACTGCAACGCATTCCAAATTAGATGCTCTTTCAAATGACACCCCACTCGCTTGGGTAAAAAAAAAATTTTTTTACCCCCTCTACCCCGGTCCTTTAAACGCACAGAAATATAGTTATTGGAGACTTCGCTATAGTTTTCGTACAAAATTTACCGAATTTCTTAACTCTGTCTATTTTTACAAATTTTTCTGTCAAACAGTGTCGAAACGTATGGGGGGAATGATGTGAATTTTGCACTTTTTTCACAATAACTCAAAAACTGGACACCGCAAAATTCTAAAAAAAATTGCAACGAATTTTAAATTAGGCTCTCTATCAAATGACACCCCACTCGCTTTGGTAAAAAAAAGTTTTTTATTACACCCTCTACCCCGGTCCTCTAAACACACAGAAATATAATTATTGGAGACCTCGCTATAAGTTTCGTACAAAATTTAGCAAATTTCCTAGCTCTGTGAATTTTTTCAAATTTTTCTGTCAATCAGTGTCGAAACGAAAGGGGGGGGGGGGGGACGGTATGTTTTTGACAATAACTCAAAAACTGTGCATTGCAAAATTCTAAAAAAAATTGCAATGATTTTTAGAAAAATTTTCGAGCAGATAGGTTCGGAGCTAATGGAGGTAAGAAAACGCGAAAAAAACGTCATTATTCAAAATTATACAAAAAATGGTGAGGTGTAAAATTCCAAAATAAATTTTTTTGGAATACTGAAATGAATTCCTTTCATATGATACCCTACTTGAATCTATAAAAAAATGTATTTTTTCAAAGGTCTCACATCGCGGCCCTGTAAACCAAACGAAAACCACTTTAATTTTATTTGTATCTGTCATTTCATGTGGACAGATTAGTTTTAGCATTTATAGTATACGAGATAATCGATATAATGTGAAAAACACGTTTTACTCTTACCAATAGTGTTCCGTATAAAAAACGGAACCCTAAAAACCAATCACATCTCATCAATGAGTTTAGTTATTCTTAATCACAAAAATAGGACGCGGAAATCGATTGATTTATATCGCATCGCCCTGATTTTCATCAGATATTCTCGCGGACTTTAACTATTTTTACTTTCGGCGGTGGTTATATTAAAATTATTTTTTTATATTTTCCTTAATTGGAAATTAAGACACGCACGGAAAAATTGATTTTTTTTTCTATTCTTTTTGATTTTAAATTACAAAACCAACTGCAGTCAAATCAAACAAATTTTTTTCGAAACGTACAACAAGTTTTTGCTGAAGTATTAAAGCCAAAAAAAGAACATTGGCAAAAGAGTATGAGTTTCTCTTTCTTTCTCCTTTAAATTATTAACAGGAAAAAAAACTTTACAAAGGAAAGTTACGTATGTGATTACGTTCAATATGATATAAAAAAGCAAAGTGCGTCATCATTTCCTTATTTCTTTATTTACATTTAAAAAAAAACAAAAATGAAATAGTAATGTATATTAAGTTATATACATTAAAACGAAAACAAAATATAAACAAGGTAAACAATGAGCTTAGGAAAATTACACACTGGTCGATAAAAGATTCATCATTTGCAACTGATTATTTTGGTACATGTTAAATAAAACTTATGTAACGCGAAACAGGTAATATTATAGTTGGAGAATAAGGAATATGGGATGAGTTATCAGGTTGCCGGCCTTTGCTGGTAACACAGTCGGTTTAACTGTCTGACTTGTCAAGTCCCGAAATTGAATCAATTGCGGAATCCCGCAATTTTTTCCGGCACCGAAAACCGGTTCTGACATCAGCCAAATGCCCGGTTTTTCGATTCTATATTTTTTAAACAAATTTTTTATTCATTCATTAAAAAAAACAACACAAGCAAATGTAACAAATAACAAAAACAACGTTTTTTCTTTTTATTCTATCAAGAAGACTAGCTCTACACAGAATTTTATGCCTAAAAGGGTATATTCCACGCTTAAATTACGTTGATTTTCAACCGTGAATAAACCAGGTGTATTATCTATCAATCTATCTTCTCTCTATATATAAAATTGAAAGTATGTGTGTTTTGGCCTTTATGCATTAATACACCATTCATCCGATCATCATGAAACTTTGGGAAGTTGTTGTGTACACTTGCGCATAGGTAACGGGATTTTTTTAAAAACGGAACCCCAGGACCAAGTGATTTGCAAACGGTAACAATGCAGTAATACCAATGAATTTAATATATGTTCGAGAACATATGTAAAATTCAAAATTTTGGATCTATTGGTGTGACAACCCCGCGTACTTTAGTACCTGCTATTGGTAAATCAGTTAACGTGAGATATCGTAGACCGTATCGTAGAGGTAAATCAGTTAACGTTAGATGTCACTTATATAAGGGGATAAGTGATATTTTAGTTGTGTTGGCGGATTTCAATCAACGATAGCACCCTTAGTTTTAGTAATGGAATATTCTTTGACATGCTTCTAAGGTTTTGATGAATTTTTTTATTTTATTATATTTTTTTTAAAGAATGAACTTTTGTGCTTGCTCGAAGAAATGAGCCCAATTTTAGCTTTGCTCCAGCAAATTTAAAAAAAATGTGTTTTATTTTTGTTTCCTCCAACCTATCATGAAATATTGCCCTATGTCGTACACTATTATGTGAAAGGATTTGCTATTTAATTTTCCATTCTTTAAGAAGAATATAAAAAACAAACAGAAAAAAGAAATTTGCGTTCATCAACGTCTTAAAAAGCATGATGTTGTGGAACCTAGGTCTGAAAAGGTTTTTATGTGTTGTTGTGACACATATTGTGATTCCAAATATTTTGAAATTGCACAAATTTTTTTGAAATTTTCGATGGAAAAGATGATGAACAATGCCATTAAAGCTACGATTTTAAATACAAAATTCGAAGGGGAAGATGTAGTGTTGCCACGTATTCCAATGATCCCAACAGATATGGTATTTGAATTCAAACGTTTAGTTTCCAGTGCAACTCGCATTTGCAATGACGATCAACAAAGCAGTTACTGCAAGTATGTGGACTAGATTTGGAGAATCCGTGCTTCTCACATGCACAACTGTATGTGGCTGACGCATTGGGAAAATCTTCTGATTTATTCGTGTATGCACTAGACGTAATAACAAAAAATATAGTATACTCACAAATATTTAATAAATAAATAGAATTAAAACGAGATTTTTCCATATTAAAATAAATAAGTTGCAATAAAAATGACACAATGTAAATTGAATATTTTCATAAAGAGTTTTCCTGAATTCCCTTTCTTATGAGATAGCAACAATATGCGACGGGCATAATGTTAAATAAACAAAACTTTTACACTTTTGGCGTAAAAAATAAAATTTTGAGAGATTTTGTGAGTGTTTAAGATCATCAACAGAAAACCATAACATGCTTCAGAAATACATTAAAGAAGAATTTGGTAAAGAAATTCAATTAATGATTGATGTAAAGACACGATGGAACAGGCTTTATCTTATGCTAGAACGTTTTTATAAAGTAAAAAACAGCATTTTAAAATCCTTAATCAATCTCAATTTCGTTTGAAGAACATAAATGGGAGATGATTAATATTTTGGTGACAACGCTTGCACCTATAAAGTTAGCTGCGGAAGCACTATGTTGCAGTGATGCAACATTAATATCAGCTGATGCAACCATTAATGCATGATCGATAATTTGGGCAGCAATGGCAAGTTAGAAACCAAAGTCGAATGAATTTATTTCTATTGGATTTATCAAATATTTTTTGTTGAATAAAAGAATTTAAAAAAAAATTAAAAGGTTTTTCTAAATTATAATGTGATTTTTTGTAAAATAAAATGGATTTAAAAAAAATTAAAATGTTTTTCTAAATTATAATGATTTTTTAATAGTTTTTAATTTAAACATGTTCCCGAACCGGGTCCAGAACCGGGTACCCGGGTTTCAAAAACTCTAGCTCCAAAAAACCGGTTCTAACTAGTAGGGTTGGGTGTGACCATAGCGGCCACGCCAAGAACTTTCCGTTTTAAGTTAAATAGGAAACATAAAGATATTTTCTTAAAACTTTAATAAATTGAAATTCTCTTTCTAAGACTTGCGAATTAATCGTCATATCATCTTTTAGTTACACTGGAAAGAAGATTTTCATTGCACCATATATTTAAAACAAACGAAAAGTTATTATTGATCAGTTAAAAAATCAGCATTTTTTTGATAGATACCGACCACTTTGTACAAGATACCTGACTTGCTAATTAATTTTAAATATTAACTTCACAACTGTAGGCTGTTGTTGTGATATCATTAAAAGAAAGATGAAAAATAAGATACTCCATCGAAAGTGATAAACCGGAAGTGATTTCATAAACATTACAAAAACTTTATGCACTATTAAATTTTTTGAGAACAATTAAACTCAAGTAATCAAAGAAGTAATTGGAATTTTTTCAATTCAAATGTATGGTTTGAAGTTTCTCAGAAAAAACTCCACTTCACATTTTTCGTGTTTCGGTTGGGACTCGAACCTACCTCGTCATGCACTATGCACTATGTATGCACTATGTTTCAACCAAATTAAATCTCAGAAATGAGTGTTATTGAAGTTTCAAATGAACAGTTGACCAAGTGATCCACTCACTAACCTCTGAACTTTCTGTCAAATTTCGAAAATAAATCAGATCTTCGATATTCAAGTACGTCCGTATGCGTCTGCAGCTCATTTACATACCAAAGTTTCATCTAGATATCATGCGTTTGCGTAACGAAAATAACACGTAGTTTTTTCACATTTTCTTAAAAAACTCAAATACTAAGACAGCAATTGTTTATACAAATGTCATTATAAATGGCTGACATGATGACAAACAATATGAAAATTTCATGATCTTGATAACATTATTTATTCTCATGATATTTGCAAGAGATGATTTTCAGTTTTTTGGAAACCAATAAAAAACAAATTATTTATTTTCGCTAGAAAAGGACTGGACTCTAAGCTAAAATCGACCCATCCGTTGTTGAGAAAGCGTTGGGCAAAAATTTGTCTACACACAGTGATACATACATACATACACACACACACACACACACACACACACACACACACACACACACACACACACACACACACACACACACACACACACACACACACACACACACACACACACACACACACACACACACACACACACACACACACACACACACACACACACACACACACACACACACACACACACACACACACACACACACACACACACACACACACACACACACACACACACACACACACACACACACACACACACACACACACACACACACACACACACACACACACACACACACACACACACACACACACACACACACACACACACACACACACACACACACACACACACACACACACACACACACACACACACACACACACACACACACACACATACAGACTGCCAGCTAAAAATAGTCTAAACAGCTTCAGGAGGTTGCCGGAAATTTATAATCAAAATTCCAAAAGTATTGTTAAATTAAATAAAATCAAACTTTTCCAAAATTCCAAAAATATTTCAAAAATTATTACAAATTCAAAAATTAAAACTTTTTTCAAAATTCCCAAAATTATAATAAAATCAAAAATTTAAAATTTTTCAAAATTCTATAAATATTTCAAAAATTCTTACAAAATCAAAAAATTAAACTTTTTTCAAAATTTTAAATGTATATATATATATATATATATAAAATTCAAAAATTCTATTTTTTTCAAAATTCTAAAAATATTGCAAAAATTGTAACAAAATCAAAGATTGAAACTTTTTTCAAAATTCCAAAAATATTCCAAAAATTAGAATGAAATCAAATATTTAAACTTTTTCTAAATTCCAATAATAATACAAAAATTCTTAAAAATTCAAACTTTTTCGAAAATTCTAAGAATATTGCAAAATTTATTACAAAATCAAAAATTGAAAATTTTTTAAACTTCCAAAAATTATAATAAAATCAAAAATTAAAAATTTTTCAAAATTTTAAAAAAATTCCAAAAATTCTTACAAAATCAAAAATTAAAACTTTTTCCGTTATTCAAAAATATTGCAAAAATTATTACAAAATCAAAAATACAAACTTTTTCAAAATTCCAAAAATATTTCAAAAACTATTACAAATTCAAAAATTTCCATGTCCAACTTCATTTTCAATTACATTTATGTCATAAAAACAGCTACACTTTTTTCTCAAAAAATTGACTAAAAAAATAAATGAAATCATTTTTTGACACACTTGACAACATTTTTTTGACAAACTTATAATGCCATAATTCTCAATAATAATAATAAAATTTCATTTCAAACAAACAATTAATTTTATTTTTTTTCTAAAAATAGGTAAAAAAATAAATAAAAATCTTTCTTTTGACACACTTGACAACATTTTTATGACAAACTTATAATGCAATAATCTGGTTTTTGATCTCACATACCAATCTCTACCATCAAGATTTCTCCAAATTTAATGTTCCTACTCGTAATCACTTAAAATGAACGTTTTTTAAGCCAAAAATATGAAAATTTGCTATTTTTGACACACATAATGATTTTTTTGACCCACTTCTGGTACAGTTATCGAACACAGCGTCCTTTCGGACCTGTCCCTTGAGTATACCTATTTTTAGAAAAAAAATTTTGAAATCCCTCCAGCGGTTTTCCCTGCAGCGTAGGTACTGAATTTATGGTCCATGTAAAGTTGCTGAAAATCAGTATAGAATCCGAATGAATCATGAAATCAGACAGCTTCTTGGAGGCTGCGATGTAATCGGATTCATTAAATCCAACCGGATTAGATGGTTTGGTCATGTAGAAAGGGCTCCATTGGAAAGAATGATAAAAAAAGCGTCCCAACAACAACCAGCTGGTGTTCGTCGAAGAGGAAGACCTAGACAACGCTGGCGTGATGACATCATCCAAGACCTTCGTGATATAGGATGTCGAAACTGGGGTCAACTGGTCATGGAACGAGATGATTGGAAGCTGGTGGCACAGACGGCAAAATCCCTTCATGGGATGTAAACGCCAGAGAGAGAGAGAGAGAGAGTAGGTACTGACGGCCGGCCTACAGACAGACATACAATTTTTTTTGCTGTTTTAGAATCAGTAGGTCCTAAAACTTCGAGAAATGCCAAAAATAGTGGGGGTAAGAATTTCACTTTGAGCTCATGAATGTAATACTTAGGTCTTTCAGACCGAAGTAATAGAAATGAGTTAAATTTTGCTCAAAAAGTTGAATTTTAACGTCCTAGGACTTTATAAAATTTTATAAAGTCCTAGGACATTAGAGTTCAACTTTTTGTACCATAAATAATCCGAAAAATGTCGTTTTAGATATCAGTATGAAATAAAATTATATAAAACAAAACAAAGAAGAATTCAGATTAATGTTAAAAATTTGCCAAAAGTAATCCTGTTCTTTTTTATTAAAACAATTTCCCCAAAACAGGTCCAGAAAACTGCTTGATGGTTTCCTCAAATTCCTGAATAGTAGCCCAAAGAAAATCAATTAATTGACCGCTTTGTTGGTAATCTCAAACGTTATCTGTTAGTAACGCTGGCAGTACAACGTGTTTGTTTTGTTTTATTCAACTTTGTTTTTGTAAAAAAATACAAACACTTTTTATTCCAGAATTTTATTTTTGTATGCAATATTAACACACAAATTTCTCTGATACGCAATAATTCAACAGATTTATTTGATATAATATTTTTTTTATATAACTTTTCTAGTAATTAAGCATTTGAATATCTGAATATCAATTTGAATATCTGCTTTATCATTTTTTTTTTGTTTTTGTTTTATAAGAACTGTTATTTTTCGCGTCTCCCTTGTTTCTCTCCCTTCGTGTTGTACGAGAATTATCGAGTGGGACCATAAATTAATTTTGTGTTGTTAATATTCGATATTGTGTCGTTACAACCAACTGAGGTAAATGCACGCCCAATCTATAATAAGATTGTCACGGAACGCTGTACTTCACAGCTAATTTAATCGATCAGAATTGTTAGATCTCCGATACAAACCAGAAAAAAAAACAATGATAAAGTGAACCCCAATGAACAGAGAAGAGATAAATAAAACTGCAGAAAGCAATACAGAAATATCTCGCTTTAATATCCCTTGGGTGAAGAACACCGATGCTCTTGCCATCCAGGGTTTTACATGCATAAACCACGCTACACGGTATGAATTAAGTTGCAAATTTTGGAAAGGATTTTTTTAGAAAGGAGAAATTTTTCTTATGGTGTTGCAATTTTTCATATACAGATTTAAAGTTGCTTTGTACACGATGCCTGGGTATGGTCTGATGGTCAGAACGATCCAACTCCTCGTTTACAGTCTCATTGAGGATGTGAAGGGATCTCATAAGCTGATAAGCTTTCACATCTGAGATTGAATGCTGTCCAAACAAAAAATAATACGGCGAGTATTGAGTGAAATCATAAACAGCGGCATAAGCTATCTCCCCCAGATAAGAATCCCATGTTGTGTGTTGACCCTTCACATACGCCATCTGGAGCATTACGGCGTGAAATATAGACTCTAGTAACATGATGAATATCCGACAATAAACTTACTCTCAATAAGATTTACTCAGCCATTGTTTACCATTGTCATCTATGTAGAAACTCTGACACCCCATATGTTAAAACAAATCACTCTTCAGAAAGTCGTTCACTTTAGGTGAAGTTGCGTTCCAAAGAGGTCTATGTAATCTAAATTAGTAAAATTGAAAAGGGTATTCTTTGGGTGACATTTAGACTTTAGCTATCATCTCCGTGTGGCGTTTAGTCTTTGTATTGATAATCTTTGTCGTCAATTTTCATAGAAATTCCACTATGTGTTAGTGTTTCGGCGAATTCTTCGTGTGTATTGTCATATAGACCAGATAGAGCATCCGGGACTATGTTTTGGTGAATAATAGTAAAGTCCGTATACTGGAGCTTTAGACTCCACCTAGCTAGTCGGCAACTTAAGTCTTTCAATGTCATAAGCCAATTCAAAATTGAGTGGTCGGTCATGAATATGAATTGGTGACCCTCACCATAGGTCCCGAATTTCTTCACACTCAGAATTGCTGCAAGACACTCAAGCTCTGAAACCGAATAGTTTCGTTGATTAGTTTTTTCAACATAAAGGTTATCGGTTAGTTTCCTTGTTTTGTTTTTCAACATAAAGGTTATTGGACACTCTTGTCCATCGTTATCAACCGGATACAAGACACTACCGGTACTGTCAGGCTAGCATCACACTGGATGAAGAACTCTATATTATAATTTTATGCCCGCCAAATTACGTGCTAAACATGTTTCATTTACGATTAAGGTTCTAGTTGATTCATCTTATAAGTTCTATCCCCGAATTACAAACCTACATGATGTGCCTTATCCTAATTTCGATCCGACAGATCACCATATGAATAACAAATCGACGGCGCATTATGCAATAGCCAAATTTTACATCAAACATAAATGTGATGAATCGACGGTGCACATTGCGATAGTTAAAGTTTGTATTTAACGTAATCACAAATACACAAGCACAAATACCCGACTTTCCTTTTATGAATTTTTTTTTGAATTTGCATTATTATGTGAATTTGCATTATTGTTAGACGAATCATTTAGCATATAAAATTAAATCACATTATGGAATATTTTACTTGGTGAAATGAAAATAACGATCAAAGCGATGCGGTAGATCGCTGTTCGTGAAAAAATAGCGATTACAACTTTTTCTTATTTACGGTGAAGCAAGTAGACATAACCTCAAAAAAAGATTTTGATCCAATGTTGTCTATATAATATAAGCTTATGGCGACTCGTTTAACATAAACTCACCTTTAAATATTAATAAAAAATGAATTTAATACACACGACTGTAAACAAAATTTGTTTAAATATAACATTTTGAAAAAAGTTTTGAGTTTTGAGAAACTAATGTTAATAATTTTTAATACGAATAAATTTCATACTGTCTTTGGCTCCATCTGTTGAACGCTTTTTACAATCAAAAAAAAAATCAACAAATGTCAATTTTACTCTGATTCTGTTGTTAAGAAAAAAATTAGAAAAGAAACTGTCATAAAAAGTAAAAACTTTATTATCATTTAATTTTACTCTGATTTTGCATAAAAAAGCTAAAGCAAATTAGCTAAGAGTTAAGACCAATTTTAAAAGGGAATGTATTTGGTTTGTAGTGTGACATAAAAACATTACATATTATAATTTGTTCTTTTAATGCGTATGGACATTTATTTTTGGACATTTGTAGGGTGAAATATGTGTTTTAAATAAGAGCGGGGTATATTATCTAGTGAATTTGATCCAAATAATTTTTTTTCCTGGATTGCAATATTTTTTTCTAAAATTTTACTCTGATTCTGCGTAAAAGGTTTTTTTAACAAGACAATTTTTTTTTAAAAAGAAATGTGTTAAGGTTTAGGTGTGTAGGTTGCCATAAAAACATTATTATAATTTGTTTTACTGCGAATGACTGAATATTTCCAAAAATTTTCGGGATTCAATTTAAATTAAATTCGTTTAAAAATCTAAACCCTTATGTGCCAATAGGTAGACCCCACAACAAAATATTGGAGTGTATTATTTAGAGCCTTTGTCCCAAACAATAATTCAGAGTATGCAATCACTTTTTCTAGAAATTTTAAATTATAGAAATTATGGCTGGTGTGTTCGTTTTATATTCTTCAAAAATATCATTTAATGAAATTTTACTATGATAATTCTGGTCTTGACTAAGAAACATTAGAAAGGAAGTTGTAAAACATAAAAACATTATTCTATAGCTTTTTTCTTAAACATATGTATTTATCGATCTAACTTAAATGAAATTAAGAACTGCACCGTAAAGTGCCGATCACTAGACCCCTATAACAACACCGCGTGTGCTATTTAACGCTTTTGTCCCTAATAATGTTCCCGGGTATGCAAATACTTTTTCTAATGATCAACTTTTATAGCTGTCAAAATTTTTTCAAGTAGGACAGCAAATTGCATAGTTTTAGTCGATTTGCAGATACAAATAAACAAAAATTTTCACCGTAACAAGTGGTTAAACGTTTGTTGAATCTTATTTTGAAATATGAAATTACATACTCTGAAAATTATTTTTAATTCAAAAACAGTTTTATTAAAATTAGTTTCTAGTTAAATAAAACAAAAGTGAGACAATATAAATTCAGTATTCGTATACTGAAAAATCACATTGAAATTAATCTTAATATTAAAGAAATTTGAAATTAATATTAAAGCAATGATACTTGAACTAAATCTGTTACTTACATTTTTTTTATAGTTCTAAGCCATGTTTAATATCGAAAGTTCATCTGAAGGCGATAAACAAATTATTGTAGATTTTGGACCAAATAGCAAACATGAAGAGACTTATATTTTGGTTTTACATCATATGCTTAAGCAATTCTAGTATACTCCTCAAAATATTTGGTGCAAATATGCGTGGTTCACCCAACCAACCCACACCACTAGATAAATCTTTGGCCCAAATTATATATCTTGCGGATTATTGGGTATGTTGTTTTTATGAGCGCAGAAAAATTGGAAATAATTCAATCAATCGTTAAAGTTGGTATGCTTTTATTATTTATTACATTATAATCCAAGCTCATAAAATTTATTATTTACTACAAAAACTAGTGATATCAGCTACAAAAAACATCAGAAATGTAAATTTCAGTTCGTGAAAAAAGTGCAGTTTAAAGTTTAATAGTCAAAACTATCTGTTCAGTACAAAAAGAAGTGATATCCTGTGTCAAGTAGAAACGAGTGTAAAACAAAACATTTCCAAATAATTAGGTGTTCTACATGTTTGAAATACTTACTTTGTCACTCGGATTAAAGATTAAAATTAGAAACAACTTCAACTAACTAGGTATTAAAACAAAAGTTTCTAGTAAAAATAAAAGTACAAAATAATATTTATTTATTTATTTATATTCGAATGCAAATGTGGAATGCGATATTTATACGATCGACTGAATCGAGAGAAGTGCGGAACCATCATGAAACTTCAGGACTAACAGATTAAAACTTTAATGAAATTCTGTTCAAATAACATATTCTTAATCTACAAACTAGGGTCTGCAATATAAATACTAACTAATAAATTAGCTTGCATTTCTTTTATAGAATTTTCATTTTGTATATAATATTTCACATTAAATAAAAATCTTAACTGTCACTGAGGTTTACAAATTTCGAAGGAAACGATGAAGATAACTTTCGTTGAAACTTACTGGTAGAAGGAAACTAGATGAAGATGTATTTCTAGCCTGATCAACATTCAACATTAAATAATGTATTTTAATTTATTTAATTTTTGTTCTTGCATGATTTGAAGTTTTATTGAATTATTACTCTGTGTTAGGAAAGAAAACTTATAAAGAAAACTTATAAATTATACATGTGATAGGTTAGAGATCTTTTTTGTGTGTTAGTCCACGTTTTAGCCCGTACGTTCGTTAATAGTCAGAATTCTTAAAACCCTTGGTAAATAGATATCGTAGATGTCTATAAATTTAGTCCCTTGCGACAATAATTCCAATTAATTAAAACTGGAGTCATGGATTAAGTTAACAGAGTATTCAGATTTTCAAAATCTAATTGAGTTTTCAAAGTCCAACTTAACTTCTTCGGACCTGTCTTTAATAGATCGGTAATTGGAGTTACTACACTCGCATAATAAGGGATGAATCGATGGTACCATCCCGCCATACCCGAAAGACGACGTACCTGCTTTACATTAGTCGGTGCTGGATATTCAGCAACAGCTCGTACCTTTTCCGGATCTATTCTAAGGCAAATGAGGTACGCTATTTGATTTGTACCAAGTTGATCAGGTTCTAATATCTTCATATGATGTTGGCACAAATTTAATGGTGATTTGATAGGTTTGGTTTTTTTTTGTAACTAAAAAATTCTTGATTGAAACTCCTCGATTGTTTTTGGATAAGTCATTTTTATTACATTTTTTCAAGGTCTCAAAAAATTATTTTTCTATTTAATTGAGCTTTATCTCTAATTTGATTGAGCTTTCTATTTAATTGAGCTTTATCTATAATTGAGCTATAAAATTAAGCTATTCATTTTTTAATTTAAAATACTTAAGATAGATGGAGATAAGTTAACAATTATTAACAATTATAAGGTTTTAATCAATTGACATTTGTGTTATTAAGTAAATATTTGACAGTGACATCTAGACAATTTTAGTTAAGAATTTGAGTGCTCTTACAAAGTTTAAGATAAGTATTATAACTATTTTATAATTAATTTGTACACCAGCCATTGTTTCTATTTTAGGATGCTGTCTTCGACATACCGACCGCCTTGAATCAGTTGATTCAATTTATTGGAAGCAAACACAATTTATGAATTGGTCGTTTCATAGTTCCGTTTGTTGTTTTTAAGGTGACGACTCTGATGATTTCGTCTTTTCCGGCATGGATGTCCATGACTCGTCCCATCAACCATTTTGATGGAGGTAAATTGTTCTCTTTGATAAGAACTATGTCTCCAATTTTGATGTTGATTTCCCTTTTGTACCATTTACTTCTATTTTGTAGATTGGTTAAATATTCAAGATGCCATCTTTTCCAGATATCCTGATTCATCTTTTGCACTAGCTGCCATCTGGATAGTTTTGATAGCTTGAGGTGTTGCAGATCATACTCTGGAAGCTGTGTTGTTGGACGACCGATGAGGAAATGTCCTGGTGTCAAATATTCCAGATCATCGGCTGACAGTACACAAATTGGTCTGGAGTTGAGGATGGCCTCGATCTCGGTTAACAAGGTTGTCATTTCTTCCGTGGTAAGTGTATGGCCGTTGGTTACTCGTCTCAAGTGGTGTTTGACTTGTTTCACGGCGGCTTCCCATAGTCCACCAAAATGAGGTGCACTTGGTGGGATAAAATTAAATGATATTTCATCTGTCAATAAAAATTTTGTAAATGTATTATTATTAGTTTTAAGAAATGAATATAATTCGTAAAGATGATTGCGGGCTCCAATGAAATTGGTTCCATTGTCACTATGTATCTCGTTGCATATGCCTCTACGGGCTACAAATCTTCGGAGAGCTGCAATATAGGATTCAGTTGTTAACTCGGAAACTAGCTCAATGTGTACCGCTTTGGTAGCTAAGCAAACGAATATACATATATAGCTTTTATATGTCTTTTGACCTCTTCCTTTGATGAGCCGGGTTTGAAAGGGTCCTGCATAATCCACACCAACTTTAAGGAATGGTCGCACAAGTTGTACTCTTGGATTTGGAAGATTGCCCATTAGTTGTTTCATATTTTCTCCTTTATATTTCACGCATTTTACACAACCGTGAACAACTTTTCTAACTAATTGTCTGCAGCCTAAGATCCAATATTTATGGCGTAAAGTGGCGATCATCAGGGTTTGACCAGCATGAAGGTAGCGTATATGGTGATTTGTTACAATTAATTTAGTGAGATCATCTTTTGCGGGTAATATTAATGGATGTTTTATATTATAGGTGACTGACGCATTTATGATCCTTCCTCCAACGCGTAGCAGTCCTGCTTCGTCAAGAAATGGTTTGAGGTATTTTAGTTTGCTTGACGCTGGTAACTCTTTGTGTGCTGCTATCAGATTAATTTCCACCTCGAAATGTTTTGCCTGTATAAATTTAAATATAAAATGGTGTGCTTTGTGTATTTCTTGAGTGTTAAGATAGGTTGATTGCAAATTTTTTGAAATACGTTTTAGTTTTATTTCGATAAATCGATTCACGTAAGCAAGTATTCTAACTATCTTGTTGAAGCTGGAGTTTCTTCTGATAAGATTTTCAATTATGTTCGGTTGTTGAAGTTGAACATTTGTTGATTGGATTCGCAGTTCTTCTTTTATATTTATTTGATTATCTCGAGTTTTCGGCCAATCTACTCTATTTGGTATCCATTTTGGACCATTCCACCTAAGGTTGAAATCTAATAATCTTTCTGGTTCTATTCCTCTTGACGCGCAGTCAGCTGGGTTGTCTTTGGAATCGACATGTCTCCATTGTGACCTATTCATAGTGGTAAGTATTTCTCCAGTTCTGTTTCCAACAAACGTGTTCCATTTTGTTGGGGATGCAGACAACCAATTTAAAACAATAGTTGAGTCAGTCCAAGCGGTGATATCGGTAATTTCGACTTTCAGTGAGTTCTTTATGTTAAGCAATAATTTATAGAGTAGTACAGCACCGCAGAGTTCTAGCCGTGGAATGGAGATTTGTTTAACCGGTGCTACTTTTGTTTTTGCCGATAACAGTTTAACGATTGACTCTCCATTTGGTTTGGTTATGTGTCCGTACACTACTGCTGAATAAGCATGTCTAGACGCATCTGAAAAACCATGCAAAGATAATTTGGTAGTGTTGTTGGTGTATAAATATCTTTCAATTTCAATTTGCTCTATTTTTGGTTGAACTAACCATTTTCTAAGCTGAAATCCGGACCGTGAAAGTATCATATTTATGTTGGTTTTGAGTGTTATTGCTTCGGTTAATGTATCTGCTCCCGTCATGAGGTCATCTACATAGAAATTGGTTGTAATATGATTTGCTTCTTTTGGGAATTCGTCTTTGTATTTTACCGCTGCTTCGTTGAGTGCTCGTGTAGCTAGGTAGGTTGCGCTTGCTGTGCCATAGACGACTGTCTGGAGCTCGTATGTGGTATATTGTTTATCAGTGGAATCTCGTCATAGTATCTTTTGGTATTTGGTATCTTCTTCTGCCATTAGAACTTGTCGGAACATCTTCTCTACGTCAGCTGTAAAAACTATTTTGTGTAATCTAAAGCGACATAATATTTCGTAAAGGGTTGATTGTACCGTAGGTCCAACAGTAAGACAATCATTCAACGAAGTTCCAGTTGTGGTTTTTGCGGAGCCATCAAAGACAACGCGTAGTTTT
This sequence comes from Diogma glabrata, assembly GCA_963693315.1. Lineage (NCBI taxonomy): Eukaryota > Metazoa > Arthropoda > Insecta > Diptera > Cylindrotomidae > Diogma > Diogma glabrata. The sequence goes on from OY856187.1 coordinate 397,535,689, forward strand.
GTTGTGGTACTTTAGTCTTTTATTACGCCGTGGTGTGGTAGATAATAACCATTTCTTTGGTCTTCATTAACCGCCTTCATATGTCCCAAACTAATGAATTCTGACATAAATTCTTTATACATTGTGGCAAATTATTGGTCGCTCTTGAATCTTTTTTCCATTGAATACATGCGTTTAACTGCCGTGCGAAACGAGTTTCCTAGAATTAATGGAGAACGTTTGAATGGGAGGCGTACTTTGAATCGGTCCGTGTCATCTGTGGTTGTAGTACTTTCAAAGTGTCTTTCACATGACTTTTCTTCTTGTGATAGCTGGTGTGTGAGATTTTCTGTGTTCTCAATCTCCCAGAATTTTCGTAATAGATTGTCTAGATGGTCTTCTGGATTGTATAAGGTAGCTGTAATTGTTTGAATAGTTTTTGGTTCATAGGATCTGCCCGCTACAATCCATCCCAAAATGGTTTTTTGCATAATGAAATGATCCAATGTTGTAATTTTTCCTTCAGCTAGCAACTCAAAGAAGATATCGGCACCAATAATAATGTCGATGTTTTTGCTCTTATAAAAGTGTGGGTCTGCAAGATCATAATCATCGAAATAGGAAAGGTCGATGCTTTGAGAAATTGGTGATTGTCTAGTAGTTAATTTTGGTAAGCTGTATGCTTCGATTTGTAGGGTAGGGTGATCTTTATTCCATGGTGTCATCTTTAGCGTTAACGAACCTTTCGTACATCCACCTGAAGTGGCTCCAATTCCTGTAACGGCCAGCTTGGCTCGGTTTCTTGGTAATCGTAGTTTTTGTGCACAATTTTCAGTAATGAGAGATACTTGCGATCCAGAATCTAGAAGTGCTCTACATAAATATTTTTGGTTTGTGCATTTGTTACTTGTACTAATGCAGTTGGAAGTATGGAGTTGCCTAGTTTTGTACTTGTGGTATTGCTGGATGTATTCACTTCGGTTATTTGGCATTCATATTGAGCAGTGTTTGTCTGGGTTGATGTAGGTGACTCTTCGTGTAATAAACTGTGGTGTTTTCTATTACATACTTTGCAGCAAAACCTTGATTTACAATTATAAACACTATGATTATCATTCAAACAGTTGAAACACCGATTTTGTTGAACTATCAAAGATTTTCTTTGCTCTACTGCCATTTCGGTTAACTGTTTACACTCAAATAGTTTATGCTCTTCGTTGCATGCTGAACACTTTTCTTTCCGATTTGCTTGATTTGCGATGACATTACTTTTTATGTTTGGTTTCCGGTGAGTTGAATGAGCTTGAGGACGCTTGGTTTGGCATTTTATTGATTCTAATGCATCTGTTCGTCTAGATAGAAATTCAAAAAACTGCTTTAAGGTTGGTAGGTCGTATTCTGCCGAAGTTTGTGCCAATGAACTGTTGGTTTCATTATCTAGTTTACTCACTAGGATATGAATTAACCAGTGGTCTCTGGTTTCCGCTTCTTCACCCAGTGCCTTTAGTCCTCGAATTATTTCGTATGACGTATCTAGTAGTACTCGGACGTTTGTACTGTTAGGTATGGTGATCGTTGGTTGAGACATAAAATGTTTTATGAATGCATAAATTGTGTGTTTCTTACGATCGTATCTTTCTCTCAATTTGCCTAGAGCTTCTATGTAATTAGCATCGGTAATACTAAAATGTTTCAATAATCCTGCTGCTTCTCCTCTCAAAGAACCCTTTAAATATTGAAGTTTTTGTGACGGTGTCAATCTGGTGTTGTCGTGAATTGTTGAGCAATATAGGTCGTGAAAGGACTGCCATTCTGTGTAATTACCGCTGAATATAGGAATTGCTATTCTAGGTAGTTTTACATCCAAGTGGTTTCCCGTAATAGAAGCATCCATTAACGTTTCATTGTGCGAGCTTGTTGGATCCACATTTTTTCTTAACGCTTTGTTTAATGCGGTTACAATTTTATAATAGTTGTCCTCAAAGTCTTGATCTAACTCTTCTGCGTTATCCAGTGTGACAATCTTGTTTTCCACCTCGATAAATTCGTTCCCATAGCGTTCGATGTTTGTGAGTCTCACTTTGATATCTTCTAAGCTGGTTCTTTCATCAATGGTGTTGAGATAGTTCAGCAACTTGGTGACGCTACCTTTAATGTATGCGCGTCTCTTTTTTAAAGATACGAGTTCCGCCATTTTAAGTATCACTATGTATCACGAGATTTGATTTATATTCACTACTTGCACCTTATTTTCCTTATTAAATGCTCACAGAATTTTGAATATATTTATTTATAAGTGAATTTTAAAATAAAATGAAATATAGTTTAGTTTAAATTTTATTTTATACAAATCTTTTTAATTAATTGGATAAATAGTTTTTTGATACTTGCGGTTTTTTTGGTTATGTTGTCCATGCGGTGTTGATGTTACAAAAACGTTCTATTTTCTTGGATTTGATGTGCTGGATGATAATATATTGTTGCGGTCGCTAATATATATTATATACGGCTGGGTTGGTGATATCCGGCTCGAAGGACCAATGATTTGTACCAAGTAGATCAGGTTCTAATATCTTCATATGATGTTGGCACAAATTTAATGGTGATTTGATAGGTTTGGTTTTTTTTTGTAACTAAAAAATTCTTGATTGAAACTTCTCGACTGTTTTTGGATAAGTCATTTTTATTACATTTTTTCAAGGTCTCAAAAAATTATTTTTCTATTTAATTGAGCTTTATCTCTAATTTGATTGAGCTTTCTATTTAATTGAGCTTTATCTATAATTGAGCTATAAAATTAAGCTATTCATTTTTTAATTTAAAATACTTAAGATAGATGGAGATAAGCTAACAATTATTAACAATTATAAGGTTTTAATCAATTGACATTTGTGTTATTAAGTAAATATTTGACAGTGACATCTAGACAATTTTAGTTAAGAATTTGAGTGCTCTTACAAAGTTTAAGATAAGTATTATAACTATTTTATAATTAATTTGTACACCAGCCATTGTTTCTATTTTAGGATGCTGTCTTCGACACTATTTAGATTTTCTTGTTAGTGAAAGAAAACCTATATAGCGTACCTCTTTTTAAACATAAAACAAATTACCTTTTACTAAGGTTTATTGTCAGCCCAACCGCTTTTAATATTTCCGACACTTTAAAAAGAAGCTTTAAGTGCTCCTTGGACCGTTAAAAAGGCCACCAATAGGTCATCCATAGACGAAGTCGTGTTTATGTTACTGGTGAGGTATCACCTTATGCATCAGCCGCCACATTGCTTGGCGAACAGTGCACAGAACTTATACAAGTGTATTCTAGGCACTATGAAGCGGTTTTATCTCGATCAATCGATACTTGAGATGTTCTTCGTGATATTTAGACGACCTTATAGGCCATCGATTAAGGGAAAGGGGTAAGCGTCCTTCTTGGTCAGGGAACTGACATAACGAGAATCTAAGCACAACCTGTTCTTACTAGAACTCTTCTGCCTCAATTTTTTCATCAACCCTTGGTTCGCTGCCCTAGGGTCTTTTAGCCTCTAACAGTGTCACAGTTTCAAATGACCTACTCTGGAACGATCATGTAATGGCGATGGCAAAAAGCGCGTCTAAAAAACTCGGCCTCCTAAATAGATGCAAAAAATTTTTCACTCCATACCAATTGCTCCATGTTTATAAGTCCTATATTCGTCCCTGTATGGAGTACTGCTGTCAAGTTTGGGGTGCTGCCTCTGTTTCCATCTTGGCCCTCTTGGACTCTGTTCAAAAGCGAGCTATACGAATTGTAGGTGATCGAACTTTGACATCACAACTTGATTCCCTACAACATCGTCGCACTGTTGCTGACCTCGTTGTTTTTTACAAATATCGTCATCAGCAGTGCTCAGATGAAATCAGCGGCATCATGCCTCAAACTTATTCTTACCCCCGTTCCACTCGGCAATCGGCTGCCGCAACCAGTGAAACGGTAAAGATCCCGCGCTGTCATACTGGCAGATCGCAGAGAGACTTCTTTGTCCGAACTGCGTACAAATGGAATAGTTTGCCGGAACACTTAGTCTCAGGTGGTTTCAACCCACAGATGTTTAAAAAAAGCGTTAATCTACACCTCAGAACGCCAGTTGTTGTGGGACCCAGGTCTAGACCTAGGTCTTAAAAGGTATTTATGTGTTGTTGTGACACATATTCTAAACCCTATTACACAACACATTTTATTAAAAAAAAAAAAAAAAAAAAAAAAACATGCACTTTTTCATTTTATGTGTTGATAAACGTTACATATATTTACCGATAAACTGCTCCACACAGTAGATGAACAGTATGTCGTTTTCAATTTTTGTCACAAGTACTTGTGAATCTACCCTAAAATCTGGTGAAACAAGACAATCTACTCCTATCCTAAAATCTTTACATACTATATCGCCTTGCAAAATTGGATTCCCCCAGAACATTCGCGATATTACACAGGCTCTTTGTGTTAAATAGCGTTATAGATTACATCCTTCGGAGTGAGTTCCTGACCACTTTGGTTTCGTTTTTCTTCAATTTTATGAAGGTTTCCATGCTGTTTCTGGGTTCTACGAGATAAGCTATGTCATTTCCGCTCTCATACCTCTTGCATCCGTAACCTACCCATCTATACGCTGTTGAGATCTGCTTACAGCCCATTCTTTTCGTTTTGAATCGGCCCCTTTATACTCTACTATAAGTTTGCTATTCAGTTTTTATAAAACACAACCAGCACTGCATATTAATGGAAACCAATCAAATCACTAACAATTTTTATCTCGTAGCATAATAAACAAAAAAAAAACAAGCAAAACCAATAAATCTTCCAATCCAATATCTAATGTTTTTGTTGTTATTGCTCTTTTTATCTTATCCATTTTCCATTAGATCTCCATTCCCAAATCCTTTTTTAATGTAAATTTTCTTCTATTCCCTACGCCAACATTAAAATATCGAGAAGAAAAGAAAACTAAACGAAAATAACGGCATGAAAAAATTAAAAAAAAAAAAAAATCAGCAAATTTTCACCTAATTAAAATGTCAGTTTTGCACGCTTTTTGAATATAAAATTTTTGTGTTTTTTTTTCTGCATAATTTTGTTTTTCTTTTCTTTTTTTTTTTGTGTAGAAAATTAGGTTAAGGAAATTAAAATGAGCGAAACAAAAATGATTTGATTTGTGTTAAAAGCTTATGATTTTTATTCATTTTAATTCCATTTAATGAACTAATTTTCTTTTTATATGAAATCATTAGAAATCTTTTACTCTTTTCCAATCCATTTTAATCTCTTTAAAAATAACATTTTCTTTATCAATACAACAAAAAAAAAATTTTTTTTTTACTTAAATTTAATTCCCAAACACCCTATTTCCACCCAATTTCACTATTTAAAATATTTCAATATTCATTTCACAAAAAAAAAAAAAAAAAATAACGAAAAAATAAAATCAGTAAAAGAAAATTGTTTTCCTTTTATTATTTTTACTTTATGTATAAATATATCGAGATGTAAGTATCTATCTATACGTCTCTTCTTCCCCCCAAAAAAAAATAGCTTCGATAAAATAATACAAGTAATTTTATATATTTTCTTTTATAATATAATTTTCCAAAACTTCATCTTTATCTTATTTTCATTTATTTTCTTTTATTTTTTGATTACGTTTATTTTCCCTATTTTTACTTTATATCTTTCTAGAAATAAATTTTTCTTTCCAATTTTATTAAAAGAAAATAGCTTCGTAGAGTTTTATGGAAAATACTTTTATTTTGTTATATATTTTTTTTTTTGTCTTTTCACGTGAATGATTGCAAAATGATATAAGAATGGCAAATAACGAGGAAAGAAAATATATAAAAACAATAAGAAAGGAAAAGCGTAAAAAGATTTCCATTTGCTGTTTTTTGGGAAAATATATAATTTTATTATTATTATTGTTTAACGTAAATCCATTAAAAGATTTTGTTTGTTGTTTTCTTTTCTTTTTGTAGATTGGTTAAATTATATTTAAAAAAATAGAAAGCATCGAGTTGCGGATGGAGGCCGGAGTCGGAAAAATGTCAGCGATGTTAAAGTTTTTATGCGAAGATTGGTTTATATGTTCAAAGATATGCTCAAATACATTTAATTTATTTCAATCATTCAATGCATAAAAAATAAAAACTTATTGGAAATGGAATTCCTGAGTATAAGATATCACGCGGGTCGGGTTGAAGGTAGAGCGAAACGTAGTCTCAGATCAAATTTTTTAATTACAACACAGTGATAATACTCTAATCAAGTGCATGGTTTACTGTGCTGTTGGATCGATTGGCTAGAGGTTGATTCTCACTAGTTGCTGAAGAAATCGGGTCACGGTCTGCCTTTATAATGTTGTGAATTGATTAAAGTCCTGCTTGAATTTTTTTTCTAAATGAAATGTATTGTATAGTAGGAATTACAATTTGTGTTTTAATCCCATTTCAATATGTGTGTTAATCCCAATCGTCCTAGGTTCCACAAAAACAAGCGTTTTGAAGAGTTGGCGGACGCAATTTTTAAGCAAAATCGCTTGTGCATTACGTTGTTTCTTACAATAGATCATCCATTGTTAACCATATTATGCAAGGTTTGGATTGCCAATAATAACACATGGTTCTTCTTATGAGCTATTAAAATGATTGAAAGGTCTTAATAAAGCTGGCGAGACTATACAGCGTCCTGATTATTTGAAGAAAATCCGAAGTAGAATTTTGGACCTACCTAGAGGTTTACTTTACAAACCTAGTGATACCAAATTCCGGCGGAATTTCATATTGAATGATGCAGGTAAACAAATATCTGCTAAGCTTTTAGAGAAGTTTGTTGAGGCTAAGGTCATAGGGTTAGGGGTGGCACCGCCTACAAACTGGAAGATCTGGTTTCCAAACGAAAAAGGGTGTATCACTCAAAGGATATACGAGCTTAGTATCTCCTTAAATTTTTGTTATATAGTGAAAATTCTTCTATCGTTTCGATCATTCTGGTTTCTCTTTCACTGTTTTGAATGTTCTGAATGTTTTTTTATACAGTGGTGATATTGTAATGAAGAGCTTTCTCATTGGCGAACCAATGAGAATGTCATAGCAGGATGCGTACCTAGAGTAATTTAAGGCCTTAACGACTAATGCTCAGCCATCGTGGATTTAAAAGATTTTTACCTGCTGCTTCAACACAAATGCAGAAATGTACGTAATTTACGAAAAGTCACAGAAATGGAAAAAGAATACAAGTGGAGAATGGAGACTCTGGCGACTTCGTTTGCGAAAGACCTACGATCAGCGCGTCCAACCCCACAATCACTCCTAGACGCCCACACACGCACGCTTCATACATGCTAACATTCACCCACACACTCAGACTGCGAAGCAAGACAATTAAGCTCCCAGACCCGCAGCACGCATCGCAAGTGGTAGTAATCAAGATCGAGTTGTATTGCTGCCACATGAGCACCATGGTACAGCCCATAAACCACTGCCATTGCTGGTACACCGTGAATCAGATCCTAGAGCACTGGAAAACGTCACACGCTATATTGAAAGCCTTCATTGATTATTTCCTTTTTTCTTTATTGATAACAATTTTAAAAATTTGTAAAACTATAAGTAATTCCCAAAAAAAAAATATTTACAACTCAAAAAAAAATCATGAGTTTATTGGTAAGTTGAACAAACATGTCCAAACCAGTTTATTTCAATACCCGTAGTTTACGGTTGGTTAATGTATCACAGAATTAATAAACCTAAAACATGACAAAAATTTTTTTTTTTTTTTGTTTTTGATTTTTTTTTTCTATTACCGGTTATTTAAGAATGATTGTTTTGAAAATATAGCTTCATCAATTTAGGTAATATAATACAAGAAAAGGTATTTATTTAGATTAGAATTATTTCCAATTCAAACTGAATGTGTCTCGCCACACGCACCGCCAGTTCACACACCCACACAGTTCGACAGGCAAGCCCCCATTCAATTACTTACACACCCTTTCACACGCATACACACCTCTATAAAAAGTAAATAAAATAATCAAGTTCGCTCACCCCATGTTTAAATCCTCCCTGTTTTTTTAATCCTTACCTGTTTTTTTAGCGAAAAAAAAAGTTGTCGCAAATCTTGGGGAATGGCATATAAACTGAAAGGTGGGTCCAAAACAATCCCCTACCTCAAGTTATAGCATAATTGGTAAGCGGGTTTAGCCACAGCACCAGCTTTGGTTTCAAATGTAAAATTTTGGTTTGCAATTTATGGCCTGTTTAAGGTAGCAAACCTGGTATTTTGACTTATTTCGCTTAAATTGACATCTAGAGATTACCGCCAGCATATTTTTTCAATTTTTTTTTTGACAAAAATTTTGCAAAAAAAGCATGGGTTAACCCCTTACCTGTTTTTTTAGCGAAAAAAAAAGTTGTCGCAAATCTTGGGGAATGGCATATAAACTGAAAGGTGGGTCCAAAACAATCCCCTACCTCAAGTTATAGCATAATTCGTAAGCGGGTTTAGCCACAGCACCAGCTTTGGTTTCAAATGTAAAATTTTGGTTTGCAATTTATGGCCTGTTTAAAGTAGCAAACCTGGTATTTTGACTTATTTCGCTTAAATTGACATCTAGAGATTACCGCTAGCATATTTTTTCAATTTTTTTTTGACAAAATTTTGCAAAAAAAGCATGGGTTAACCCCTTACCTGTTTTTTTAGCGAAAAAAAAAGTTGTCGCAAATCTTGGGGAATGGCATATAAACTGAAAGGTGGGTCCAAAACAATCCCCTACCTCAAGTTATAGCATAATTGGTAAGCGGGTTTAGCCACAGCACCAGCTTTGGTTTCAAATGTAAAATTTTGGTTTGCAATTTATGGCCTGTTTAAGGTAGCAAACCTGGTATTTTGACTTATTTCGCTTAAATTGACATCTAGAGATTACCGCTAGCATATTTTTTCAATTTTTTTTTTGACAAAAATTTTGCAAAAAAAGCATGGGTTAACCCCTTACCTGTTTTTTTAGCGAAAAAAAAAGTTGTCGCAAATCTTGGGGAATGGCATATAAACTGAAAGGTGGGTCCAAAACAATCCCCTACCTCAAGTTATAGCATAATTGGTAAGCGGGTTTAGCCACAGCACCAGCTTTGGTTTCAAATGTAAAATTTTGGTTTGCAATTTATGGCCTGTTTAAGGTAGCAAACCTGGTATTTTGACTTATTTCGCTTAAATTGACATCTAGAGATTACCGCTAGCATATTTTTTCAATTTTTTTTTTGACAAAAATTTTGCAAAAAAAGCATGGGTTAACCCCTTACCTGTTTTTTTAGCGAAAAAAAAAGTTGTCGCAAATCTTGGGGAATGGCATATAAACTGAAAGGTGGGTCCAAAACAATCCCCTACCTCAAGTTATAGCATAATTGGTAAGCGGGTTTAGCCACAGCACCAGCTTTGGTTTCAAATGTAAAATTTTGGTTTGCAATTTATGGCCTGTTTAAGGTAGCAAACCTGGTATTTTGACTTATTTCGCTTAAATTGACATCTAGAGATTACCGCCAGCATATTTTTTCAATTTTTTTTTTGACAAAAATTTTGCAAAAAAAGCATGGGTTAACCCCTTACCTGTTTTTTTAGCGAAAAAAAAAGTTGTCGCAAATCTTGGGGAATGGCATATAAACTGAAAGGTGGGTCCAAAACAATCCCCTACCTCAAGTTATAGCATAATTGGTAAGCGGGTTTAGCCACAGCACCAGCTTTGGTTTCAAATGTAAAATTTTGGTTTGCAATTTATGGCCTGTTTAAGGTAGCAAACCTGGTATTTTGACTTATTTCGCTTAAATTGACATCTAGAGATTCCCTCCCATTCCAAATATTACGGCCTTAGTTCTCCATAAGCAGTCCATAATCCAACAGGAGAAGTATCAGAAAAATTGTATAACTAGGTTGAGTTGAGATATGTTACAAAATGTTGATTTGATACCAGCAAAAAAAATTTTACAAAAAAAAATGATGCGTTTAACTATGTATAATATACGGCAGCAAAGGTAAAACTTTGACACCAATGTTTGTTGAAATATGTGTAATACACAGCAGTAATAGTAAAATTTTGGTATCACTGTTGAGTTGAAATAAGTAAAATAGATGATTTGATATAACGGTTGATTGGCAATAACATATAGTAGTAACAGCAGTACTTTGATACAAACGATGTGTTCCAATAAGTAAAATTTTGATGTAAATGTTGGTTTACGATATGCAGTAATAACAAAAAATCTGGATACAAATGATGTGTCTCAATAAATACAATATATGACAGCCATCGCAAAACTTGGATGGAAATGTTGATTTGTAATATGTGGTAATAGCGAAATCTTGATACCAATGCTAAGCTGAAACATGTCAAACATACGGTGGTCACAGCAAAAATGTTTTACCAATGTCTCGGTGAAGTATATAAAATATATGATAACGCCCGCAAAAATTTGATATCAATGTAAGTGATGCGTTGCAATAGGTATAATATATGGCCGCAATTGCAGAACTTTGCCACCAATGTTGTATTGAAATCTGTATATTACACCGCAGAAATAGTACAAATTTGATATCAATGTTGAGGTGAAAGATATAAAATAGATGATTTGATATCACTGTAGATTTGATGACAGCAAAAATTTAATATCAAAATAGCGTCGAAATATGTACAATACGCAGCAGTAATAGTAAAACTTGGCTATCAAGGTTGAGTTGAAATATGTAAAATTAAATTACTTTTTGTTTCAGTCATATAATAAACTTGCTATAATTTATTAATTCGTTTTACATGAAGTACTAATGAACATTTGGTAGTTCGGCTAATCACAATGAAAGCAAGAATATGGTTCTTAGTCTCTTTAATATTTCACAAAAAAAAAATATAATTAACAGTTCTAATTCACTAGTAGATAATTACATAACAACAAAAAAAAACCAGACTATAATCTAAGCAAGCTAGTAATTACTGTTCATTTACTCACTAAACATACTAAAATTTATTTTAAATCATAACGAAAGCAAGAACATGGTTCTTAGCCTCTTTAATATTCACATAAAAAAAATATAATTAGCAGTTCTAATACACTAGTAGATAATTACACAAAAAAACTAGGCTATACCAGGAGTACTGATAAGCAGTTTGTAACTTGGCTAATCATGCTAATCATACGAAAGCAAAACTTTACTTCTTACTTTTAGTCTCTAAGATTTCACACGGATCATAAAAAAAAATATTTAACTAATGCTACGACACTAGTAGGTAATTACGAAGCCTAATAATCAACTATGCATGCTCATTAAGGTGAACCTTAGATTACACTAGAATTTTTTTCTTCATTGTACAGTTTGCGGCACCCTCCCATTTCGTGTGAATACTCATAAAAATATTATTTGCAAAATCTGATATCAATCGGTCAATTCTAAGACGTGCCTCCGACCACTTGAAGTTGAGAAATTTTGTTCTGGACCATAAAAAAAATTTTTTTTTTTGTGCTACACCCTCTCATTTCGTGTCAATACCCATAAAAAAATTATGTGTAAAAATTGAAATCAATCGTTCAACTCTAAGGGGTGCCCCCGGCCACTTAAAGTTGAGAGATTTGGTTGTGGCCATTACAAAGAAAATTTTAAATTTTTGTACGACACCCTCCCATTTGGTGTCAATACCCATAAAAATATTATGTGTAAAATTTGAAATCAATCGGTCAACTCTAAGGGGTGCCCCCCCAGCCACTTGCAGTTGAGAGGTTTTGTTGTGGCCATTATAAAGAAAAATTTAAATTTTTTGTACCACACCCTCCGATTTGGTGTCGATACCCATAAAAATTCTATGTGTAAAATTTGAAATCCATCGGTCAACTCTAAGGGGTTCCCCCGGCCACTTAAAGTTGAAAGGTTTGGTTGTGGCTATTACAAAGAAAAATTTAAATTTTTTGTACGACACCCTCCCATTTGGTGTCGATACCCATAAAAATATTATTTGTAAAATTTGAAATCAATCGGTCAACTCTAAGGGGTGCCTCCGGCACCTTAAAGTTGAGGGGTTTTGTTGTGGCCATTATAAAGAAAAATTTAAATTTTGTGTACGACACCCTCCAATTTGATGTCGATACCCATAAAAATATTATGTTTAGAATTTGAAATCCATCGGTCAACTCTAAGGGGTGCCCCTGGCCACTTAAAGTTGAGAGGTTTGGTTGTGGCCATTACAAAGAAAAATTTAAATTTTTTATACGACACCCTTCCATTTGGTGTCCATACCCATAAAAATATTATTTGTAAAATTTGAAATCAAGAGGTCAACTCTAAGGGGTGCCTCCGGCCACTTAAAGTTGAGGGGTTTTGTTGTGGCCATTACAAAGAAAAATTTAAATTTTTTGTACGACACCCTCCCATTTCATGTCAATACCCGTAAAAATATTATGTGCAAAATTTGAAATCAATCGGTCAATTCTAAGACGTGCCTCCGGCCACTTAAAGTTGAGAAATTTTGTTCTGGACCTTGAAAAAAAATTTTTAATTTTTTGCGCGACACCCTCCCATTTCGTGTCAATACCCATAAAAAAATTATTTGTAAAATTTGAATTCAATCGTTCAACTCAAAGGCGTGCCCCCGGCCACTTAAGCTTGAAAGGTTTTGTTCTGGCCATTACAAAGAAAAATTTAATTTTTTGTACGACACCCCCATATTGCGTGTGAATACCCTTGAAAATGTTCTTTGCAAAATTTGAAATCAATCGTTCAACTCTAAGGCGTGCCACCGGCCACTTGAACTTGAAAGGTTTTGTTCTAGCCATTAAGTGGCCGGAGGCACGTCTTAGAATTGACCGATTGATTTCAAATTTTGCACATAATATTTTTACGGGTATTGACATGAAATGGGAGGGGGTCGTACAAAAAATTTAAATTTTTCTTTATAATGGCCACAACAAAACCCCTCAACTTTAAGTGGCCGGAGGCACCCCTTAGAGTTGACCTCTTGATTTCAAATTTTACAAATAATATTTTTATGGGTATCGACAACAAATGGAAGGGTGTCGTACAAAAATTTCAAATTTTTCTTTGTAATGGCCACAACCAAACCTCTAAACTTTAAGTGGCCAGGGGCACCCCTTAGAGTTGACCGATGGATTTCTAATTTTAAACATAATATTTTTATGGGTATCGACATCAAATTGGAGGGTGTCGTACAAAAAATTTAAATTTTTCTTTATAATGGCCACAACAAAACCCCTCAACTTTAAGGTGCCAGAGGCACCCCTTAGAGTTGACCGATTGATTTCAAATTTTACAAATAATATTTTTATGGGTATCGACACCAAATGGAAGGGTGTCGTACAAAAAATTTAAATTTTTCTTTGTAATAGCCACAACCAAACCTTTCAACTTTAAGTGGCCGGGGGAACCCCTTAGAGTTGACCGATGGATTTCAAATTTTACACATAGAATTTTTATGGGTATCGACACCAAATCGGAGGGTGTCGTACAAAAAAATTAAATTTTTCTTTGTAATGGCCACAACAAAACCTCTCAACTCCAAGTGGCCGGGGGCACCCCTTAGAGTTGACCGATTGATTTCAAATTTTACGCATAATATTTTTATGGGTATCGACACCAAATGGGAGAGTGCCGTACAAAAAATTTAAATTTTTCTTTATAATGGCCACAACCAAACCTCTTAACTTTAAGTGGCCGGGGGCACCCCTTAGAGTTGAACGATTGATTTCAATTTTTACACATAATTTTTTTATGGGTATTGACACGAAATGAGAGGGTGTCGCACAAAAAAAAAAAAAATTTTTTTTTAGGGTCCAGAACAAAATTTCTCAACTTTAAGTGGTCGGAGGCACGTCTTAGAATTGACCGATTGATATCAGATTTTGCAAATAATATTTTTATGGGTATTCACACGAAATGGGAGGGTGCCGTACAAAAAATAAAAATTTTTGTTTTTAAGGGCCACCCTAATGCTCATACACATAAATGTTCACGTATACCGTGGATCACGATTACCGTCATCACGGATTATGAAACGGATAAAACAGTTAAAAACAAAAAACAGGTTAATACCCCGCATCTCGAGTAATCATCCAACGATCGCCATCTTAGATGTTAATAACTCAAAATTTTCCTTCGAACATTGCGTTTGTTTCATTACGATATTTATTTACGGCGTTAAAACGATAAAAAAAACTCGATTAATCTGACCGTGTAGGTCATACGAAGGTCTCGTCACAACTCTCTAATATCTAAACCTGCCTAACACGATGCTTCTGGATGACACTATTAACAAACAAATATAATTTGTTTAAATAATTTAAATTCTCACTTGTGGCACTTATAACGACACAAAAACACATATATATCTTTTTTGTGGTTTGGTGGTTAGGTGGTTTGTTTAAACTTCCTTTTTTTTGTTATTTACATACTTTAAGACCACACTTTTTTTCAAAACATTTTCTAATTAATTAAAGCGCACCAACTTTTCACGGAATAAAATCTCCATTTTAGTTTAAATCTGTTTTCTCTGACAGTAACAAAATAAGAATCCAATCAGATAATGATTGACAACAGAGACTAAGAGACGTCAAACACCCGAATCCAAATGTAATAGAATAAAAAAAAAACAATTGTACAGTCGTTCATTATATAGCCGTTTTGACTTCGAAACATTCGAAGTAGGGTTTCTGATGTAAGGAAATTAATTATGTAAATCAATGTTAGGATCTTTTAAAATCAAATGTTAGGATCTTCTTAAAAATAATTCCGCGAAACAAATCATTGCTGACACATTAATAAGAATAACCAATGATTTAATATGAATTAAACGTAAGTTTAATCGATTTTTTTGAATGTTTATGTATCGCGAAACAACATTCCACAACAGTATTACGGTAAAATTCAGATCCATAACGGAAAGACAATTTGATAAGAACACCCATACGGGAAATCGAATGCATAACGGAGGGTAGGATATTAATCTTCTTATTAGGACGATTGGACAAATACGCACACCTGTTTAGAGGTTTGAAAACTTCGCTGATTAAAAACGGTTGGTGTTTACACAATCCAAATTCAGGTAGTATGATGAAATAAAGCGGATGGAAACGTAGGATGAATCAATATTAGAGGGTTGTAAAATTAAATATTAATGTTTATATATAAAAAACTATGGGTTACGGAGAATATAAGCAAATAAGACTATCGATGTTGGATGGATGAGAAACTATTACGAGCTACAAATGTTAATCAAAATGACAACTAATGAATCGGAGACTATAATACCCTACGTTCAGGCGTTGTCCTAGGCTATTCATTACAATATATGGTGTGGGTTCGAGCCTCGACTGAGTGGAGTCTCCTACATTCTATTTATATAAAAGACTTCGGGTTTTATAGGGAGCTAGAGTATAAGACTTTGTCTTGTTGTAACTTCTGGTAACTTCGAAGGCAGTCTTGAATCTGTCAGTTGGTTTCGATAGGAAAGACGAGAGCAGTTCCATTCAATATCTTCGTCTCTTAATCTTTCACAACCAGGTTGTCACAAAGGTTATCCCGTTTCGAAGCTGTTGTTCGTGAAGTAATTTATTTGCCTTGAAGAAGGTTTTTTTTAACGAATCAACGCTATTAATGATATAATTAATCGTCTTTTTCTTTACATTTCTAAACTCTGATTTCACTGCTGTTTTCCTACTTTTAGTGTCTCGGTTTTTCATGTACTAAAGCACATGAAAAGGAAGTCGATCGGGATTAGATTTTTGGAACGCAGTTCGTGAATATAATGGAAAATTCAGTTAATAGAATATTTAGAAAAAATTGAATTTGTGTTTAGTAATATGTTTGAGTAAAAACTATATATATAAAAAAAGAAGTTATTTGTTGTTCCGTACATTTTTTTATCTAAAAATTCTTTCGATAACTCCAATGGTGCTCGGAAAATCTTCCGCTCGTACGTAATTTCTCTAAAATGTCTCTGAAGCACATCTGATTCGTTGGTCGTGAAAGCCGGTAAATGCACTTCTCCACTGAGATCGCCTTTTCGGAAAGATTTCGCTTGTCGATTTCATATTAATTTTGCACTATCTTCATCTGGGAAGTTTTCATCCACCCAGGTTTTATTCTTAGCCAATTTCTTCCATCCGTATATCCGAATTTTCCATTTGGAAGCGGTTAAGCCATTTTAACGTGCGGGACGACTTAACAAGACCGATTGTCTTTGACCTGAAATCTAGAGGTCCGTGTTTATTTCAGCATTTCTTCAAACAAACGTTGTTGGATTAAATTACTTTAATGGCAGCTGCTTATTCCATTGACTTATTCAATAATTCTGACTAGCTCTCATAACGTCACTACTCCAGCTTGATGCAGTATTGTTCGGACCCACTTTGTCATCAACTTCGATGGATGTTTTGTGAGATTATCACCCGAAGCCCTTCCGCTTTTGTGCTTCAAAACCTCACGGTGAGCTGTGTCGCCTTTACTTTGTATATGATTTGAGCCACCACCACCATAAGCAGCCCTATTATGACCTATACGAAGGTTCTCCTTGTCACGCAAGACCGAAGTGATCGGTGAACCAATTTTTCTTTTCCTATTCTCCCAACTGTTACTGTGGTCTCCGAAGCCTTCTTCGTCGAAGATTTGTTGACACCATATGGTGGTGCCATACGAAAATTTTTCAGAGACCTGTTTAAATCTCTAAAAACCATGTGTGACACATCTTATTATCGTTTATCTTTTTACAAAATTACTCCGTCGCAACCACCACATTTTTTTTACTAGTCAAAATCATAGAAATTTCGTATCGTTATAGAATTCCAGAATATTTTTGAATAAAAAAAATGTACCTTAAAAATAAACAACTAATATATACTCAAGATCAAAATTCTTAAAGAATTTAGCACATAGATGTGAATTTTTATTGTTTGTTTTTCTTATAAGAGTGGTTTGGAAATTTCAGTTCAAATATATCTAACCTCTATCCCCAACCAGTTATACACATTTTCAATTCAACAATTCAAGAAAAGATTGCAATTCGTAGAATTATTATAACGCAGAAGTCGGGTGAACCGCGAATATTTACCAGTTGGTGGCAAACGCGAAATCACCTTGGCGCTAGCTCAAATCGGGAAAGGGTTCCACCAAATAATCTTACGCCAAAATAAACACATTGAAACACATATTCAAATCGCGTTCCTCAAACAACACCCAGGTTCCTGGGAAAAAAATGAGCCGTCTAGCCAGAAACTCTCCCTACTGATTTTAAATTAGCCCGTCATTTTTATGACTTTCTTTAACAACAATTACAACAAAAAATAACAATTTTAATAATATCAACAGTATTACCTTTGTGATTCCTCCGCACCATTGGTCTATTTAATCTTAATATTGTTCGCAAAGTAAATTCCCTAATTCCCTAATTTTGGCTGGTCGTCTATCCTTGTTTTTTTTTTAAATATCCAAAACCAATTAACTATCATCCAAGTTGTTCAACCAAAACTTAACTTCACTAATGTTAGGATTAAGTTTTTCAACTATGAACACTTTTCTAACTTTTTATTTTCAAGTGAAACAGGAAAAACTTTTGATTGATTTTATTTATTAATTTATAATAATATTTATTTATTTATCAAGTACAAGTTTATTGTTGTCACTTTTTGGATGAACTGAACGATTGCTCTTATAAAATTCTTATTTTTATATCATTTTATTATATACAATTATTTATATAAAGCAAGTATAATATATATATAACAATTACAGATTTTATAATTTTAAGAGCTTTTAAGCCCTTTGAACGCGGGTGCATATAACACCTCACCCAAAAAAAAAAATAAAAATATTTCTGTAGGTGGGAGGTAAACTACACCAAGTCACATTTTTAAAATTTTACAGGAAAGCCAAAAAACTGTTTGAAAATGGACTATTTACTATGGACTTGGACTATTTAAAATTGTTCTATCTCGAAAACTACACTAGTTAGGACTCAGTGCTATTAACCTCTCAGTAGAGAACAAAATTCTGATTCTAACAGTATAAAAAAACGTATTTTGAAAAAATTGGACTTGGTGTAGTTTACCTCCCACCTACAGATTTATATTTTTATGCTAAAATGTGCTGACAATATTATTAATATAATTTATTTAAAAAAAAATTTATTTTTCTTTACTCAAAATTAAATTTGACTTAAATGATTAAATAGTTCATTTCAATATTTGTTTTTTTTTTATATTATATAATTTTTAAAAATAATAACAAGATTAACAATATTAATATTTATAATCAATGAAATTTTGTTTGCTAATTTTATTAATTTTTTTTTTGCTAATCCTTGCTCAAAAGAAATTGGATTTAAATGATTAATTATTTATTTCAAAGTTTGTTTATTAATAAAAATTTTTAATAGTTTTATAATTTTTGTTAGTATTATTTTATTAGTTTTATAATAATTAATTATTCTATTAGTTTTATAACAATAAAATTTTTCCTTTTTCAAAAAATTCTTTTATAAATTGAATTTATGTATGATTAAATAATTTGAGTCTATTATTATGAACAACTCTCGATCCCCTTCCAATACGAATGGTTGTATTTTGATTTGAATTTATTTGTACAACTACGAATGGACCATTCCATGTGTGATCGAATTTACCTTTAGTTTGCTCATTTTTCAACAACACTTTATCGCCTACTTGAAACTGAACATTATTACTAGTTCGATCATAATATAACTTTGACTTTTCTTTATGTTTGATTAAATTTTCTAGAGCCATTTTATAAGAATTTCCAAGTTTCGTGCGTAATTTTTGAATATAATCATCGGGATTGTAGAAAACTCTTGGCACGTGTCTAAGACTTGTGGGAATATTAGGTTTGAAACCATGAACGATTTCAAATGGCATTAGACTTGTTGATGTACGGGGAGTAGAGTTGTATGTGAACATGGCAAAAGGCAGCCATCGATCCAATTCATTGGGATCTTTGTTTGTATAATTACGTAGGTACTCAATTAAAGTTCGATGTGATCTCTCCAATGCACCATTTGTTTGTGGGTGATAAGCAGTAGATTGAATTTTTTTTATTTTCAAAATTTTACAAAGATTTTTAAATAAAATACTTAAGAAATTAGTAGCGGGGGGGTTCCAAATCTACAGATGAAATTTTCTACAAAAGCTTCAGCTATCGTCTCTGACAACTGATTTTTTAAAGGAATTGCTAGCGAATTTAGATATAACTTTTCTTATAGTGCTCAACATTTTCGGGAAATAATAATAAGATTTGATTCTTTTGAAAGTTCTTCCTATTCCTTGATGTCCACCCAAAGACGATACATGAAATTCACTAATAACTCTTTGTATATCCAGATTGTTTTCTAATTTAATAATAGTATTTTCTAAGCAAGTTTTTTCATCGGAGAGTTTATCCGTTGGTCGTAGATCTTTAATAGAATTTGGAGTTGGTTGAATACTGGGATTTTGATCAAGTATTTCTTGGTTGTCTAATCTAACCTGAGAGCGAGTAATGGCATGAATGGTTTCTCGATTTGCAGGTTTTAGCTCAATTTTGCTCAAGGCATCCGCGATGACATTATACTTCCCAGCTTTATATATTATCTCAAAATCAAAATCAACAAGTTCTTTTCTCCACCGCCTAAGTCTTGAAGAGAGGTTTTAGATTTATTTAACCATATTAACGGTTTATGATCTGTGATAATTGTAAATTTTACGCCGTATAAATATGGACGAAAACGTTTAACTGCAAATACTATTGCAAGGAGTTCCTTTTCCACGGTAGGGTAGTTGTGCTCAGCTTTATTGATGACCCTGCTTGCAAAAGCTACTAGCAGGTCATCATCACCTTTTCTCTGAAAAAGAACTGCTCCAAGCGCAACATCGCTTGCATCAGTCGTCGCGTAAAATCGTTTTTCAAAATTAGGGTATTGCAAAATTGGAGGGTTAATTATTTTTTCTTTTAAAACTTCAAAACTATTTTGACAGAACGCATCCCAAATGAATTTGACGTCGTTTTTTAACAAGACATTTAAAGGTTGCGCAATTTCAGAAAACTTGGCGATAAATTTACGATAATAACCGATGAAACCCAAAAAGGATTTCACCTGTTTAGGAGTTTTAGAGATTGGGAAATTTTTAATGGCATGAATTTTTTATGGATCTGGCTTTATTCCATTCTTGGTTATTATGTGACCTAAATAACAAATATCTTTTCTAAGAAAATTGCACTTTTTTGGTTGAAGCTTAAGGTTATACTTTTTAAAGCTTTGAAATACCTCGGTCAGTTTCTTATTGTGATCTGTAAGGTTATGACCGTAGACAACTACGTCATCCAGATACACAAAGCATTTAAGATCATGTAATCCAGATAAAACATTGTTCATGATTCTCTGAGCACGTTTTAGACCAAAGGGCATCCGTATAAAGTGATAGTGGCCCATTTGAGTGCTAAAGGCGGTTTTTGGCTTATCTTCCGAACTGAGGGCTATTTGATGGTAGCCATCGGCTAGATCTAAAGCGGTAAAATACACTGCATCACGCAACTTATCCAAAATATCGACTGTATTAGGGAGTGGAAAAACATCATCTTTTGTTATGTCGTTCAAACGCCGATAATCTACTACAACTCGAAACCGTTTACTGCCATCTGTTGATTTTTTAGGGACCACTAGTAACGGTGAATTAAATGGACTGTTGCTATTCTCAACAATGCCCTTCTCAATCATGTTCTTTACTTGAGTATTAATTTCGACTTTGGTTGACTGTGGAAGTCGATAAGGTTTGATATTTACTGGTTTTGTATTAGGAATCAGTGAAATATTATGAGACCCTGCATTAGTGACTGGTAATTGATCACCTGGCAAGTAACATATGTCGTTGTACTCTCGACAAATCTTAGAAATAGAACTTTTCTCTTCGGAATTCATATGATCCATACATATTTCATTTTTCAATAATGGTAATCTATTTTCTAATCTGTCAGACCAATCCTCTAATTTTAAAATATGATAATTATTTAAATTTTCAGGTTCAATGTATAAATTGTTTAATTAAATTGTTTATTTATTCTAATAAAACTAAGAGAATAGTCTATAGTACATTGGTTAGGTCTGAGAAAATCATTACCAAGGATGCCTGCACAGTTGATAGGAAAGTCTTCGGGTACTATATGAAAACGGTGAGGAACTAGACATTCATTTGATAAAATAATGTTTGAAGGACATACTGCCAATGTTTCTATATGTTTTGAAGTTATTCCCTTAAGAGAAACCTTTAAGTCTGGATAACATTGTGTTTCAGATATAATATAATTTTTTTTTAAAACGCTGATATCTGCACCAGTATCTACCAAGAAAACTTGAGGTGTGTTTAAGATATCTAAGTCCAAACACACAACTTTCATGTCGTCATTATGGAAGTTGATTGACAAGGAAAGTATATTTTTGGTTTGTAGTTCTTAAGAATATGGTGGATAGGAAGTATTTAGTTGAGAGTTAAAACTATTTTTGGAGTCGATAACTGTATGTTTCTGATTTTGATGCAGATTTAGACGTCCTGAACCCGAACTACTACATCGTTGCATTCGCGGCTGGGTTCGCTCGAGTTTTCCAATTGTGGACTCAATGAAATTTGATTGTTGTTATTTTGGTTAATTCTATTTCTGGAGCGACACACACTAATATCATGGCCTTGTTTTTTACAACAGGCACAATTTAAGAATAAATCATTTATACGAGGAGGTTGACTAAAAGTCGGTCTAAATTGCCGAGGAGAATGAGTTTGATTACTATTCCGGGGGAAAGAATTTGTATAGTAATTTTGATGGTTGGTAGAATTACGATTGTAGCAGGTTTTGGCGTTATGACCAATTTTAGAGCATATCTGGCAAGTGATTGGTGTAGTAGAAACTTCATTTTTAATCAGTTTGTTCTTGCTAGATACGACCAAGCTTTCTTCTTCAATAGCTTTGAAAATAGCATCTTTAAGGTAATCATATCTGGATGCTTTTATTATTAATTTAATTGGATCTTTTAATCCATCTTGAAAAGATCTTAGCGCAGTACGAGAATTGATTTGTTGGATATTTTTATCTAAATTATCATAGTCGTTGAGAGAAGATGTATTTAATTCGGCCAGTAATTTTTCTATCCTATGTGAGTGGGTGAGTTTTTTGCATAGGATCTTGATGAAACTTTGGCAAATGATACAGGTTCACTTGAAAATGGAAGATCTGAATTCATTTCAAATTTGGACAAAATGGCGGGGGGTCTCCCGAACACCTCTCAGTTTAAATCTTGAATAACTTCTGATCTCGGGCTATGATCTCATTGAAACTTAGTATATAAGGTTTTAGTACTGTTTCCAATATTTCTGCATACCAACTTCCGGTTGGTCACTTCCGGTTAAAAAGTTTTTTTTTCAGGTGTTTATCCCTACTATAGCCTACAATTACTGATCGATTTTCATGAAACGTTGCGAAAAGCTTTTAAATAACATGAGAAAGATTTTGTCAGCTTTTGGAGCACATGGGATAAAGGGTTGGGGGGTCCACCATACAACAGGTGGTTTTTTCCACAAAGTTTTTGTTTGTTGGGAGCATAAAACATTCACTCGTGAATGAATTTTGATGATACTTTGGAAAAAACATGCAAACATGTATGGCAAAGAACTGATTAGTTTTTGAGCGATAGTGAACAAAGTGGTGGGGGGTCCCTGGAGCACCTGTTTTTTTGAAAGCTCTATAACTTCTGTACCTGATAAGCGAATTGGATGAAACTTAGTACATGAGTATGTAGTACGGTTTAAAATAGTTCTGCATCCCAACTTCCGGTTTTTCACTTCCGGTAAAAAAAATTTTTTTTTGTATTTTTTTGAAGTTTTTTCAGTGTCTTTATGCACACTACAGCCTACAATAATGAAGTGATTATGATGAAACTTATGGAATATGGTTCCAATTAGTGTGAAAAGATAATCATCATGTTTTGAGACACATTGATCAAAGTGGTAAGGGGTCTACCATACAAATGCTGACTTTTCACACTTTGTTTTTTAAGTTTGTTGGGAGCATACAGACTTCATTTATTAATTTATTTTAATGACACTTTGGAAAGAGATGGAGACTTAAATAACAAAGAACTGATTAGTTTTTGTATAATATTGGAATAAGTGGTGGGGGTCCTCCCGAACACCTGTTTAATGTGTCACACTTTTTTCAATGTTTGTTGGGAGCACACAGCATTCGTTCGTGAACGAATTTTAATGACACTTTGGAAAAAAATGCAAACATGTATGGCAAAGAACTGATTAGTTTTTGAGCGATAGTGAACAAAGTGGTAGGGGGTCCCTGGAGCACCTGTTTTTTTGAAAGCTCTTTAACTTCTGTACCTGATAAGCGAATTGGATGAAACTTGGTACATGAGTATGTAGTACGGTTTAAAATAGTTCTGCATCCCAACTTCCGGTTTTTCATTTCCGGTAAAAAAAATTTTTTTGTACTTTTTTGAAGTTTTATCAGTGTCTTTATGCACACTACAGCCTACAATAATGAAGTGATTATGATGAAACTTATGGAATAGGGTTCCAATTAGTGTAAGAAGATGATTATCATCTTTTGGGACACATTGATCAAAGTGGCGGTGGATCTACCATACAACTGCTGACTTTTCACACTTGGTTTTTAAAGTTTGTTGGGAGCATACAGATTTCATTCATTAATCAATTTTAATGGAACTTTGAAAAAAGATAAAGACTTTATTGACAAAGAATTGACTAGTTTTTGGACAATATTGGGATAAGTGGTGGGGTCCTCCCGAACACCTGTTTATTGTTTCAATGTTTGTTGGAAGCATACAACATTCGTTCGTTAAGTAATTTTGATTACACTTTGCAAAAAGATGCAAATATGTATGGCAAGGAACTGATTCGTTTTTTTAGCGATAGTGAACAAAGTGGTAGGGGGTCCTCCAACCACCTGTTATTTTGGAAGCTCAATAACTTCTGTACCTGAGAATCGAGTTGGATGAAATTTGGTACATACACATTTAGTACGGTTTACAACAGTTCTGCATCCTAACTCCCACTTTGTCACTTCCGATAAAATTTTTGTTTACTTTTTCTCGTACAACAGAATTTATGTATGTTGGGATACTACTGCCTGCTTTAATATTTTTATTATTAGAACTACGAAGTCCATAATATTGGTTAGCTTTTAATTAAAGTATTTTATGGATATTAGCTCATTATATATCCAGAACACTATGTTTCCAGAGCTGTGGTGAAGTCAGCCTATGCATCGCAATATTTTTTTATGATTAGAGATTAATGATTAACTTGTTTATTTTTCCCACAAAATTTATAATTGATATTGTGTTTTTTCAAAATTTAATTTTAACAAGTAGCACTATTTAGAAATTACTATTTTGATTATGTTTTTCAAAAAAACTTAAACACAATTAGATGCACACCAATCAATAATATTTATCGTTTGGCATTGTTTATGTAACAAAATTTTTTTTAAAGTACAATAAATGTTGATGTACGTTCTCGTTTTTTTTTTGTAGTTAAATATGTGCAATAAGTACAGTTCACTATCTTATATATTAATACGCTAACTTTGTACAGCCTAAGGCTTTTTTATTTGAATTTTCACTCATTCCAAATTTTCACTGCTAACTGATATTAGTGTAACCTAGATCTGAGAGATTTTTGGGATTTTTCAGATCATAAATAAAAAAGTTATAGACGAATTATAATGTATTTTTAAATTCAACTGCCTCCCCTCAAATCAAATCAAATGGATCAAATGGAATTCCCAATCTTTTCTTTGTTTATAGTATTTTATATTTTTTTTTCAGTGTATGCATTGATCTAGGAGAGTATGGACATTATTTTCCTTTGTTGTTTTATCTTATATATTAATACGTTGAATATTTAGTTAGATATATATTGTTTGTGAATGAAAGAGGATAAAAAATTGATTATTGATTGTTGTATTTTTTTTCAGCGACAATTTTGTGATGTGTGTGTTTGGTATGATAGTTTAAGTTCGTAAATTTAATTGTTAGAATTTTTAATATATATTGTTTGTGAATGAAAGAGAATAAAAAATTGATTATTGATTGTTGTATTTTTATATACTAGGAGGGTCCGGCGTGCCTCGCTACGCTTATAAATAAAGTTTTTGGCACATGACTGTTTGGCGTCATTCAATACGAAATTTCGGTGGAAAACGATGTCACCGAGAACGAGAGTACGTTTACGAGCATGTAACTTAAAGCTAGTTTTATTTTATGGAAAGGGTTCCGCGGTCGAATTCTGGATAGTAAAATACTATCAACATTATTTAAAAATCCATATTTTCAAAAGACGTATAAAATACATACATTTTTTTACCAGATGGCATCTAACGAAGGCGCCAGAGAGTCAATGTTTGGGTCTCTGGATCCAAACAGGGTTGTTTTCGGGACAAAAATTCTAATTTTAATTAGAATTTTTATAAGTTACTCTCGGTAAAATTTTCTGTTATTTACGATTCCGCGAACTCCGAGCTACGGAACGGAAACTCTATGTTGCTCTGCTCGTAATAGTATTTCTTCCATTCTCGTCCTTATTGTTCATTACAGCATAGCCTGTTAACGTGTTTTTGGGAGATAGTATTCGTGAACAATAACAGAGATACATCTGCTGGACAGGCATTGTTTCAAAGCTTGCCAGTAGATGATATCATTTGTACTTCAATGCCATGGTCGTTGCATATAAGGCAATACTAAGACTAACAACTTTTTCTCCAGACACATGAAAGGAAAATGCTAGCACCTGGCTCTCTGAACCATAGCTATACCACATGTGTTGGCTTGTCAGACTGTTGTCTTAAATATTTTCGTAATTTTGAGTTTTGTTTTTGTTTCAAATTTTTAAGAAATTTTGAAAATTTCTTTTTAAATAGTTTTGAAATTTGTTTTTGTATTTTTGTAAGTTTTAATTTTTATTTCGTTTTGAATTTAAGCATTTAAATATTTTGTGAATTTTTAATTAAATTTTTAAAAATTTGAAAATTTTCTGTTGATATTTTTTAAGAAAATTTTGTAATTTTTAAACCTTTTTTGGTTTTGGTAAATTTGTAATTTTTTAACAATATTTAATTAAATTTAAAATTTTTGTTTATAAATTATATTTTTTAATTGTTTTTGAATTTGGTAATTTTTAAATTTTTTGTAAATTATAATTTTTACGTTTTCTTTAAATTTTAAATTTTTCTTGTAATATTTAAGTTTTTGTAATTTTTTTAAACTTTAAATATTTTAAAAAAATTCTTTTGAAAGATTTTGAAATAATTTTCAAATTTTAATATATAGCAAATTTTGAAATAATTTTTAAATTAAGGTTTTTCAATCGATTTGGAATTATTGTGTAGAAATTTTCAATTTCGTTTTTTGAAAAATTTTGAATAATTTTAAGATTTGTATTTTTTGTAATGTTTTCTTTGAATAAATTTTTTTTCGAAAGATTTAAGTTTTTTGGTAAATTTTTAAATTTTATTTTATTAGATTTTTTTTTAATTTGTTAATTTTTCTCAATTTGTTAATTTTTTGTTGAAATTTTTGTTTGACTATCAGCGATCCGAAACTCCACCTCCCTTAGAGGTTAGAATGTTATTTTATTTGAGTTGGGATTTAGTGGTCTGAACAGTCGTTCTTCTTTTTTTTGAATCATTTTATTACTACGATTTTTAAGATTTTATAATTAGAAAAAGAATCAAAGTGAAGGAATAAGAATTGTTAGGGTAAAAATTTTGAGGAGAGTTGTTCTCAACTCAATTGAGAATTTTTTTAGTATTTTCGTTTATTTTTTTTTTAATTTCTTGTAAAGAGGTTTGTCGTAGAATTTACGCCCGAATGAGCTAGCGACGGATGAAAACAGTGTAGCATGCACGATTAAATAGTAGACCTGCGCGGTTTACCACAGCTCTTACTATTCACTCTGAAGGCTGGATCATCAAAGACTGCACAGTCAGTGAGGTTTTTATTTTTGTTATGGTTTTAAATTTTAATATTATGGAGATGCTTGGCTGAGGTAAAAGAATCAGGGGAGGGCTGTGGTGCCTCAGATTGTGCTATTATTGATAAATTTTCTTGTGAGTGAGGTAAGTCTCAGAATTCACACCCGAAAGAGCTGGCGATGGGTGAAAAAAGTATAGCGTACACGACTAACTGGTGGACCTTCACGGACCACAGGAGCTCATACTACACCTTCACACAGTTTAAATATCTAAACAAACTGTAGATCGCACTACAAGTGATCATGGGTAAACCAAAGGAGGAATAATAAGACATAATAAACAACCTAATTTTTGATGCATAGAGCATCAGAATATTTGCTTGTGTGGAATATAAAGCTGTAAAAGTATGGTGAACTCCATTCCATGCAAGTAAATTCTCGAACAATTTAGTTTTAAACTACAACCCATTGTCTGAATTTACTTGTTTCTGGACAACCAAAGACATGGAACACATTGGTTTCTAGCATTTTATAAACAGGCTCGTTGATAAATTTTTGTAAAGGAAATAGAAAAGGGAACTCAGGGAGATGGTCTAAAACAATCAAAATTGGTAGATTGGTTCTGGGGTAAGAACTGATTGTGTCAATATGTAATCGTTGGCCGAGCTTTTCTGAATTCAGAGACATAACAATTGTAGCACGTAGCACCGTGTTATACCCTTTGACTGTTTTTCAGGTGTCACAGTAAAAAATAAAAGATTTAATTTGGTTGATTATCCGGAGTCAAAAAGAGAATTGACGCAGCTAGCACAAAACTTTTGCAACTCCACCGTATGCAGAGGTAGGATCATGGGTTGGGCAATTCACTTTTCATTAAACTCTGCTGGCATTTATAATTGCCAAGCTTTTCCTTAAAGTAAAACATCTCTGCCAGAGAAGTTAATTTTTTTAAACTAAAGTCTATCGGAAGTGCTTAAATCGGGTAGGGAATTATTGAAATCAGTGATTATCTTCACTAATTTGAGATAATTTTCCGTTTTAAAGACAGGAGAGTTTAGATCGAGATTAAAAATGTAAGTTTTACCATCGGTAACTGCATCGACGGAGAACATCCTCGAGAGAGGATCTAAAATCACGTTTAGTTTACCTCGCCGATGTTTAATATCAAAATAACATTCTTGCAGTCTTAAGCTTCATCGTTCCAGATGACCCGTAATCAGTAATGATTTTGAAAGGATGACCCTCTTTGTATACGCCAAATTTCCTAATATATAGAATAGCAGTAAGGTGCACTTGTTTGCGATTAATTACTTTAACTGTGTTAAGTTTCTTAGGTATGTATACGCTGATTCATTGGCGAGTCAGTGAAACGGCATAGCAGGCCGCGTACCAAGCGAGGTTTGTATAGCCTTTTCGACTAGCTTTAGTCACGTGGATTGAGTAAGAATACCTGCTACTTCAGCAAAAATAATCAGAAATGTACGCGAAAGACATGATTTATACTGAAATGAGAGAAAACATGTGAAAAAATGAGACTCTGGCGACCCCCTAAGCGAAAGAACCGCGATCAACACGTCCAACCCCCCCCCCCCCCCACACTCACTCACACATTCACACGCTTACGCAATCTATCCACTCATCCATTCACACACACTCACACCCATATACATACTGTCATGCCAACAGGCGCACTCACACCTTTCGAGACGTCCAAACTACTATATTCAATCCAAGGGATGGGCTTTGTTCGTGTTTTCAGGATTGTGGATACTTACCTCAGGATCCATGCAACCAGTATAAAGAAAACAGGAAAAAAATGGCCCACTAGCTTAAGTAACTTATTGCGCGGTTCGGTCAGCTACTCAATCGTATTAGCCTTTTGTTATGTTCTTTCCAAAGGAATTTATTCCTGTTGTTGTTTGAGTTTTTAGATTAGCAAATTTATTTTTATTTATTTATTTGTTTTAGGAAATCCAAGAGGCAGATCAGTCGTGTCATTCCGGCATCAGGTACAAATAAATATACACAAACCTTTGAATGCTCTGGCAACACAAAACCAAATCATCTACCCCCAATTAACCAAGAGAAATTATAAACAACACAAAAAAAATTTAAAAATGGAAATATAATGCCATGGGTAATTTAATTATTGGATTCGGAAAGCATTAATTCATTATAAATGTCTTTATATCCCCATTCCTGTGCGTAGGTGTTTATTTAATAAATTAATATGAGCAAATATTGAGACTTCACTAAATAAATACCCTTGAAATGGTGTGAAATGTTTTTTTCTCTCTTATAACTACACGGAAAGATAATTATTTAATTTTAATAGTTGGTATTTTATTTTTGTTTCGTCGCAGTAAAAACTTCAATTTGTTATGAATCCAATTTACTAATAAACAACAATGTACAACATTTGCTTTTCTATTCAACTTTTTATTTGATTATCTGTAAGGTTTTATCAATAAGCTCTGCACTATTTGTAGGCAATTCAGGTTTGTATAGTTTCCACTGGATTATATAAAAAAAACAACATACGTACATGCAACGAGCATCATCGCTCACGCGTACCCACATCCACACATCCATACACACGACCATCCTCACACAAGCTCTCACATACACCAACCTCCATACACAAAAAAAAAAATCAATAGTCTACTCACCCCATGGTTTGCATCCACTCCCTCTCCTCAATCTCGGTATAATTAGCCGGACATTAGCAGGTATTTCTGGATAAACGAACGATACCAGCTGTTTTATGGATACTAATACCTATGCGAAAACGTCAGATCCGGTACAGAAAGTTAGTGTGATGGGTTCGAATTAATCCCGACTTCGTATGAAATAATCGAATAAATACAAAAATACTAAAAATTGTTGGTTGTGTCTCAATTGCGTTGAATGTATGTTTATCTTATCCCTCTTAAGGCAGCGATGGATCGACAATTCTTGTTGCGGTTGTTTGCCAATCAAGAACACCACGGTACCGTCATCACTTCCTACACGAGAAACACCTCTCTTCTACCTCTCGCATAATCACAATTCAAAACCAGTTTGATTACATTCACCGTTTTATTGTTCCGTTCCACCGGTAAGACAACCATAAATAATTCAAATTCGTCCAAATTCTTTGGTTCTTAAATTTATTTTATGCAAACATCAAATACTCAAACTTCTACAGATACATTGATTCATAATTTTACTAAATTTTATCGCAAAAAATACAAACAGATATATTATAAATCTTTCTAATTTCGTTGCTTCACAATTTTAGTTAATGCCAATTACCCGTAATTTAAATTTTTCTAGATAAATAGTTTTTTTGATCTTAATTGTAGTTACCGTAATCATCAATAATTTAAATGGTTCTACATATTTTTCTATCTTAACTGTAGGTAATGGAATCATCAATAATTTTAAATTGTTCTAGATAAATATTATAATTTACTAAATTTTATCACAGGTATAATACATAAAATAGTTGAAATTTTCGAAATTCGTTGATTTAGGTAACGGTTATCACAGTTTAGCTTTATGTTTAGAACGAAGGATCATGCATACGCATCCCAGTTTGATTTACCGTTTTCATAAATTTTATAACTAACCCACTAAAAGGATTCGTGGAATAGAACACCCGTTTACATGACGATATAATGTTCTTCCACTATAACGGTGCCCAGAACGCAAAAAGAACTAATGTTACAAATGCACTTGACCGAACTATATGTTTAACATAACAACAAAAACAATACCGTTCATCTATATTAGGTATTGGGTTATGATTTTTTTTGAATATTTTATTATTGTACCTGCAATCACGGTATCGAAAAGTGTTTTTCTCTTATGACTACGTCACAAGGTTATATTTACCGTCCCAATCCCAAATCTTGACCGGTGAACAATGGTGGTTTCAATGACAAACACAAACAGAAATGTAATTTTTGTATTATCAATTTCTTGACCGTAGTTACACTACCGATAAACCGGAATTCGCTTACTATAATTCTTTTTAAATTTAATTTGTATAATTTCACTAATTAAACTAATTATTTTTCACCGAAACTCGCGAACATCAACTTTTAAAAACAATTAAATTTACACGCGACAATATATCCAAACGTCAAAATACAAATCATATTCCGATCAGAATAGAATAGTTGAAAACTCAAAGTCACAAAAGAAAATTGGTTAATAAAATTAAGAGTGCTTACACGCGTAGCACATTTTTTTATGATTTTAACTGAACTAGCATAGCATAAACAGATAGGATTTGTTTTTTGTTGTTTAATTTTTTATTGAATCGGAATTTAAACTAAATAGAACAAAAATTTGGATTAATTGCATTAGTTGTTTTAATTTTAATGAAAAAAAATTTGCTATTCCGATCGGACTTAAATTAAAATTAGCACAATGCGTGAATTCAAAATGAACAAATCCAATTTTTGTGGATATTTACGAGAGATTTTTTTTTTCAAGCAAATAGAGACCGAAGCTATCTATCGCGTTCTATATATAGTCAAAAAAATGGTAGCATTAACTGGTAGCATATTTTGCTGACTGAAAACCCATTAATGAATCTATAGAACCAAATTATGATAAAAAGCGTTAATTACAAAACGAACCCAAATGAAATTAGCGGAATTACGAATACAATTTGAATAAACGAATTTTATCACACAACTACTTGAGGATAGTGGATTTTTGTGGCGGAAACTGAAATGCTGATCGTGACGTCAAGCTAGCCTGTCTTAGACACTTGGCAACTTCTTTCATTACACTGATATGAGATGAAAAAACGTGAGAAACTATCAGAAGGTCATCCAGATATAAGTTGATACAAGACCTTATATGTGTATAGATGACCTGATTCATCAATTAAATTCTGGTCTGAGGACCGTTGCATAGTCTGAAGGCTTTCCTTGCAAACTGGTACAACGACCAACGACCAGCCATGGCGAACGCACGATTTTTCCAGGGAGATCTACCAGAAAGTGTCTTTCAAATTCAAACTGGAATTGAAATTGGTGCTAATTGTCGTCTATCTGGAGAAGTGGATATAAATTTTTCTTAGTAACGGTCGTGTAAGCAATCATCAAGTAATATTACATAACTAAGATTTAGTGTGCTATCGTTGACTGAATAGAGTTCTTCCTTAAGAGATAAGAAATCACCATGACTCACTACTATCGCCTGTGGTATTGTATGTGATATCTCACGTCAATTCATTTGTCAATAGCAGACTGGAGTTTCCTGGTTTCTCATCGTATAAATCAACAAAAACTGATATCCTCATATGTTTGAAAACTGTTAGTCCTTAGTATCCCATTACAACTTTAACTACTAACTATCAACTTTCTCAATTTCTTTGATCCTTAAATTCAACAACAAAAAAATGAATTATAATAATAATTAAATTATTTACAATCAACTTTAAGTTCAAGTGTTTTGTTACAATATTTGATAGAATTAAATTTCGAAGCCTAAAATAAAATAACAAAAACAACATAAAATCAGGAAAACGTAAAACACAAATAATAAAAAGATCAAAAGAAACCGAATTTCTTAAAATGTCTACCCCTTTTTTTATATTTTTTTTTTCTGTTCCTTCAGTGTAACCTAATTATAACAAATAAGACGTTAGGTAATCAAAAAGCTCAAATTTCTTTTATGAAATTGGCAAATAATTAATTAATACAAAGAAAATTTGATTTCTTAGAAGACGTTAACAACAGAGGGGGAAGGTAATGAGAAACAGAAGTACAGTAAAATTTGAAATCTTATGATTTATTTAGAATAAAAAATTATCAATTTATTGTTAAAAGCAAATTAGTTCAATTAAGAGTGAAAATTAAGTGGGAAAATTCAATGAAAATTTATTGAGTGCGAACAATTTAAAAAAAAACAAAAGGTTAAAACAGTTATTTATGAGGAATTAATTTACCGTTGTCTTCTCTGACATGAAAGCTTTCTTTTAGTCATTAACATTTGTTCTTGAACCTACAGATCTTTTAAACCCACTTCCAAGATATCGGTGGCTGACTTCTCGTGCCAAATAGGTGAAGAATTTGGCGATTAAAAAAAGGCCTGGGATTCTCATGTCTGGTATCTAGTTTGCTGATGAGGGGTGTCTTGATTAATTGTCATCTCTGATTTTTTGGTTTCTGGTGTTTTTTATCTGGTGTCTGTTGTCAAAATGCCTAGTATTTTATTCCTTGTGTCCAATGTCAAATTTCTCATGTCTTGTGTCTGATATTAGGTGACTAATGTCTAATATTTTTTGTCTTTGTGTGGTCCACGTTTATGTTTCTAGTTTTTCAACTTTATGCATTATTTGCTTTGATTTAATAATATATGCTTAGAGGTACATCGGTACAAAATTTAACACTCATCCTACATTTTCTTAGGATACTATGATTAAGCAAAACCTAGAATTAAGTTTCATTACACTAAAACAAAATCGACTTCCAAAGTTTTTGAAAGTTTAATTTATCAAACTTTTTTTTCTATTTCGAAATTAGACAATTTTTTGTTTGTCATTTTTCTGTTTTTGTTTATATTTTCTTTTTTTTCATTTTGCCTTTTTAATTGGAACAAATTAGTTGTAATCTTAGATTGTGAAAGAGATATTATTTTATTTTTTGAAATGATAAGAAGCTCAGTTGTTTAGTTGGTGAAGTAAAAGTTTTAATGAATTAATGTTATATGTCTGGGTAATTAAAATAAACAAAAATGTATTGTTGTATTTTGTGGGAAAGATAAAAATACAAAGAAACGCACAAATGTTGCATAACTAAATTTAAAAATTATGGAAATTTTTAATTGACATCCATCTTATTTCTAAACATCATCAAAGTGACATGTGTGGGGAAGATGAGAAACCATTTGAGATTACAAACTATACACTCTGATTGGTGCAGTAAAACACTTTTTCACTCATTTACATAAAGTTTTTAAGCTTCACTCACTACAGACCACAAGTCTTCTCCAAGAGAAAGGGTTTAATGATTAATAACGCAAAGAAGTTTAGTCATGAAAAAAACGGGCCTGCACATTTGTTACTGTGGAGAATTGTAGGTACATAGATTCCAGTCTTTCAAACACGTTTAATTTGCTTTTCAAAGATGAAACAAAACGGTTGAGATAATTCAATCTTACCCTGCATCTAAATTTAGAATCAAAATGGGCGCCATCTTGTAGTGGAATATTTTTATTATTTTTTATTTCAAAACCGGGTGATTTTTTGTAACTTTAATTTTGACCCCTAGAAATGTTGACAAATAATTAGTAGAATTCTCAAAAATCATCACACTTTCCTTTATCCTCCAATTACTTTGGTCTGAAAGACCTAAGTACATATTACATTCATGAGCCAAAAGTTAAATTCTTACCCCCACTTTTTTGGCATTTCTCGACGTTTTAGGACTTACTGATTCTAAAAAAGCAAAAAAATGTATGTCTGTCTGCCGGCCGGCCGTCATTACCTACGCTGCAGGGAAAACCGCTAATGGGATTTCAAAAAAAAATTTTTTTTCTAAAAATAGGTATACTCAAGGGACAGGTCCGAAAGGACGCTGTGTTCGATAGCTGTACCGGTTGTGTGTCAAAAAAATCATCAAGTGTCCAAAAACAGCAAATTTTCATATGTTTGGCTTAAAAAACGTTCATTTCAAGTGATTACGAGTAGGAACATTGAATTTGGAGAAATCTTGATGGTAGGAATTGGTATGTGAGATCAAAAACTAGATTATTGCATTATAAGTTTGTCAAAAAAGTGTTGCCAAGTGTGTCAAAAGACAGATTTTTATTTAGTTTTTACCCAATTTTCGGAAAAAAATAAAACTAGTTATTTGTTTAAAATGAAATTTTATTATTATTATTGAGAATTATGGCATTATAAGTTTGTCAAAAAAATAATGTCAAGTGGGACAAAAGAAAGATTTTTATTAATTTTTTTACCCAATTTTTTGGAAAAAAATAAAATTAATAATTTGTATGGCATGAAAATTTATAATTTTTTAGAGAATTATGGCATTATAAGTTTGTCAAAAAAATAATGTCAAGTGTGTCAAAAAATGATTTTATTTATTTTTTTAGCCAATATTTTGGAAAAAAATGTAGCTGTTTTTATGACGTAAATGTAATTGAAAATCAAATTCGACATGGAAATTTTTGAATTTGTTATAGTTTTTTTATTTTTGGAATTTTGAAAAATGTTTGAACTCTTGATTTTGTAATAATTTTTGCAATATTTTTAGAATTTTGGAAAAAGTTATAATTTTTAATTTTTTAAGAGTTTTTGGAATATTTTTAGAATTTTGAAAAATTTTAAATTTTTGATTTAATTATAATTTTTGGAATTATGAAAAAAGTTTCAATTTTTGATTTTGTAATAATTTTTGGAATAATTTTAGAATTTTGAAAAAAGCTTGATTTTATTATAATTTTTGCAATACTTTTGAAATTTTGAAAGAAATATGAATTTGTGATTTTGTAATATTTTCTCGAATTGCTAAATGGAAGGTTTTTGAGTAATTTTCTGAAAATGTAATTGAAAATGAAATTGGACATGGACATTTTTGAATTTGTTATAGTTTTTGAAATATTTTTGTAATCTTGAAGAAGTTTAAAATTTTGATTTTGTAAGAATTTTTGGAATATTTTTAGTATTTTGAAAAATTTTAAATTTTTGATTTTATTATAATTTTTATAATTTTGGAAAAACTTCCAATTTTTGATATTGTTATAATTTTTACAATATTTTTAGAATTTTGGAAAAAGTTTGAATTTTTAAGAATTTTTAAGAATTTTTGGAATATTTTTTAGAATTTAGAAAAGTTTAAATTTTTGATTTTATTCTAATTTTTGGAATATTTTTAGAATTTTGAAAAAAAAAATTTTTAAATTTACATAAATTTTTAGAATTTTGAAAAAAGTTACCATTTTTGATTTTGTAAGAATTTTTGGAATATTGTTCGAATTTTGAAAAATTTAAAAATTTTTGATTTTATTATAATTTTTATAATTTTGGAAAAAGTTTCAATTTTTGATATTGTTATAATTTTTGCAATATTTTTAGAATTTTGGAAAAAGTTTGTAATGAAGCGCTGCTTCGTTGAATGACAGCGAAGTGGCATAGCAGGTCGCGTACCTAGCGAGATTTATTTATAGGCCCAGACTAGCTGCAATCTATGGGATCGAGAAAGAAATCCTGCTACTTCAGCACAAATAAACAATAGTACGCGTGAAACATGATAAAAACAGATAGGAGAAAATAAGCAAGTGAAGGCTTGTAACTCTGGCGACCCACATACGCGAAAAGAACCACGATCACCACGTCCAACCCTCTACATCAACACCCTTTTTCACACTTTCACTCCTCATACACCCGCGCACCCTCACCTGCATACACACACGCACACACTTACACACACATGCACACAATCACCCATATCTAAATCCATGCCCCTAAGTTCAACATTTCAAAATAATATGACACCAACTTACCGGCAACATAATTTGAAAAGCTCCCGTTAGTGATTGAATTATTTATTCGATTATTGTGGTAATCGGTTACATATATATAATTTCATAGACAAATGGTAACGAATTTTTTAAGTTTTTTTTTAAGTAGTAAAAATCCCGCGCATTCAAAAATTTGGAATGCATAGACAGAGCCAGCAAAAAAAAATAAAATTTTGTTTGTTTTATTGTAAATTGTAAACCTTTAACGCTTTCTCAGTAGGAAGCAATATATTCATATATTAGGTCCAATTGCTGGTTTGAAACAAAATAATCAGAAAACAGAACTCCAATATTATCTCCCTTTATAACACCACGCCCTGGATATATTACGAATTAAAGTATGTTATCAGATATGACTCACCCCATGATATTGTCCCGTTCCACTCTCCTATCTTTCAAATTCAGCCGCTCATCTCCATCAGGTCATACATAGACCGGAGCTCGGTCAAGGTGATTGCAACTTACAACCGTTGTTAAGATCCAAGTGTGATATAAATTAACGGATATAGAAATTGGTAATAATTTATGGCAGCTGTAATGAGTCAATCCGGAAATAACAACCGATTTCAGCGATGGCTCACCGTTAACTCTCGGTGATGAAATGTGATGATATCAACTTGTAACCAACGTTATTGATTGTAAGACACCATTGACAGCACTAATCCAGACATCCTCAAGATCGCTTGTCAATTTTTGTCCTGGATCGTCGAATTTTATCGTCAACCATTGAATCTCACTACTAACACGTATTCAGAAAAAAAACTTATATTTTATGGATTCCGCTAACTGGATAAATCACCACACATATCATATGTATAATTTTTGTTTTAATTTTCATTTAATTTGATTGATACATGGATTATAAATATACTACGAAATTTTACCAGTCACTGACAATGAGTTGAATATAAAATTTAAATTTTAGCTAAATAAATTACGATTTTTTTTTATTAACTAGATAACTTCACAAACATACAGCGATTGAATCTTGTTTTTTGTAAATAAATAACTTAATTAAATTTTTTAACTAAATAAATAGATGGTTTCACAAACATATAGTGATTGGTATATTTTTTTATAGTAAATTGTCCTTACTTGGACTGTGGAAATGTACATGCTAACTTTAACTCAATAAAGTGGTTATATTTTGATTACGTAAATTTGTCTACTTAATTGTCAAAGAAAATGACGTGAATTACACAAAAAAACTATTAAACTAACTATTATAACGAACGTAGACATATTCGCAATGCACAAAAATTGACAAAATTTTCACAATTAATCTGATAACAAAAAAAAACAGATCGAGCAAATATGGCACTCGCAACGGCACAAACATATAAATAATTTTTTTGATTTTGGTTCACTGACACTAAATCGGTAAATTGGAACCCCACGAATTGATATTATTGTAAACTAACAAAAATTTGACTAATTAATTTTATACGCAATATCGCGAATTTAATACAAAAAATATTTGCTAATCTCGACATTCAAAAATGTAACATTGTACAAAATTACAACTTGTCAACTTCGACAACACAGGCAGATCGAAAAGTCAGTGCCAAACTAAGAGAGAAGTTTTCTGTTTTTGCAGCACAAACATATATGATTTTTCTTCTTTTTTTAAATTGAACTAAAGGCACAAATTGTAAGACAAAAGACGTGAATTAAAAAGAAAGAAACACATTTTTTTTTGATCTTCACGAGAATTAATGACACAAGACTGAGAGAGCGTTTTATGTTTATAATTTTGTTTTTTTTTAAAATTATCTAACACGTCACAAACATATAAATTTATACTAAATTGGCACTAATAAATTAACTAAAATAAAAAAATTGCACTAATTGAATATTTTTGACTAATTGCACTAATTAATTGGATCTAATTAAAAATTTTATTACTTAGACTAAGAAAAAGAACGTGAATTCAAAATTCACTGTTTTCTGACATTCACGAATGAAAAAAATCGACAAGACTGAGAGAGCCTACATATCTTCAACCACGTATTTATAGGCTAAAGTCACGTTACACCTCAACAAACCAATAAACGCGATAATTCTGTTCATTGGTTATTCTCTTTCGTTATATCTTGTAGTAAAATTGGAGAATATATAATTATAAACAGAAACATGGACTATGAAACGAATGTAGGACATCTACATGGGAATAGCGTAAGTTATTGTACAACTGTTCTAAGCTAATTTTATAGTGATTAACGATCACAAACTGAATAAAGGTAATAATATTGGGAAATATCACACAACTGTTTCAGGACAATAACTCTTTTAATGAAAACTATAGTAGATGACGACTATGGATTGAGTACAAGAAACTATGTGTAAAGGATAAATAAATACAACCATGAAAATTTCTGCCAAGGCAAATTTCATGTGTGTGGGACAGTGGTTCGAATTTCAATTACGGAGTTTGAATCACCCTTCATAACAAGTTTGAATTTTTGAATTTTTAAGAATTTTTGGAATATTATTAGAATTTAGAAAAAGTTTAAACTTTTGATTTTATTCTAACTTTTGGAATATTTTTAGAATTTTGAAATAAAAATAGAATTTTTGAAATTTATATATATATATATATATATATATATATATATATATATATATATATATATATATATATATATATATATATATATATATATATATATATATATATATATATATATATATATATATATATATATATATATATATATATATATATATATATATATATATATATATATATATATATATATATATATATATATATATATATATATATATATATTAGGGTGGCCCTTAAAAACAAAAATTTTTATTTTTTGTACGGCATCCTCCCATTTCGTGTGAATACCCATAAAAATATTATTTGCAAAATCTAATATCAATCGGTCAATTCTAAGACATAAAGTTGAGAAATTTTGTTCTGGACCCTAAAAAAAAATTTTTTTTTTTTGTACGACACCCTTTATGGGTATTGACACGAAATGGGAGGGTGTCGCGCAAAAAATTAAAAATTTTTTTTTATGGTCCAGAACAAAATTTCTCAACTTTAAGTGGCCGGAGGCACGTCTTAGAATTGACCGATTGATTTCAAATTTGGCAAATAATATTTTTACGGGTACTGACATGAAATGGGAGGGTGTCGTACAAAAAAATTTAAATTTTTCTTTGTAATGGCCAGAACAAAACCTTTCAAGTTTAAGTGGCCGGGGCCACCCCTTAGAGTTGAACGATTGATTTCAAATTTTACAAATAATTTTTTTATGGGTATTGACACGAAATGGGAGGGTGTCGCATAAAAAATTAAAATTTTTTTTTTAAGGTCCAGAACAAAATTATTCAACTTTAAGTGGCCGGAGGCACGTCTTAGAATTGACCAATTGATTTAAAATTTTGCAAATAATATTTTTACGGGTATTGACATGAAATGGGAGAGTGTCGTACAAAAAATTTAAATTTTTCTTTGTTATGGCCAGAACAAAACCTCTCAACTCTAAGTGGCTGGGGGCACGCCTTAAATATGACCGATTGATTTCAAATTTTGCAAATAACATTTTTACGGGTATTCACACGTAATGGGAGGGTGC
Organism: Diogma glabrata; assembly: GCA_963693315.1. Classification (NCBI taxonomy): domain Eukaryota; kingdom Metazoa; phylum Arthropoda; class Insecta; order Diptera; family Cylindrotomidae; genus Diogma; species Diogma glabrata. Next base: position 397,575,837 of record OY856187.1, read on the forward strand.
CGTACAAAAAATTTTAATTTTTGTTCGTAATAGCCAGAACAAAACTTTTCAAGTTTAAGTGGCCGGGGGCACGCCTTAGAGTTGAACGATTGATTTCAAATTTTACACATAGTTTTATTATTAGAATTTAGAAAAGTTTAAATTTTTGATTTTATTCTAATTTTTGGAATATTTTTAGAATTTTGAAAAAAAAAATTTTTAAATTTACATAAATTTTTAGAATTTTGAAAAAAGTTTCCATTTTTGATTTTGTAAGAATTTTTGGAATATTGTTCGAATTTTGAAAAATTTAAAAATTTTTGATTTTATTATAATTTTTATAATTTTGGAAAAAGTTTCAATTTTTGATATTGTTATAATTTTTGCAATATTTTTAGAATTTTGGAAAAAGTTTGTAATGAAGCGCTGCTTCGTTGAATGACAGCGAAGTGGCATAGCAGGTCGCGTACCTAGCGAGATTTATTTATAGGCCCAGACTAGCTGCAATCTATGGGATCGAGAAAGAAATCCTGCTACTTCAGCACAAATAAACAATAGTACGCGTGAAACATGATAAAAACAGATAGGAGAAAATAAGCAAGTGAAGGCTTGTAACTCTGGCGACCCACATACGCGAAAAGAACCACGATCACCACGTCCAACCCTCTACATCAACACCCTTTTTCACACTTTCACTCCTCATACACCCGCGCACCCTCACCTGCATACACACACGCACACACTTACACACACATGCACACAATCACCCATATCTAAATCCATGCCCCTAAGTTCAACATTTCAAAATAATATGACACCAACTTACCGGCAACATAATTTGAAAAGCTCCCGTTAGTGATTGAATTATTTATTCGATTATTGTGGTAATCGGTTACATATATATAATTTCATAGACAAATGGTAACGAATTTTTTAAGTTTTTTTTTAAGTAGTAAAAATCCCGCGCATTCAAAAATTTGGAATGCATAGACAGAGCCAGCAAAAAAAAATAAAATTTTGTTTGTTTTATTGTAAATTGTAAACCTTTAACGCTTTCTCAGTAGGAAGCAATATATTCATATATTAGGTCCAATTGCTGGTTTGAAACAAAATAATCAGAAAACAGAACTCCAATATTATCTCCCTTTATAACACCACGCCCTGGATATATTACGAATTAAAGTATGTTATCAGATATGACTCACCCCATGATATTGTCCCGTTCCACTCTCCTATCTTTCAAATTCAGCCGCTCATCTCCATCAGGTCATACATAGACCGGAGCTCGGTCAAGGTGATTGCAACTTACAACCGTTGTTAAGATCCAAGTGTGATATAAATTAACGGATATAGAAATTGGTAATAATTTATGGCAGCTGTAATGAGTCAATCCGGAAATAACAACCGATTTCAGCGATGGCTCACCGTTAACTCTCGGTGATGAAATGTGATGATATCAACTTGTAACCAACGTTATTGATTGTAAGACACCATTGACAGCACTAATCCAGACATCCTCAAGATCGCTTGTCAATTTTTGTCCTGGATCGTCGAATTTTATCGTCAACCATTGAATCTCACTACTAACACGTATTCAGAAAAAAAACTTATATTTTATGGATTCCGCTAACTGGATAAATCACCACACATATCATATGTATAATTTTTGTTTTAATTTTCATTTAATTTGATTGATACATGGATTATAAATATACTACGAAATTTTACCAGTCACTGACAATGAGTTGAATATAAAATTTAAATTTTAGCTAAATAAATTACGATTTTTTTTTATTAACTAGATAACTTCACAAACATACAGCGATTGAATCTTGTTTTTTGTAAATAAATAACTTAATTAAATTTTTTAACTAAATAAATAGATGGTTTCACAAACATATAGTGATTGGTATATTTTTTTATAGTAAATTGTCCTTACTTGGACTGTGGAAATGTACATGCTAACTTTAACTCAATAAAGTGGTTATATTTTGATTACGTAAATTTGTCTACTTAATTGTCAAAGAAAATGACGTGAATTACACAAAAAAACTATTAAACTAACTATTATAACGAACGTAGACATATTCGCAATGCACAAAAATTGACAAAATTTTCACAATTAATCTGATAACAAAAAAAAACAGATCGAGCAAATATGGCACTCGCAACGGCACAAACATATAAATAATTTTTTTGATTTTGGTTCACTGACACTAAATCGGTAAATTGGAACCCCACGAATTGATATTATTGTAAACTAACAAAAATTTGACTAATTAATTTTATACGCAATATCGCGAATTTAATACAAAAAATATTTGCTAATCTCGACATTCAAAAATGTAACATTGTACAAAATTACAACTTGTCAACTTCGACAACACAGGCAGATCGAAAAGTCAGTGCCAAACTAAGAGAGAAGTTTTCTGTTTTTGCAGCACAAACATATATGATTTTTCTTCTTTTTTTAAATTGAACTAAAGGCACAAATTGTAAGACAAAAGACGTGAATTAAAAAGAAAGAAACACATTTTTTTTTGATCTTCACGAGAATTAATGACACAAGACTGAGAGAGCGTTTTATGTTTATAATTTTGTTTTTTTTTAAAATTATCTAACACGTCACAAACATATAAATTTATACTAAATTGGCACTAATAAATTAACTAAAATAAAAAAATTGCACTAATTGAATATTTTTGACTAATTGCACTAATTAATTGGATCTAATTAAAAATTTTATTACTTAGACTAAGAAAAAGAACGTGAATTCAAAATTCACTGTTTTCTGACATTCACGAATGAAAAAAATCGACAAGACTGAGAGAGCCTACATATCTTCAACCACGTATTTATAGGCTAAAGTCACGTTACACCTCAACAAACCAATAAACGCGATAATTCTGTTCATTGGTTATTCTCTTTCGTTATATCTTGTAGTAAAATTGGAGAATATATAATTATAAACAGAAACATGGACTATGAAACGAATGTAGGACATCTACATGGGAATAGCGTAAGTTATTGTACAACTGTTCTAAGCTAATTTTATAGTGATTAACGATCACAAACTGAATAAAGGTAATAATATTGGGAAATATCACACAACTGTTTCAGGACAATAACTCTTTTAATGAAAACTATAGTAGATGACGACTATGGATTGAGTACAAGAAACTATGTGTAAAGGATAAATAAATACAACCATGAAAATTTCTGCCAAGGCAAATTTCATGTGTGTGGGACAGTGGTTCGAATTTCAATTACGGAGTTTGAATCACCCTTCATAACAAGTTTGAATTTTTGAATTTTTAAGAATTTTTGGAATATTATTAGAATTTAGAAAAAGTTTAAACTTTTGATTTTATTCTAACTTTTGGAATATTTTTAGAATTTTGAAATAAAAATAGAATTTTTGAAATTTATATATATATATATATATATATATATATATATATATATATATATATATATATATATATATATATATATATATATATATATATATATATATATATATATATATATATATATATATATATATATATATATATATATATATATATATATATATATATATATATATATATATATATATATATATATATATATATATATATATATATATATATATATATATATATATATATTAGGGTGGCCCTTAAAAACAAAAATTTTTATTTTTTGTACGGCATCCTCCCATTTCGTGTGAATACCCATAAAAATATTATTTGCAAAATCTAATATCAATCGGTCAATTCTAAGACATAAAGTTGAGAAATTTTGTTCTGGACCCTAAAAAAAAATTTTTTTTTTTTGTACGACACCCTTTATGGGTATTGACACGAAATGGGAGGGTGTCGCGCAAAAAATTAAAAATTTTTTTTTATGGTCCAGAACAAAATTTCTCAACTTTAAGTGGCCGGAGGCACGTCTTAGAATTGACCGATTGATTTCAAATTTGGCAAATAATATTTTTACGGGTACTGACATGAAATGGGAGGGTGTCGTACAAAAAAATTTAAATTTTTCTTTGTAATGGCCAGAACAAAACCTTTCAAGTTTAAGTGGCCGGGGCCACCCCTTAGAGTTGAACGATTGATTTCAAATTTTACAAATAATTTTTTTATGGGTATTGACACGAAATGGGAGGGTGTCGCATAAAAAATTAAAATTTTTTTTTTAAGGTCCAGAACAAAATTATTCAACTTTAAGTGGCCGGAGGCACGTCTTAGAATTGACCAATTGATTTAAAATTTTGCAAATAATATTTTTACGGGTATTGACATGAAATGGGAGAGTGTCGTACAAAAAATTTAAATTTTTCTTTGTTATGGCCAGAACAAAACCTCTCAACTCTAAGTGGCTGGGGGCACGCCTTAAATATGACCGATTGATTTCAAATTTTGCAAATAACATTTTTACGGGTATTCACACGTAATGGGAGGGTGCCGTACAAAAAATTTTAATTTTTGTTCGTAATAGCCAGAACAAAACTTTTCAAGTTTAAGTGGCCGGGGGCACGCCTTAGAGTTGAACGATTGATTTCAAATTTTACACATAGTTTTTTCAATACCCATATTGACATGAAATGGGAAGGTGTCGCACAAAAAAAAAAAAATTTTTTTTAAGGTCCAGAACGAAATTTCTCAACTTTAAGTGGCCAGAGGCACATCTTAGAATTGACCGATTGATTTCAAATTTTGCACATAATATTTTTACGGGTATTGACATGAAATGGGAGGGTGTCGTACAAAAAATTTAAATTTTTCTTCATAATGGCCACAAACAAACCCCTCAACTTTAAGTGGCCAGAGGCACCCCTTAGAGTTGACCGATGGATTTCTAATTTTAAACATAATATTTTTATGGGTATCGACATCAAATAGGAGGGTGTCGTACAAAAAAATTAAATTTTTCTTTATAATGGCCACAACAAAACCCCTCAACTTTAAGGTGCCGGAGGCACCCCTTAGAGATGACCGATTGATTTCAAATTTTACAAATAATATTTTTATGGGTATCGACACCAAAAAACATGCTGGCGGTAATCTTTAGATGTCAATTTAAGCGAAATAAGTCAAAATACCAGGTTTGCTACCTTAAACAGGCCATAATTTGAAAACCAAAAATTTTACATTTGAAACCAAAGCCGGTGCTGTGGCTAAACCCGCTTACCAATTATGCTATAACTTGAGGTAGGGGATTGTTTTGGACCCACCTTTCAGTTTATATGCCATTCCCCAAGATTTGCGACAACTTTTTTTTTCGCTAAAAAAACAGGTAAGGGGTTAACCCATGCTTTTTTTGCAAAATTTTTGTCAAAAAAAAAATTGAAAAAATATGCTGGCGGTAATCTCTAGATGTCAATTTAAGCGAAATAAGTCAAAATACCAGGTTTGCTACCTTAAACAGGCCATAAATTGAAAACCAAAAATTTTACATTTGAAACCAAAGCCGGTGCTGTGGCTAAACCCGCTTACCAATTATGCTATAACTTGAGGTAGGGGATTGTTTTGGACCCACCTTTCAGTTTATATGCCATTCCCCAAGATTTGCGACAACTTTTTTTTTCGCTAAAAAAACAGGTAAGGGGTTAACCCAGTGATGGCGAACCTTTTTTGCTGGTGGGTCAAAACAAATTTACAAGATTTCCAAGAGTCAACGGGTCAATCTGCTAGAATTAAAATAAAACAGTTTATATATTTACTTCATTGATCAAACTTTTATTTAGAAAACAAAATAAATTTCATTTAGAAAAAAAAACTAATATGAAATTGGCTGCGGTTTTTGAGATGATAATTTTTGTTTATCTGGTTGATATGTTGTTGTCCTTAATTTCACACATGCGGCAGTCATTTCTTTCCCGAGCCAATTTGCCTTATGTTTTGCCGATTTAAGTTCATGTAATTCAATGATGAAAATAGCTGCTCACAGAAATGAGAAGATCCAAACATTGTTAATACAGCATTTGCTAAATTTTTCATGCAGATAAATGTATTTGGCAAAGAATTCCAAGTTTGGAGTATAATATTTTCTTCGACTGACTCATTAGAATTCATTTGGGAACTATTTGATTCTATTTTTGCAATCAAATCTTTAAATTTGTTTATCCATAAACAATTATTTTGAAATTCGACTAATTCTATTTCTAAATTATTAATATTCAACCAAATGAAGAACTCTAGTTCCAAGTTTTTTAATTCAATTTAATGAGGACACATGATAAGTAATTTCCAGTTGTTTAAATTGATTAAATCTGATTTTAAATGATTCTTTGGTTGCTTCTATAATTGATACATTGATTGAATGCTCATTAACCTCAATATTATTCCCAAAAATCACCGTAGTTTCAAATTGTGCACGCAAATGTGGAAAATATGTCATAGTTTTCCTATTTAAATCATTTATAAATATGTCAAGTTTTAAAACGAACGATTTAATGTTTTCAAAATGCAATTTGTCCACGCCCTTGAAATTTCTTATTAAGTTCACTAAAGTGTTGTGTTATATCAAAAAAGAACATTAGATCGTTTACCATTACAAATTTGTTAGCTCAGGTTAATTTACATGTTTTTCATGTAGAAAGAGTTTTATTTCCTTAAGAAGAGTAACAAAGCGATTTAGAACCAGACCACGGCTGAGCCATCGAACGTTGTTATACATTAAAAGACCTGAATACTGAGAATCAATTTCAGATAGTAATTCAGCGAATTGACGCTTATTCAGTGCTCGTGCAGAAATAAAATTGACAATATTTGTCACTATATTGACATAACCTTTGAAAATGGCTGCAATCCTTTTTTTACCCACAGTACTTCTTGGTGAATAATATAATGAAACTCCACTAATGGACACCCAACGTTTTTCTTGAGATGTGTAATAAATCCAACGTTTTTGCCAACCATGCGTGGAGCACCACCAGTAGTTACGGAAACAATCTTCTGTCTCCAAGGCTTCTTTAAATCAATGCATAATATGTGCAGCTGTTGTCTTTCCTGTTGAATTCACTTATTTTATTAAGTCTTCTCTCATTATATTTACAGATTTGTAGATTGCAATGATTGCAATCTGTGCTTGACCAGTGGTATCGGTACTTGCATCTAAAGAAACGGAAAGCATATCCGTATTTTTAAATCGAAAATTAATTGCATAGAAGCATTTTCATCCATTGTTAAAATTCTCTCTTTTACTGTATTACGACTAATTCATAATTCTTTTATTCGTCTTACAATTAGATCCTTTTCTTTAAAATCAGAAAACAACGATTCGCTGCATTCTAAAAGTGCTTTTTTAAAAAACTCCCCATCTGATAATGGATTTCCATGTTTGCAAGGCAGTGTGCCACCTGAAAACTAGCTGCAGTAATATTTTTTTTTGGCACAACAAAAGATTTAAAAGTATTCGCTTGATCTTGATGTTTTTTCAAACCCTGAGAAAAGCATTCATTTTTTATTCCTCCGTTAATGAAATAAGATTTTTGTGAATAGTTTCAAAATTTCTTTTTACATTATAACTTCGAGTTGTAATGTTCTCTTTGCACAGAATGGAAAGTGTTTTATTATTTTTTTCAATAACTCCAAATCTGGAGTTTTAACAGCGATATTCTTGCGAATAATAAACCAATTCCATAGGACTAAAAATTATCGGAAATTCCTATATTTCGTAGAAATTAATGCATAGAAATTAATCGTTGGTTTGTTTTTAAAAAAGATCGGAAAAAACTAGAGCAAAACAAACAAAACAACTATTATCAATGCTTATGTAATATGTATGTGTTGTACCTGACACCTCGGCGATGAAGAGAAATATATAAAAATTGGGTTTGTATTTTCAAGACTTAAAAAATGTAAATTAAAAAAATTTCCTCACAAAAACCAATTTTTTCTATATTCATTCCTCTTAATCGGCCATGTAGATTGTACACATAAACATAGGCATTGATTGTATATTTAGTTCACATATATTTTGAGATTTTATTTTCAATTAAAAATAATTTCATATTTTACCAAATTAATTGTAGAATTAGATTCATTTAGGATTTGTTATGAAAATATTTAAACCTCAAATTTTAGATAAATTTTTTGAATATTCTCGCGGGTATTTAAAAACGTCTCACGGGTCAGTCCATGACCCGCGGGTCACGGGTTCGCCATCACTGGGTTAACCCATGCTTTTTTTGCAAAATTTTTGTCAAAAAAAAAATTGAAAAAATATGCTGGCGGTAATCTCTAGATCTCAATTTAAGCGAAATAAGTCAAAATACCAGGTTTGCTACCTTAAACAGGCCATAAATTGAAAACCAAAAATTTTACATTTGAAACCAAAGCCGGTGCTGTGGCTAAACCCGCTTACCAATTATGCTATAACTTGAGGTAGGGGATTGTTTTGGACCCACCTTTCAGTTTATATGCCATTCCCCAAGATTTGCGACAACTTTTTTTTTCGCTAAAAAACAGGTAAGGGGTTAACCCATGCTTTTTTTGCAAAATTTTTGTCAAAAAAAAAATGAAAAAATATGCTGGCGGTAATCTCTAGATGTCAATTTAAGCGAAATAAGTCAAAATACCAGGTTTGCTACCTTAAACAGGCCATAAATTGAAAACCAAAAATTTTACATTTGAAACCAAAGCCGGTGCAGTGGCTGAACCCGCTTACCAATTATGCTATAACTTGAGGTAGGGGATTGTTTTGGACCCACCTTTCAGTTTATATGCCATTCCCCAAGATTTGCGACAACTTTTTTTTTCGCTAAAAAAACAGGTAAGGGGTTAACCCATGCTTTTTTTGCAAAATTTTTGTCAAAAAAAAAATTGAAAAAATATGCTGGCGGTAATCTCTAGATGTCAATTTAAGCGAAATAAGTCAAAATACCAGGTTTGCTACCTTAAACAGGCCATAAATTGAAAACCAAAAATTTTACATTTGAAACCAAAGCCGGTGCTGTGGCTAAACCCGCTTACCAATTATGCTATAACTTGAGGTAGGGGATTGTTTTGGACCCACCTTTCAGTTTATATGCCATTCCCCAAGATTTGCGACAACTTTTTTTTTCGCTAAAAAAACAGGTAAGGGGTTAACCCATGCTTTTTTTGCAAAATTTTTGTCAAAAAAAGGGTGTCGTACAAAAAATTTAAATTTTTCTTTGTAAGAGCCACAGCCAAACCTTTCAACTCTAAGTGGTCGGGGGAACCCCTTAGAGTTGATCGATGGATTTCAAATTTTACACATAGAATTTTTATGGGTATCGACACCAAATCGGAGGGTGTGGTACAAAAAATTTAAATTTTTCTTTATAATGGCCACAACAAAACCTCTCAACTCCAAGTGGCCTGGGGCATCCCTTAGAGTTGACCGATTGATTTCAAATTTTGCACATAATATTTTTATGGATATTGACACCAAATGGGAGGGTGTCGCACAAAAATTTAAATTTTTCTTTGTGATGGCCACAACCAAACCTCTCAACTGTAAGTGGCCGGGGGCACCCCTTAGAGTTGAACGAGTGATTTCAATTTTTACACATAATATTTTTATGGGTATTGACACAAAATGAGAGGGTGTCGCACAAAAAAAAAAAATTTTTTTTTAGGGTCCAGAACAAAATTTCTCAACTTTAAGTGGTCGGAGGCACGTCTTAGAATCGACCGATTGATATCAGATTTTGCAAATAATATTTTTATGAGTAGTCACACGAAATGGGAGGGTGCCGCAAACTGCACAATGAAAAAAAAAATTCTAGTGTAATCTAAGGGCCACCCTAATATATATACATATATGTTTAGAATTTTGAAAAAGTTTAACTTTTTGATTTTGTAAGAATTTTTGGAATATTTTAAATTTTAAATTTTTGATTTTATTATAATTTTTATAATTTTGGTAAAAGTTACAATTTTTGATTTTGTTATAATTTTTGCAATATTTTTAGAATTTTTGAAAAAAGTTTTAATCTTTGATTTTGCAATAATTTTTGAAATGTTTTTAGAAATTTGTTTGAAAAAAGTTTGAATTTTTGATTTTATTTAATTATTACAATATTTTTGGAATTTTGAAAGAAATATGAATTTGTGGTTTTGAAATATTTTTTCGGAATGCTAAATGGAGAGGGTTTTAAGTAGCTTGCTGATTGTATAATCTTTTCACTAAATTATGTTAATTTATGATCTGTTATAATTTTCCGACAACGTATTGATGTTTCGTGTTAGTTGTGTAGTAAATTTTTAAACTGAGTTAAAAAAATGCTTGTACTTTAACAAAGAGTTATGTTTGATATACATCGCTGCCCAAAACTAAACACCATGTCCTCATAAAAGTTTTTTGTCGAAAACTATATCAAAATCCTTAACCCAGACCGAAGTCTTGATATCTCAGAGCTTAAGATTTTAAAAAATCAAATGACAAAATGGATAAATCCATTCATACCATCAAAAACTCTTAGCACGATTTTCTTTTTGATTTCTTATTTAAGTTTTTCTTTTTCTGTTAATTACAAAGTTTTTGAGTTTCTTATTAAAAAAAAACTAAGAAAACATTAAAAACATTTTTATTTTTATTTCATCTTTAATTAAATAATTAAAGGCAATTAAAATGAAGAAGTAAAATTGGAAATTAAAAATAAAATAAAATTTATTTTGTTTTATTGTTGATTTTCTTTTACATTTTATAAAATTTGCACGTAAAATTAGAAAAAAAAAACTTTTAATGATTTTCCAAGGAGTTTGTTAAGATTTTTTTTGTCTTTTCTTTTCTTTCCTTTCTTTTATTTTATTAATTTAATATTCAGAAAGAGTGAATCGAAATTGAATGTTGATGGATTCGAAATTAGAAGTTTAATGTTTTTTTTTTGTTTTTATTAAATTGTTGGAATGAGTAATGGAATCGTAATAAAATCTCACATCCGTTTCCGCAAATTATAATTTTTTTTTTTGTTTCATATCTGTTACTTAAACAAAAACGATATAATTTAATTTCCAGAAAACTCAAAAATATATATTAATTTCATATAATTCAATATTAATTTAGATCACATCATCACCATAATTCCTTATTCTAACACATAAAAAAACAACAATTTTTCCAACAAAAAAGAAAATGTATTTTATAAATATATTAATGTTTATTGAAATGAAGCCAAAAAAAGAAGAAAATTAAACCGACAAAAAAAAAATGTTGGAATGAAAATTTATATTTTCATTGAAATTCTTAATTCACTTAAAAGCAAATAAATCAGAAACATTTGGATATACATTTTTTTTTTTGGGTGCCTTTTCGTATACTCATACAGAGAAACCAATTTTAAATTCTATTATTTGTGCTTTTTTAATTTGTTTTGTTTATTTTTTGTTTGTTATTATTATTTACAGGAAATTATTTTTTTTACGCGATTTCGTTTATTTGAAATTGAATTTAAATGGTTACTACCCACAATCTGAATTTGAAACATAAAAACAAATAATGGTTTTTGGACAAAAAAAAAACACGACGATCGATGATTGCACACCATAACTACAAGATCTGTAAGTTGAGGTTCTGTTTACCTATAAAAATCGAATATGAAAATAGTATATAATAACATATAAGAGACATGACAGTTTCAAACTTAAATCTTAAACTCAGAGCTAGAAAACTAAACTTGGAATATGAAAAATTTACTCTAAAAAATTAATTTTGTTATTTGATCCTCCGCTCTTTAAAAATGCTTGATGAACGCGAAGGTTTTTGAATGAATGGAACCAAAGGTAAGAAGCAAAGTAGACTCTTACGACCCAAAAATTATTGAAGGACAAAGGCCATGACTATCAAATGTTGGTAAAAAAAATTAACTCATCTCATGATTTCTTCAGAATCCAACCTGCCATACTAACTAAATTCAGTCAATCATATTAATAACTAAAAAATATTACTAATTGTTGCATCGAATCTTGCACCAGTTGTGTATTATGTTGTAAATAATTTCGATTAAAATTTATTAGTGTTTTTAATAGAATTACCTCTTTTGCTTTGATTGCCACCAAAATAAATAAACGATTCTTGAAAAATATCATCAAAAAAATTGTTGCACCAAAATAAATAGGCGATTGTTGAATAATAGCATGCAAAAATTACCACGCACCAAAATATATTGGCGATTATGAAATAATATCATAAATAAATGTTTGCACCAAAACAAATAGGTGATTGATGAAAATTAGCATCGAACAAATATTTGCACCAAAAAAGTAGGTGATTTTCGAATTATATTATAAATAAATTGTTGCGCTCAAAAATGAATATGTGATTATTAAAAAATATCGTCCAAAAATTGGTTGCACTAAAATAATAGATGATCATTGAATAATCATATAAATACCACGTAATCACACACAATAACTTATATGATCAAAAAATCATTGAACTTAGTGCTACAATTGGAAATCGATATCAAAATAATTTTAAATTAATTCATTTCAACGCAGATACTGGTAAATTTTTTCGAATCAATCACTTCGCAGCAGGAATAAATAAATACAGAATAAATAAATTCAAATTTGGAGAAGCTTGAAACATTAAAGTTGGAACTTTAAGCATGAAGCTTTGGAACTAGAAAAATTAATCTAGTAGGTTGGTTCTTGTACATTTGAGCTTTAAAATTATAATTTTGATCGTCAATTATTGATTTCAAAACTAAGAGTTTTTGACATCGAACTAAGCATCTAGAGCTTGAAATTTTCAATTATTAACAACGAAGATATTATAATTTTAAGCTGAAAAACTAAATTAAATAACGTAATATTGGGAAATTCGAAATTGTAGCTTTCAACTTGGAACTTGTTGCTTTGAACTTGGCATCTGAATATAGCAATTAATACTTGATAGTTGGAATTTTAAACGTTGAACTGTGTGCTTTAATCGTTGGAATGTGAACGTTGAACTTCAATCTTGGATGTAGAATCTTGAGTTTTTTTTAACTTGAAACTTAAAGTATAAAAGTGAGGTTAGTACTAAGAACTAAAAACTTGGAACTTGAAGCTTAAGACTTGTTAATTAAGACTTGATACTTCAGAATAAAAATTTATAACTTGACAGTGGAGACTTAGAATTGAGACTTCAGGCTTGAAACTTGAAACTTTAGACTTGATAGTTGAAGCTTGAGACTGGAAGCTTAAGACTTGTGACAGGGGGTTGGAGAGTGGAGAATTGAAACTTGAAACTTCAGACTTAAGGCTTGATACATGTGACACTTGTGAATTGAGGCTTAAGTCTTGGGGCATAGAACTAAAAAGTGCAAAATTAAAACTTCAGATTTTAGACTTCATATTTGAGACTGCAGACATGAGACTTGACACTGGAGAGTGGAGATTTCAGTCTTCAAACTTAAGACATAAAATTTGAGACTTTAGATTAGAGGTATAAAACTTGATAATAAAAAATTGACACTTCAGATTTCAGACTTGAGATTTGAGACACTTGAGATTTAAGATTCTACATTTAAAAATTAATATTTGAAAATTGCGACTTGAGGTTTGAATCCCGAGACTTAAGACTTACGACTTAGAGTTGGGAGTTTTTCCTCCAATTTTCCTAACTTTTAACATATTCTCAGAAACGAGTCCTTGGTGAGAATATTTTATTGCACATTGCGCTAGCGGTCTGAAGGGCTGCTTGATATGAGGGTTAGAAGAGCCTATTTCAGACTATAGGGGTTAGCCATGTCTAGTTGGAGCATAATGTCTCTAATCAGCGAAGCAAGAAACGACATTATTGCACCAAGTACATAACTGTACTTGGGTTACTGGGATGGGACTTAATGTTTCCCTGGGCGTATTGACCCCAAGCATGGTAAACTAAAGCTCTGGTTTATCAGGCCAAACGGGAGGGACTTTTGGGGTAATGGAGTGTTAATTTTATGGGTGGATGCTGCAGGAAGTATGTGAATCGGTTGGACCGATTCTTATCGGGGTCACCAGTTTTGGTAGCAAGAGTTGATTGTAGAGATTAGTTGATTAATTGATGAGATTGATGAAGCTTTTGTTTGGTAGAGATGATGAGTTGAGATATTGTATGTAAATGAATATGGCTGGAGTAGATTAAGAAGATTATATGAATTGTGACGTTGATATCACTTGAATTGTTAATTACCTTGAAGCTTGCGACTCTAATCTGATGACACGAAAATTAAAATTTGAGACACTTAACATTTTCAATTTGTATATTGACAATTAGGACTTGAAGCCTGGGACTTGATTCTTAAGAATTCTTGAGCCTTGAGAATTGAGGCTTAAGATTCGAGATTTCAGACTCAAGTTTTGAGACTGGAAACTTGAAATTTAAGCCTTAATTGGAAAAAAAATATTAAGATTTTAGAAAACTTGATGCTGGAACGAAACATGAGGCTTGCATAAAATATTTGAGACGTGAAAATGGCGGCTTGAGACCTTTCACTTGGCTCTTGGATTTTGAAGTTATAATCTTGATTTTGAAACTTGAAGTTTAAAAATTTCTAATAAATACTTGATTCTTCGGACTAAAAATTTATGAAATTTGATATGAAAATTGAAACTGGAAACGGGAAAACTGGAACCTGAGACTTGAAACCTAAAACTTAAGTCTTGAGTTTTGATACTTGAGACTTATGATATGAGACTTGAAACTTCAGATTTCAGGTTTAAGACACTTAAGACTTAAGACTTGAGATTTTTGGAGAGCTGAGAGTTGAAACATAAGCCTTAAAACTGGATAGTCTACACCTAAAAAACGAAGTTTGACGGTCATAACTTGAGGTTTGAGCCATGAGACTTGGGACTCTGGAAAGATTTGAAGCTTGAAAGCTAAAGACTGAAGATTATGAATTTCAAATGTAAGGTCTAAGGACCTAACCCTTAAAACTTGAGACTTGAGGCTTGAGACTAGAAATTTATGTCTTGAAATTGATGACTTGAAACTTGAAAATTGAGACTTCAGGCTTAAATCTTGAGCTATGAGGCTTAAAACTTAAAACTTGGGACTTGAAACTTGAGATTTAAGACTTTTAACTTAAGATTTCAGACTTAAATATTAAAATTCGAAATTTAAAACTTGAGATTTGGGTAGAGAGGGTTGAAAAAATTTGAAACTTGTGATTTGAAAATTGCGACTGGTGACTATAGATTTTAAAAGCCACGTCTAAGCACATAAGCCTCAACACTTTAACCTAATGACTTCAGATTTAAACTTAGGACTTAAAATTGAGATTTGACACGAAGTATGAGAATTAAAGTTTTTGATTTGAGACTTCAGACCTTAAATTTAACCTTGAATCTTGAAACTTGTGACTTGAGACTTGTGCCGGGAGACTTGAAACTTTGATCTTAGGACTGGAAGCTTAAATTCGAGACTTAAGAAAAGAGACGTAAACTTGAAATTTGAAACTTCAAACGTAATACTTTGAGACTTTTAACTTGAGACTGGCACGAGGCATGAAACTTGAAAACAGTATTTGAGACGTGAGACTTGAGAGTTGCAGCTTGAGACTGGTCACTTATCTTGTCTTGAGACTTAAGAATAGAAATTTTAGGTTTGGTACTTGAAGCTTGAATCTTGTGACTTGAGATATGAGACGTCAACCTTTATAATCAAGCCTTAAAGGTTTAAACTTTGAGACTATAAATTTGATACTTGAAGCTTCAGACTTGAGAACTAAGACGTAAGATTTAAAACTTGGAACTATATACATATAGAGACCAGAAACAAATGGCTTGAACATAATATTTGAGACATGAGAGTTAGAGATTGAGACCGGCCACTTGACTCTTGAGATTGGATTCATGATTCTTGACATCTGACACTTGAATTTAAGATTTGGCACTTGACTGTTGACGATACTCGAGCATGGCAATTAACGCTTTACATTTTAGACTTGAAACAAAAGTTTTTATACTTGAGATTTGAGACTTGAAGTTTGACTCTTAATACTTTAGACTGAAGTTTGTAACTTAACACCTAATTCATTTAATGTTATCTGATGCATAGTTGAAAATTGCTTAAAAGGATCAACACCATTCACTTTGATTTTAGTTGACCTTAGTTCATGGGGAATATACGAACGAATTTTTGTCGGCGTTTGTCCTAATGAGCTCCAAAATGTGATTAAAATTAGTTTTAAATTTGAACAATTATTCGTTACGTACGTTGTCAGACACCTGATGTTCAAACGGGTCAGTGATATGGGTTTTAACAAGAAAAAGCTTAGAAAAGAAATATGCTAGCAGCTTCCAAAACTTTAAGCAACAATTTCCCTACCATAAGCTAAGATTGTTTGCGAATGTGTTGTTTGCTCAAATGTTTGATAAATCCTTTCTTTCGATTCATAGTCGGTAATTTTCTATCTGGCATGAGAATACTAAAAAGGATCTATGATGCTATGTTACTCTGACAATAGGGCATTTTGATAAACTCAAAAGAGGAGTTTTCGCATTAAAGCGACGATAAGCTACACAACGTCTTCAGTTATTTGACTTTTTTGAGTAAACCGTGTTACCGTCAGATTAAATTCATTTTGACAATGTCACAAAAACATTTACGGAAGCCAAATTGTACCAGAGCAGTTTAGTACTGAGTCTTTAGTTACAGTAAATTCCACAGAGACAGTAAGAACCAAATGATTTTCGAGTGACGAATTTTTGAAAAAGTACCTTGAAATGATCTTTTAAAACAGAAAACGAATTTGCTACAAATCCCTGTCATTAATCGCTACTCTAACAGAACTAACTAGTTTTCTAAAGTTGGTGTCTGATTTTTATTATTGACAATAGTTTCTTAAAAACTAACCCCTGGTCCAAAACGTTTATGCTAAGGTGCTTAACCTATTTGGGTTTCCAGTTACTCGATCAGACGAGTTTTTTTATTTTTAATAAAAAGGTCACCGGGGTCACCAATATATTAAACATTTATTTTTTTATTTAACAATCTACTTTCCAGTTATTGACCATCATTTTCGAAAATATATAACTGAATCGCCACGCATGAAGGATCTGCTATTGATATATGAGTTAACGTGAAATATCACATACCACTGGACACAGTATTAAAATTTGAGATATCTTATTTGTATTAGGGTAGATTGGCTTATCAAATCAAAATTAATCTCCTCAACCCTCCAAAATAAAAAAAAATCTTTCTTCACTGTAACTTAAAATTCTTAAATCGATCCAACACCCAAGGAATCCATCCAAAATCAACCAACAAACAATATTATTTATAAATCTCCATAAATTTTCTTCAAACCTAATAAATCTTTATCCTTTAAAAAAAGTTTTACTTTCAAGCCAACCAATAATATAATTTCAACTCATTAAGCTCAAAGTAAAATAAAAACAACAACTTAGATTAAGAACCAACAAAACTTTTCTTTTATCTATATAATCAACTTAAAATAATTATAAATTATATAAACCAAAAAAAAAAAACAGTAGAAGAAACATCAACATTTACATTAAACATCAACAACCAACCTCCAACCACCAACCACCAACCACCATCATCATGATAAAAACTTTTGTGTCCATCATCTGCTATTAAGAATTAATTAAAGCTTTCTTGGTTATATCGTTGAAGTTTTATACTAACTCGATAATGATTAGATTAGATTAGATTAAATTTTAATTTTTGTTATTGATTAAAAAAAAATTTTTTTTGGTTTCGAATTTTTCTGTTGGTTTTTGTAGAATATTTTTAGAAATATAAAATTTATCGATCTAATAAAATTTTATTTATTTTTGGGTAGAAAACGTTCGATTTGAATGAATGATGTATGTGGAAATAAACTGATTTATGAGATTATAAGTTTTGTTTGGTTATAAAACTTATATTGAATAAATTTTATTCTATCTGCATTAATTTGAAATAAAAAATTGAAATTTATTAGTTCGATTTAGAAATTAATGTGTTAGCGCTACGGCATATCAAGTATGTTCGTGTCAGGTGATAGAAGCAACAGATTTTAACTCCGCATTTAAATGAAACATATACCAACGATATATATCTACACGAAATAACAGTTGTAAACTTATCGTTAAATGGGATGGCGTAGTGAGGAGTCAAACGGAGATTCTAATGGATGTATGTCATTTATGGCTAAAAATTGCTAAGAACACTAACAGTATTTTGGCTTAATAGTCGTGCTGACAGCCATCTCGGTGACATTCTGTTGGCGATTGTAGTGACCGAATTTTTTATTTCAGTTTTGTTGAATTGTAAATATTATGTCGATCTTTGACCAACTGGTATAATAGTCCTGCTATTAATATTCAAGTTAAACTTGAGATATCACATACCTTTGGCAATAGTAGTGAGACATTATTAGCCACGGTAATATCTTAAAATTTTTGGGGAGTATAAACCTTCATAAAAGTCTTTGTGTAGGTCTTAGTCATTTTAAATAATTTGTGTTTACCTGGGTTTATCTGTTTTAAGGCCGAAGGACAATCGAGATTTTGTCTAAGCCTGAGGTGTTTGATGGAACTTACTCTTAAAATTTACTGTCATGAAATACATTTTTTTGCCAAGAATTGAAAGGATTTCATTTATTTTTGATATTGGATATTTTCCAGCATTCGCTCTATATTGTAATTTAGGTTTCTGTAGTCTATTACCATTCGATAAATTTTTAGACCATACGCGTCTTCTTTTTTAGGAACTATCTAGAACGGGAAATTGCATGACGATCTTAAAGATCTAATGAATCCATCTTTAAGCAGTTCCTTAAATTGTTTTTCAAAATCTACCCTTAAGACCATTGCGTATGGGTACACATTCAAATTAACTAAAGTATTAGAAATCGTGCGAATTTAACATTTAATTTTTGTGTCAATCGATGTTGTTAACGTTGTTTGCTGTTGTTTTAGAGGAATGGTTGTGTCTGATTAAGCTATTATATGTGCGTTTGAATCACTGTTTGCAGTTTTTTAAGGGTACTGAAGCCACTCCTGACATTAATGGTAGTAGATTGTAATCTTTTCTTTTGGATGATGATGAAAACTCGATAATTTTGTCAGCAACGCTTTAAGCAATGTTGCTGTTACATACTAAAATTTCATACGCTTAACAAGGCACTGATGATATAGTAAATTATACGCCTAATACGGCACTATATACGGCACAATTTTATACCCTGTTATATTAACCTGATTTGGTTTATATTTCGAGATTTTAACACTAAAAAAAATTTGTCAAGATAGCCTCTGGTGCCGGAAAAATCTGACACTCAATAAAATTAATTAATCATATTAACTAAACGAAAATATAATGCAATATCAAAAAAAAACTTTACTGAAATATGTTGTGCTTAGTCCAATTTTTGATTCGTCGAACTTTTTCGTTTCTGTTACACAAATTATGCCTCCATATATTCAAGGTTTCTAATAATCTGCTGCAAATTCGCCTGCACAAATTTGTTTGTTAACTCATAATTCAAATAACACATTACAACCTCCATTCCCATTATTATTTTTTCTTTTCAAAAAAAATGAAACTTACAATTCCAATCTTTGTTCACCTTACTAAACTATATTTTCAAACTTTTATGATTTCTAAACCCTTTATTTCACTGTTTCTAATATCAAGGTTATAATTTATAATTTTTTTTTTCCAAAGGGCCCAAAACTACCAATTCCACACAGATATGTGTCAAAACTTCTTTCGAAAAATCAAAAATGGTTATTTATATCGAGTAACCAAAAAAATATAGTTTAATATATAAACCAGTACACCAATATCCTTTAAATAATTTTTTTTTTCAATAATCATGAAGAAAAGTACTTTTTGATTCATTTGAAAGTAAAACAAATTCAGATCATATTTAAAATATGTTGCTTTTCACCACGATTCAATTTTTAAAGCGATTTCTATCCATCTCAGTCGTTTTGATGACTTTCTCATTTTATATAAAAAAAACTATCCCACACAAAAAAATTCTTCTGTGTACAAACAAAAAATACAAAACAGACAAAGAAAAACCATACGAAAAAGCAGTCTCTCACACTAACAAGTCAAAAATAATAGGATACTCTAAAGTTTACCCTTTATTTCTGTTTTGTTTTAAAAGTTATGTTTGTTTCACATTGGTACAAAAGATATTAAAAAAGGTAATTTCCCAGACATTGAAATATATTAATAGATTTAGTGTTATGAAATGAAAAATATGATTACGTGATAGACTAAAAAATGAATTTACGTAGGAACGTCGTATACAGACAGATATTATTTATGAAATGAATCTTGAATTTTGTTTTGTTAATTACAAATGAATGTATGATTATTGTGACGACTGCCTAGGTTAGGTTTAAAAAGATGTCTTCGGATACCTTTAATAAATAGATGTTTTTGGTCGTGACAACCCCTAACAAGGAATTGATGATATAGTAAATTATACTCCCGACAAGGGTGGTATACTATAATACGCCTAAGAAAGCTCTTCTGATATAATGTAATTAGTCTAACAAAGCACTGATGATATATTTAATGATATGCCCAACCAGGCACTGATAATATAGTAAATTATACGCTAAATACGACACTTTTGAAATAATATTATAAGCCTAAAAAGGCACTGATGCTATAACAAATTATGCGCCTAACAAGGCACTGATGATATAATGTAATACGTCTAATAAGGCACTGAAAATATAGTAAATTATAGACATAGCATGATAGGTAGATGATATAGTGAATTTTACACCCAACAAGGCACTTATGATATGTTAAATTATACGCCAAACACAGCACTTCTGATAAAATATTATACGCCTAACAAGGCACTGATGCGATGATAAATAATCCACTCCACAAGAATTTGATGCTAGTAAATTATACACCCAACTGCTCATCATGCACTGGCTACCACCGCCATAACATCTGTTGGTCAAATTTCAATGCAATGAACACATAAAAAACACAATATTAATAATTGTATTTTTTATTACAAATTATGCCACTTTAAATAAAATGTACAAAATTAATCAATCCTTACCCGTCTCAAGTTATAATTAGGAAATACTTTACCGCTCTAAGGTTATGATAATAATACTTACTTTAATAATACATTTTTCCAAAACTCTAAAAAACACACCCAATATGGATGTTAAATCTCGTAACAACTTGAATGCCAGTATCGTCATCTTCTCGAAAATACGATGAACGTAAATTGGCATAACTAATACATTATACGAATTTACCAAATTCAAATATAGTTTATCAACATAACTATCTGTCAGATTGACATGCTAACTGTCAATATTTACAAGCAAATATCGACAAATTTTAGGAAAATTATATTGACCAAAATTATTATTGATTAATTATATCAATAATATAACTTAATGAATTTTATTTATTTTTATTTTTGTTAATATTGTTGTGTATAACACTATGCGACAGGCAAAATCCGCTGGGGTTCTGACTACCTTTTACCTGAATATCGGTAAAAAAAAAAGTTATATGTGTCCCGGCGTTTCGCTGGGTCACGTCTAGGAATCGAGATATATCGATTTGAAGTTAGTATCATATAGGAGAAATTGTCACGTTTGGGGTTCTTTTTTTGACATAACTCGAGAACGACTAGTCCGATTTTGCTGAAACAAATTTAGAAATTAAGAATTACAATTCCTGTAATCTACTGATATACTATACTGAAAAAGTAACGAAAAAATAAAAAAATTAAAATTAAATAAATAAGAAATACAAAAATAAATACATAAATAAATGAAATAAAAATAATAAAGTAAAATAAAAAATAATAAAAATAATAAAATAAAAATATAATAAAAATATGCAAAAATAAAATAAAAAAAAATTTAAGAAATAAATAAAATAAATAATAAATAAATAATGTACAAATAATAAAAAAATAATAAACAAATAATAAATAAATAATAAATAAACAATAAAAAATAATAATAAATAAAAATAATAATAATAAATAATGTATAATAAATAATAATAATAAATAATAATAATAATAGTAATAAATAATAATAAATAATAATAATAATAAACAATAATAATAATAATAATAATAAGTAATAATAATATTATAATAAAATATAATAAAAATATAATTATAAGTTTCGCTGTTCAATGTATACACCTTTGGTACATACACCGAATCTGATCTACGCGATGAAATTTCCCATCGTCCCTGGTTTTATTGATAGTAAAATTTTTTTTCACTACAAATGAAACACCAAGCTTCAGATCAAAAATGTCTTTTTTTTATTATAAATATTTCGGTCCTTTTTTGGGACTTTCTTCAGTATAATTTTTATGTATTATCCTGAACACTCTGATGAACTTAATACTGAGTATTAAGTTCAAAAAAGTCTTCAGGATAACACATAAGAATTATACTGAAGAAGGTCCCAAAAAAGGACCGAAATATTTATAATAAAAAAAAGACATTTTTGATCTGAAGCTTGGTGTTTCATTTAGAGTGAAAAAAATTTTTACTACCAATAAAATAAAACCAGGGACGATAGAAAATAAAAATATAAAATAAAATTATACTAAAAATAATAAAATTAAATAAAATAAATAAATAAAAATAAAAAAATAAAAAATAGAAAATAATAATAATTTTCATGATTTTTTAAAATACAATTTTTTTATTCTTTAGGCAAAAAATTATTTTTTTTCTTCATAAATTTATTTATAACTGCAAAACTGTTGATTGTGTAAAGAAATAGTGTATTAGTAGATTAAAGGAATTGTAATGCTTAATTTTTCTAAATTTCTTTCAGTAAAATAGGACTAGTCGTTCTCGAGTTATGTCCCCAAAACGTGACTATTTCCTCTATATGATACATACTAACTTCAAATCTATATATCTCGATTCCTAGACGTGACCCAGCGAAACGCTGGAACACGTTTGACTTTTTTTTTACTGATATAACTTTTCCTGGTAGTCAGAATCCGAGCGGATCACTGACCCCTACCATTTGTCGCACAGTGTAATTAATAATAAATTCACTATATGTTTATATTTCACTATTATTTTATTTAATTATAATTAACAATTTGGAATTTATTTATTATAAAGACTATAGACAGTTGAATTAATAAAAGTCCAAAATCCAACAAGATTTTATTGTTTTTTTATTTTGGAATTTTAATATTCTTTAGGTTAGGTTGCTCCTTTACGATATCAAGAAAAAGTGAAAGAAATTTTATTTGTTAATGATGTCATCATCCAAAAGTGGCGGGACCAATTTTTCTAAAATAAATTCGATTTTTGAATTATTATAAATTAATTAATTTAGTAATTTATCGTACGAGTGTGTGAACAACATTGAGTTTTATCAAGGTTCGCAGAATGGTTCGTGTCATGAGTACACGTGATCGTGTGATCGTTTATATTTGTAGAGATTAATTATTTAGATTTAAATACATTAACCTCTACATTTTTCAGGAGCAAACAGGTGCTATTACCCATTGTTCCGTTATAAGATTTAAGTCCGGGTAAAATATAAAATTTAAATTTTTCGGTATTGTGTCCGAAAATATTTAGGTTGGAATGGTTTGTAACATTAACTTGCCACAAAATGATCTGTCATTAGAAATTGGAGTTCGAACTTGTTCGATTAAATATAGTTTTTGTTTGATTCTGTGCCTATTAAACATTTTAAGTACTCTTCGTTCCTAACTTTAAGCTCATAGTAAGGGAGCGAAGAGTGGCCTAATTTAAAAAATATATGACTTCCAATTGCTTGTCTGTGTTAAATCCATCCTTGCTTAGGTGAGCTAAAGTATACCTCTTTTTGGGGGAATTATTATTCTGTTATGGATTACATGCTTCAGTCAACATCCATTGGCTCAATTCTTCGCCATTGCGACTTATGCTGATGTACTCATTGAGTTAGAATATTTGGCATCATATGATTAGGATGGCAGTTGGAGGAGCAGGTGTTAAGAAATTTGGATTTTGTAGCATACGAGGTATGGGCAGTGAGGGTAGAAAAGTTGTTCTAAATATTCTAATATGTTTGGTCTAGTCTAGGTAGTAGGAATTGTGGTGGTCATTGTATGTGTTAATATATTGTGTGCTAAAGTCAATATTTTGCAACTTTAGAAAAAGATGTAAAGCTAGAGATCGACGGGTTCTCTGATACCCAGAAGACAAGGTAAATCAATTGACAAATCTATTACAAATTTATCTACTACTTTATTGCGATAGGATTTTGTCATATCACTTAATGATTCATCGACAATTTCCATTCACGACAGTTTATTTAGAATTAGTGAAAGATGCTTGTAAGCCACATGATAGAATTTTGGTAAAGCAAGTTTACCTTGAACTGATATTATTAACTGATACTGTAAGGTATCGCAAGGCGGATTGAACCCCGAAATTGATTCAACAACTCTACAGGTACAGAACTGTGTATTTGAATTAAAAGGATGTTATATGCATGTGAAAATTAAATATATTTCCACCGCTTTCAAATACTTCTGTTTTGAAATAAAAAAAAATCCAAGCGGCAGGATATCCGCTAGAAATAGGTAGATTTCGGGATCAGAGAATTTTGTGTATAAATAGAATTAGATGTGTCTGATTACTTTAAATAAAAAATTTAAGTAGAAACCGAATTATCCAAAAAAAATTATCAGTCTCAGGTGGTTTCAATCCGCAGAGGCTTAAAAAAAGCGTTCATCAACACCTTGGTGCGCAAGTTGTTGTGGAACCTAGGTCTTACAAAAGTGAAATTCTTACCCCTACTTTTTTTTTAGCATTTCTCGACGTTTTAGGACCTACTGATTCTAAAAAAAGGTCCGCAATTACATACGCTGCAGGGAAAACCGCTGGAGGGATTTCAAAATATTTTTCTAGAAAAAGGTATACTCAAGAGATAGGTCCGAAAAGACGCTGTGTTCGATAACTGTATCGGAAATGTGTCAAAAAATCATTAAGTGTGTCAAAAATAGCAAATTTTCATATTTTTGGCTTAAAAAACGTTCATTTTAAGTGATTACGAGTAGGAACATTGAATTTGGAGAAATCTTGATGGTACGGATTGGTATGTGAAATCAAAAACTAGATTATTGCATTATAAGTTTGTCAAAAAAATGTTGTCAAGTGTGTCAAAAGAAAGATTTTTAATTATTTTTTACACAATTTTTTTAGAAAAAAATAAAATTAATAGTTTGTATGACATGAAAATTTATTATTATTATAAAGAATTATGGCATGGCAAAAAATAATGTCAAGTGTGTCAAAAAATGATTTCATTTATTTTTTAGCCAGTTTTTTGGAAAAAAAATGTAGTTGTTTTTATGACGAAATGTAATTGAAAATGAAGTAGGACATGGAAATTTTTGAATTTGTTATAGTTTTTGAAATATTTTTGGAATTTTGAAAAAAGTTTGTATTTTTGATTTTGTAATAATTTTTGCAATATTTTTAGAATTTTGGAAAAAGTTTGAATTTTTAAGAATTTTTGGAATATTTTTGGGATTTAGAAAAAGTTTAAATATTTGATTTTATTCTAATTTTTGGAATATTTATGGAATTTTGAAAAAAAAAGATTAATTTTATTTAATTTAACAATATTTTTGGAATTTTGATTATAATTTTCCGGCAACGTATTGATGTTTCGTGTTAGTTTTGTAATAAATTTCTAAACAGAGATAAAAAAATACTTGTACTTTAACAAAGAGTTATGTTTGATATACATCGCTGCCCAAAACTAAGCACCATGTCGTCATAAAAAATTTTTTCCGAAAACTATATCAAAATCTTTAACACAGACCGAAGTCTTGATTTCTCAGAGCTGTGAGATTTCAGCTCCTCCATATATTTATATTTGTATTGTTGTTTGTATTTGCTTAATATATTTGGAATCAATCAATCAATCAATCAATTGCAATCAATCAGGTTGCTTTGTTGATATTTTTTAATACTACCGAGTCATTGATTAACAGTGAGCCTTTGAGTATGATTTTCCATTTTTGCACAATTTATGCACTTGGCTAGGTATCTGTTTTACTATGCATACAAGTGTTTACCAGAACACTAATTATCTGGTCACCTCTGGCATTCCCCGTGCCAGCAAGAAACCCATCCGTTACTAGGGTACGTGGGATTGTAACCCCCATTCAGAATAATTCCGAAGAAATATTCTCACCCTTGCGTTTCATACACAGAAAAGGAGAGTTAGCTGGAGACGTGGGGACGCAACACCAATCGATGACAATCTGAGACACCTCAGATTATTACCGCTCCTGCGTATATGAAGCAGGGAGTTGCTTCCCGTCGCCAGAGTCTTTACTATTGTTGGGTGAATAATGAAATAAATTTAGAAGAAAAATTTTAAAAAAAATTTTCTAAGTTTTTTGTATTTTGGAGGGACTCCTCCAGGGTACCACATCGCTGTAGTGACCCTAAGAGTAGCCCCACGTTGGGCGCCAATCTGTATTGAAGCGCTTCTTCATTGGCGAACCAATGAAGCGGCATAGCAGGTCACGTATCTGGATGAGGTTTATATAGCCCTTTGACTAGCGGCAGCCTGTGGGAACGAGTAAGAAACCCTGCTACTCCAGCACAAATAACTGTAACTGTAACACACACACTCGTACACGTTCATATATACTAGCAGGTGTACACATACCCACACAGCCATACGCACGCTCGCACTTCATACACTCATACCTAAAAAAAAAATAATAAAATAAAATAAATAAAAATCCCCCATACATGCACTCTCATACCCCATCCACTCACTCACACCCACTCACACGTAACTACATCCATGCCCATATAACTTATCCCTTTTAAACGGCTATCATCCTGATACAACAAAATTCGACTTATTATCAAATCGAGTTCCAAAAAGAACTACGATTCTCGAAATACTTAATAATACTTATTCTCGTATACTTAACATCAGAAGCCAATCAACGCGAAGGATAAATCAGTCTCACTTTATTTTCAACTTTTTTATTTGTAATCAACAAAACAATTTCATAATAGATTATGATTTAATTTTACGTGTATCAGCTGATCAATAACGTCATATCATTGTTTCATTTCCATTTAACACAAAATAAATAATTCAATTTAATTCTCTTGTTATTTCAAACACAGTTAAAGCTTCCTTTGTTAAAATTTTTCTCGTTTTATCTTATTTCTTTTAATTTGTTTTTTTTTTTTTGTTAAATGTATTTATAGAAGACCACAAAAAATATGAGTACTAACATGTATAATAAAGTAAGACGTACCTGCGTTCACGCACACATTCATACAACCATACATATTCATAAAAAAAACTTAAAATCACTCACCACATGATTATTCCACCCCGTCCTCACTCCTAGTTCCTCACAAATCTATCCGATCATTCTCATCGGGTTAATCTTTTCTTGAAAATGGTTGACATTTTTGTTGAACACGATTGCGCTTGTAAAGGAACTAGTGCCTCCAAGGTTTCAATGCTGATGGCTTTTCGATGGTGTTCCGGTAGCCAATTACTAAGAGCTAGCCCCGTTATATTTCTTACTACAACACTTATTATCACCCGAGAATTACTTCCAATAATCACGGTTGGTTGTTATCGTACAAGCTAATACGTTGGTTTTAAGTAAATGGACCACAACTATCAGTTAATTTAAAATGCGGTATTTTATTTTTCTGGTTTCACAAAAATGTGCACACAAATTTATTGACTAAACAATAATCTTTTTAATATTTTCTAAACGTATGTTTTTAAAAGTCTGAACATTAATTCCGTTTTATATCCGGTATTTTAATATACGGTAATTTAACTTACGACGCTAACGATACCGTTTAAACAATTTTATTACATAACACTAATCTTTTGTTAGTGATTTCAGGCACAATATACACCATGTTTATTAGTTACTACACATGCGTTAATTATAATTTAATTTGGTTTTTAAGCTAATCGTTTACTTAATTTAACTATATTTCTTAAAATTTTTACAATTTTTTTGATAGCTCGCCATGCTAAAAAAAGTTCAGACATAGCGGTCAGAAAAACACAACAAAAAAACTGTGATCTAATCAAATAAGAGTCACAATAGGTTAGAATAGATACGCGCGTTTACATGCGTAGTACATTTGGAGTTTTTTTTCAAACTAACTAACATGCCACCAATATATCGAAATTTTTTATGTTTTATGTTTAATTTAAATTAGTGAGCCAAACATGTAAACGTGTTGTAACGTTTTCTAATTAAATTACATTAATAGGAAAGAACTTGCACTATTTGAACAAACTAAGTACTTTACAACTTTAAAACAAGTACAAAAACATTTTACTACTTAAGTTAACAAAGACCACCGAGAATTCAAACACGATTCTAACAATTCTCATGTTCAATCGACAATTTTCAAAATACAATAAGAGACTGAGGCTATCAATCGCGTTCCATTTATAGTTTGTTAACGCCGTTTGCCAACAATTATGAATCGTTAAGGCCGTTTCTTGGGAAATTTTATTTCCTTTTCGTTAATTATTGTAGCCATAAAAAAAATTGGTACAATTAACTGGTGTTAAAAATTGGAAAAGAATTTTAAAAAAAATGATTACAAAATGATTTTAAGAAATTATATTCAACAAAAAGGAAATCAGAAACAGGCTTAAAAGCTCTTGACAGTAAAACAAACGATTATATTCCAATTCAAATAAATTGCACACTGTTTTATGACAAATTTTTAAACAGAAAAAAGATTATGAATTGAATATAAGAAATTACGTTTGACAAAAAAAAAACGAGAATACCACAAAATTTAAATAATAATGCAAACTATCATAGACCTTCGTTAAACAATTTAATGACGATACCATCATCGTCAACATCGACACCAATACCAATACATGACCAATAAATTCATTAGGGAAACAACGTACAAGAATTGTCGAAAATAAGTTGTGATATTGAATATAATCATATGTAGCATTGCAAAAATCAAGACTAGACTCTCTTTGTTTGCAAATGACGGAGCGGGCTATAAGTTAATGTTTTTTTTTAAATGTTCGTTTAGCATTCTTAGATTCGGATACAAAATTAAAAGCAAAGAGTTGACTTAAACTGTTGTGATATTTTTTTTTAATAACGTTACATGGTTACTGTTTATGTACCAGTATATGAAAGAAATGGAAAAATTACGCATGAATTCAGACGGTTCATTATTTATATCTAGATTTTTGTTTGGATGAATCTTTTGATGCAAGACCAATGCGCTGCAATCACCGTTGAATCAAATTAAGGAAAATAATTGTTAATTCCATCGTAAATATTAAGCTTCGACATCGTCTACCTTGTTTTCGCAGATAAACTAATTTCAGGTCAGGTAAACACTGGCTTGTATAGATATTGAGATTCCTCCAGTGTATAATTAAAACTTTTTGAAGTTTGTTTTTTCTCAACGACTTTGAGTCTGCTGGCGCAGTCTATGGAGCCACTGGCATTAGGTTTCCAATGCCCTGCACCGTAACGTTCCGTTCTTTCTGGACCAATGATGGGTGGTTTATATCGAGGTTTGCTCCCCGCACTAAGTTTCATTATAGTCTGCCACCTAGCGGCAAATAGTAATAGTTGCGACCGCTCTTAAGATGCAGAACAGGCGTAACATTGTGTCGTCTCTTGGAAAATTGGATACCACAATGCTCGTTTATTACATTGGCACGCCCGCATCCGTTGTGTTGTGAATACTAGTTGAATACCTAGAAAATATAACAACCTTTAGCAACAATCTCTCTGTAGAGAAAATGAAGGTGCATTTTCATGAAAAGCTCGCCAAAAACACTATCGAGCAACTAGAATTTTTAATACAATTTATGGTATATCAAATAATTAGGAAGTATTCAAAATTATATTGAACTACAACCCGAAAATGGACTGAACTGTAGGATTAGGGTTTAATTTTCGCAAAATTGCTATAAAAATACCATCAGAAATATTCTTATTGCACTTCCTGTAAAATATCGACAAAAATATTTTTTCTCGGAGCAATTATTTGGCATTGTTTAATTAAACCATTCTGGTCTAGAAATCATAGAGATTGGCACAGTTTTTGGTACTTAGATGGACTGTTTGGACTAAATTTCGAATCAATCGGCATTACAAAAAATTACTTTTGTCAAAACTACACATTTTTTTTTGGTAAAATGAAAATAAAATGTACTTTACAATCAATTTGTATAAAACAAATAATTTTTTTAGGTTTACTTTATTTTTGATATTTTAAGAAACACGTTTGTTAGTACTGGATCATGTTTTCCTAAAAATACAAAAAACGTATTTAAAAACAAACTTAATTTACCATATTTCAGTGAATCCAGCGCTGATGTCTTTCTGCTGTCTTTATATATTTTAAAGTATGCTGTAAGAAGTAAAGGAAAGGTATTAATAAGGATATTGAATTCGATAAATTTTAAATATTGTTTACCATCGTTATGTTATTATTGTTTTGAATGTCATTCTGACATTTCTTTCCTTTAACTTCAAATTCGCGTTTTCACCACTTTGAGATTTTTTGGCGTAATTGTTCCATTAAGGTTTATTGGTGTATTCACTAATTGTTATGTGGTGAAAATGTGTGGCGTTGCTGCAAGTAAAAGTTTCTTTTGTAATATGTATTTATACATTAGTTTTTAGTTTTAGAATCTCTCTTCGTCGTTGTCATTTGTACAAATGACATTACATTTTGTTCTTGTTTGATCGTTTATTTTTATAATTAAAATTGTAAAATGTGTTAGACATAATTTTAATAATTGTTGTAAATTTAAATCAGTAAATAAATTGTTGTGCTAAGCCAGTGGTGCAGTGTTGTGTCCATGTTCTTGCCATGATGATGAAAGGGAGTGAGTTGTCTGTGTGGCCGCCATTTTGGGCAACACAACATTAATCATCGATTATTCGTATTATTTGTTACTTTGGACACGCATTATCTTCGATTACTTGCATTATTATTGGGCGTGATAATTTGGACACGCATTATCTTCGATTACTTGCATTATTATTGGGCGTGATAATTTGAACACGCATTATCATTGATTATATTTGGTACGTATTAGGCGTGATAATTTGGACACGCAGTTTCATCGATTTTCATTTCTAGATACTAGGCGTGATAATTTTGACACGCATTACTATCCATTACATTTGTTATTTGCTAGGCGTGATAATTTGGACACGCAGTTTCATCGATCATCGTCATTAGTTACTAGGCGTGATAATTTGGACACGCATTATCATCGGTTATATTTGGTATTAATTAGGCGTGATAATTTGGACACGCAGTTTCATCGATTATCATTACTAGATACTAGGCGTGATAATTTGGCCACGCATTACTATCCATTACATTTGTCATTTGCTAGGCGTGATAATTTGGACACGCGCTCATCGATCATTAGTTATTAGGCGTGATAATTTGGACACGCAGTATCATCGATTATATTTGTTATCTGCTAGGCGTGATAATCTGGACACGTAGTTTCATCGATTATCGTTACTAGAATATTAGGCGTGATAACTTGGACACGCAGTATCATCGATAATATTTGTTATCTTCTAGGCGTGATAATTTGGACACGCAGTTTCACCGATTAACGTTATTAGTTATTAGGCGTGTTAATTTGGACACGCATTGTTATCGATTATACTTATTTCATCGAGTATCGTGTCTATCATTTGCTAGGCGTGATAATTTGGACACGCAGTCGCATCGAACACAGTTACTATTTATTAAGCGTGATAATTTGGACACACATCCCAAGTTTTTAATTATCCGACAAAGTCGTTGATAATCCTCTGGCTCTTCGTTTGATGTCATCAATTTGTAAAAACCCTATACAGTCCGCTAATCAAATCAGAGGCGTCAGTTTATGTGTTTATAAAATGTATTGTATGTATAATATGTATTTATAAAAAATCGCAAATTCAAGGAGTCCATCTTGTAATAAGCACTGTGCATTCCTGTAAATATAATCACTATCAGGAAAATTTGAAAAGTTGCGTGCCCTGAGATTAAATTTCCGACTATCTGTTGCTTGTGAATTCGATTATGCCTTTCCTCAACCCATCCCAAATGCTGAATTGCACGCAAAAGTTTCAAAAGAAGACGGATTTAAATGAACAAAGACCAGAAACTCGAACGACCCCAAAATTTAGTGGAACCAATACCATCACCCACACCACATCAAATATAATTTTTAAAAATGAAAATGTTTCACTCATCCTATCACTTGTGATTAATCCAAACCCGCCATGCTTCTTCTTTACTCCCCTCCCCACTCACAGTGAATAAAATATATATTAATTCAATAAAACAACCACTCGTTGCGCCAATGGTACCGGCTATTGTTCAATAAGAATAATAATGTAATAAATAACCTACCGAGTTTAAAATTGATTATGGTTGTATTTCAAATTGTTCTAATAATATGAAATGCAAAAAAGTAGCTGCATCCAAAAAACGTACAGATGATTGTTGAGAAGTATGATTGCCGAAGAAATATCACAATTTTAGTCAATTGAATTTAAAAACGGATCATTCATTACTGCCTCCGAAGTCCGAACGGTAGATTTTGTACACTGATTGATTGACACATTGATTGATTGTACATTGATTAACGGGCCTAGGTAAATTCATTCAATGTTGTTAAAATAGCTTTTGTTGCTGTTATTGATGTTACTGTACGGTGATAGAATAATTTCACTTTATTGCGAAACACAATAATTATTTTATCTCTTTTATATTTATTTTATTTTTTCTAATTTATATTTGTTTATAAATTTTGTTAATTGCGACTTGATGGTGCAAGTAGAAAAAGACTAATAATTAACATAAAGCAAAATGAAGCTAATACAATTTACCTCCACTATGTTCGTATCTTATGTTTTTTTCAAAAAGGTAAAACCATTAAGTTAGAATAATGATGTGGATAATCTTGTTAAGAGCAAAACGAACTCTGGTGAAATTGAAAGTATGATGAACACTGAACATTCCAAACGCCTTGAATCAGTCGATTCAAGAGATATACGAAATAATTACAATACGATAAGAACACAGCTGATACCTAATCACTACTTATTAAGTTGATAACTTGTTACAATAATTTGAGTTAATACACAGATCTAAATTTACAAATAAATATCTCTAAAACTAAGCAGTTATAATTAAACTAAAATGTATAGAAACATTATATAGGTAGAATACATAATTTGGAAACTGGTCTTTTGATTTCACCAGTTTTTATTTTTAGGGTGACTACTCGTACTAACCCATTTGACCCAGGATGTGTTTGCAAGACTTTGCCCATCAACCATTTCCCAGGCGGTAAATTTTCATCCCTTAGTAGAACGACGTCATTGATTTTGACATTTGGACTTGCGGATTTCCACTTAGTACGTTTTTGCATAGATGTTAAATACTCGATGTGCCAGCGCTTCCAAAATAGTTGAGTCATGTGTTGAATCGTTTGCCATCTCGATAACTTGGATAATTTGATGTACATGGCTAAATATATAATTTACATAAATGTAAAAAATATATATTATGGAATTGGTCTCCAAGTTGGTTATTAATTAAATAATTATTAAATTTGTTGATTTAATAAAAATGTTTTATTTTTCTAACAACTTTTATAAAATATAAAAATCAGACCGGTTTCAGATATATATATCTATCATCAGTGAAATTTTTTATATTTATATTTTTTATATAAATATAAAAAATTTCACTGATGATAGATATATATATCTGAAACCGGTCTGATTTTTATATTTTATAAAAGTTGTTAGAAAAATAAAACATTTTTATTAAATCAACAAATTTAATAATTATTTAATTTGATGTGCTCTAAACTGGGTTCCGGAACCAATGTCAAAGGATATCCAACCAAAAAATGACCTGGGGTCAATGGATCGAGTTCGTCTGCAGAATATTGGCATAGTGGTCTTGAGTTTAATATTGCCTCGATTTGAGTTAACAATGTAACCATTTCTTCATAAGTGAGTATTGAACTGCCTAGCGTTCGTATTAAATGATGCTTCGTAGATTTCACTGCAGCCTCCCAGATTCCACCAAAATGCGGAGCTGCTGGTGGTATTAAATGCCAGTTTGTGCCATCCTTTAATAAAAAATTAGAAATTAATAAATTATGGTTTTCTGAAATTTGCAAGTGATGAAATTCAGAGAGTACACGTTTTGCACCAATAAAATTGGTACCATTGTCACTAAAGATATCCGAACAAATGCCACGTCGGGATGTAAATCTTTTCAACGCTCCAATAAATGTTTCTGTAGTTAAATCACCAACTGATTCTATGTGTACTGCCTTTGTGCTTAGACAGACAAACAGAGCAATATATCCCTTAATTGTCTTTCGACCACGCCCCCTAGATAATGCCAATGTTATTGGACCGGCGTAATCAATCCCAGTCTGCAAAAACGGTCTTGTATATTGCACTCGTACAGCTGGCAGATTTCCCATCAATTGTCGGGCCGTTTCTTTTTTTTTGCGAAAACATTTCACACACTGGTAAATATGACGTCGTATTAGTTCCTTGCATCCAATGATCCAATATTTTTGCTTTATATAACTTAACATTGATGATGCTCCAGCATGTAGTAGCTTAAAATGTGTATCCTTGATTAATAAATTTGTAACTGGATGTAATCTAGGTAAGATCACTGGATGCTTAACTGTAAATGGAACAAGCGCATTTTGGATTCTTCCTCCAACTCGTAGTATTTCAGTTTTATCTAAAAATGGATGCAAAGATATTAATTGACTTTTTGATTCAATACATCCCATTAGTCTAATTGATTGAATTTCAGTAGAAAATGCCTCTGATTGAGCAAGTTTTATATACATCATAGCTGTCTTATATAGTTCCTGGTTGCACAAATATCCATAATTTCGCTTGTGTTTGATACGTTCTTGCATATTTGTAATAAATCGTGAACACCATGCTGTTATTCGTATCAGTTTAAACCATGAGGAATATTTGGCAACCAATTCAGCTAGTATTGACTGCGAGCATTCTACATTAAAAATTTGAATTGGATCAGCTGTGCATTCTTCAATGTTGTCAGAAAGTACTGTTGGTTGGTGAGGCCAATGTGATTGATCCTGGTTTAACCAATTGGGTCCATTCCACCAAAGTTGTAACTTAACAAATTCTGACGGCAAAACACCCCGTGACGCCATATCCGCCGGATTTTCCATTGAAGGAACATGATTCCATTGACCCCTCGGTATTGTTGATACTATTTCAGATGTTCGGTTTGCGACGAAGGTTTTCCACTTTCTGGGATGTGCTGATAGCCACTGCAGAACAATAGTAGAATCTGTCCACGCGTAACATGGAATTTCTTCTTCTTGTAGTGACAATCTCGCAGTCTTTAAAAGTCGTGCGACTAATAATGCGCCACATAACTCAAGTCGTGGAATCCTTTGTTATTTGAGGGGTGCAACCTTAGTTTTTGCGGTTACCAGCATAGCCGTGACATTGCCTAACGAATCTATTGATCTACAGTACACCACCGCAGAATATGCATCCTTTGACGCATCAGAAAACCCATGTAGCTGGTATAAATGATTGACTACGTGAATCCATCTTGGTATTTCGATTTTTTCCAATTCCAAAAATTCGTCTCGTATGGCTTGCCATTCCCTTTTCTTAGCTCCGGGCAATACATCATCCCATTCTAAGCTTAATAGCCACAGATGTTGTAACAGAATTTTTATCTTGATAATAGCAGGTGACAACCAGCCCAACGGATCGAAAATTCTTGACACTTCAGATAATAATGTTCTTTTGGTTATTTCGGAATTGGTTTCCTGTAAACAAATTTTAAACTTAAATTTATCCGTATGTGGGTCCCAATGTAGACCAAGTATTTTTATGGCAGTTGTTTCTTCTATAATTTCTTTCGATGAAATTTCTTGATCCATAATTGAAATATTTTCCAATAATTCAGGACAGTTTGATGACCATTTTCTCAGATGGAATCCACTGGATGACAATATTTTGATGGTATTCTGTTATATCTCTAAAGCATTAGATATAGTATTCGCGCCAGACATTAAATCATCCACATAAAAATCCCTCTTAATAATTGTTGCAGCAGTTGGATACTTTGATGCATAATCTGTTGCAGCTTGATGTAACGTCTTCATGGTTAAATATGGAGCACATGTCGTTCCATAAGTTACTGTATTGAGGCGATACTGTTTTATTGAATCCCGTGGATTTTCTCTCCAAACAACACGTTGATAATTTGTGTCAGCTGGATGTACCTTGATCTGTCGGTACATTTTTTCGATGTCCGCAGTAAAAACATATTTATGTTTTCGAAAACGGAGCAATATGGATGTTAGAGTTTGCTGAATAGTGGGTCCAGTCATTAAAATATCGTTTAACGAGTGTCCAGACATTGATTTACTGGACGCATCAAAAACTACTCGTAACTTCGTAGTAGTGCTGGACTCCTTTCGTACGGCGTGGTGTGGTAAATAGTACGATAATGTGTTTGAGGTAAATTGATTCTCTATTGGAATTTCTTCCATATGCTTTAATGATATATATTCATTCATGAACGATGAATATTCCTTACGTAGATTGTCATCCGATTTCATCCGATGTTCTAATGATTTAAATCTTTTGATTGCCATAATTTTAGAGTTGCCTAATTCAACTATTTCTGCTTTGAATGGAAGCCGGACCACATACTGACCTGATCCATTTCGGTAATGTGTTTTTTCGTAATGAGTTTCACATAAATTTGCTTCTTCTGTGTAATTACTATTGGGCAGGTTGTTTACTTCTTCGATCTCCCAAAACCTTCTTAATGCAGCATCGATATCAACATGAAGGCTATAACGAATGGTATTAAGAGTAGAATTTGTCCTTTGCACTTGCTCAGCTATAACCCAGCCAAATAGTGTATTCTGTGCAACCGGTGTCCCTCTTGGACCAATAATTTGTCCTTGTTCCAGAACTTGAAAGAAATGATCTGACCCAATCAAAATATCTATATGATTTGACATATTAAACAATGGGTCAGCTAACTCAATAGCCTCAATGTAACTCCATTCTGATACATCAAACTCAATTGCTGGCAAGGATGATGTTAATTTCTTCAATATCAAAGCATCAACGATTAAGCTCATAGGTTTACATCTGGATGCTACTGAAACTCGAGAATACGTTCTTGATAGCGACAATTTTTGAACACAAGCCTCGGTTATAAATGAAGTTGTGACCCAGAATCGAGTAACACCCGACAAGGGTCCATTCTCCCGGCCACGTCTTGAACATTTACGATCGCAGTAGGCAACAAAATTTGCACAATTTGACTACAGGCATCCCCCTTATATTTAGTCTGAGAATGTACCAATGATAAGACTTCCTCATTAGTTTGAGAACAAACATGTTGTGACAAAGATGATTGAGAGTTGATTGAAGTAGGTTCACTGTTGATAACTAAATCATTATTGATAGCAGATTTAGTATACAGAGTTGATTTTTGATTGTTGAGTGTTGATTTGTTACTAGATGATTCAGTATTGACGATTGGTTTATTGTTGATATGTACCTTGTTATCGATAGATGAATTACACATAGTACTACTTGATGCAGAATATAACGCTTGGACTGATGACTTAGATTGATCAGATTCGGTTTCATAATGAACTAATGTGTGATGACGTTTACGACAAATATGACATGATTTGCGAGTACGACATTGATCTACTCTATGAGATGAATTTAAGCAGTTGTAACAACGAGAAGAGCTCTTCACGAACTCTCGACGTTCAAGTACGTTCATATTTATGAAACTGGGGCATTCGTATAACCAATGATCCGCCTTGGAACAGATGGGACATACTGCAACGGGCTCGGAATAATAACTTTTATAGGTTGGTTGTGTTTTTATTGGTGCACGCTTGACAGGAACTCGCATCCAAAAATCAAATAACAACTGCACTGTTGGATATTCTATTTCCGATGTTTCTTGGAAATATTGCGAAGGTGATGCATAGGCTGACTTGACCACAGCTCTGGAACCATAGTGTTCTGAATATATAATGAGCTAATATCCATTAAATACTTTAATTAAAAGCTAACCAATGTTATAGATTTCGCGCAGTTCTAATTATAAAAATATTAAAGAAAGCAATAGCATCCCATCAAACATAAATTCTGTTGTACGAGAAAAAGTAAAAAAAAATTTTAACCGGAAGTGGCAAACTGGAAGTAAGAATGCAGAACTGTTGTGAAGCGTACTAAATGGTTATGTATCAAGTTTAATCTAATTCAATTATCAGGTACAGATGTTATTGAGCTTTCAAAAAAACAGGTATATGGGACAGCCCCCACCACTTTGTTCACTATCGCTCAAAAACTAATGAATTGCTTGTCATACATAGTTGCATCTTTTACCAAAGTGTCATGAAAATTTATTCACGAACGAATGCTGTGTGCTCCCAACAAACATTGAAAAAATTGTGACACAGTAAACAGGTATTCGGGAGGCCTCCCGCCACTTTGATCAATGTGTACCAAAAGATGAAAATTATCTTCTCACTCTAATTGAAACCTTTTCTATAAGTTTCATCATAATCACTTCATTATTGTAGGCTGTAGTGTGCATAAAGACACTGAAAAAACTGCAAATAATTACAAAAAAAAATTATTTACCGGAAGTGAAAAACCGAAAGTTGGGATGCAGAACTGTTGTGAACCATACTATATGCTGATGTACCAAGTTTTATTCGATTCGATTATCAGGTACTGGTGTTATTGAGCTTTCAAAAAAACAGGTTCTCGGGGGACCCCACACCACTTTGGTCACTATCGCTCAAAAACTAATCAGTTCCTTGTCATTCATATTTGCAATTATTTTCCAAAGTGTCATCAAAATTCATTAACGAACGAATGTTTTATGCTCCCAACAAACATAAATAACATTGGGTAAAAACCACCTGTTGTATGGTGACAAAATCTTTTTCATGATACTTGAAAGCTTTTACCAACGTTTCATGAAAATCGATCGGTAATTGTAGGCTACAGTAGGGATAAACCCTTGAAAAAAAACTTTTTAACCGGAAGTGACAAACCGGAATTTGGTATGCAGAAATATTGGAAACTGTACTAAAACCTTATATCCTAAGTTTTAATAAGAGCATAAGCCGGGATTAGAAGTTATTCAAGATTTAAACTTAGAGGTGTTCGGTAGACTCCCCGCCAGTTTGTCCAAATTTGAAATGAATCCAGATCTTCCATTTTCAAGTGAGCCTGTATCATTTGCCAAATGTTCATCAAGGTCCTATGCAGAAAGGTCTCCCTCACACACACACCCACACACCCACCCACTCACAGACGTACACCAAAATTTTTAATGGCTATTTAGATAGAGGATCGTCCAAAACAAAAGAAAAAACAAAATTTGGGGTATGTAAGATTTTTTTATCTCAATAGATTGCATTACTTTACACAATTTAAAATTGTAGTGAAGTAAAAAGGAAAATATACTGCGCTTTTATATCTTTGAATTTCGATTAATAGTTTAAAAAAAATATCCATAGAAGCAGGAAATAAATTATATATAACTGAATGGTTCTAATCACTCAAACTTTTTTAACCTGCCAAAAAGACAGTCTTGTACACTCGTACAATTAATTATATATGTCAAAAAGTTAACGAAAATCAAAAAAAAATTGAACAAAAAAAAACCCACTGAACTTATTATTCCAGAACGAACGGTATTTACATCGATTGCTTCTGATCGGTAAATCCAACATATCAACCCAGAGGTCAGAAATTGCTATTACATATCAACCCATAAGTTAAAAAATTAAGAACGTCGGGCATCGTTCAATTGATTGGTCGTTCATTTTAAATTGGTCATTTTTTTTAAAAGATCGTTTGTTTTAAGCAAAACGAGTTTAAGGAAGGGAAAATTTTTCGAGAAAATCATAAGGTAAAATTTCGTGCTAACTCACGTTCTAGAGTACGCTAAAATAGAATAACTATGCTTGTAAAGTGCCAATGTCCAATAATGGCCCTTTACAAATAATAACCCTTCAACATTTTTAACTTATATTTTATTAACTTGTATTAGCGAAACAAATATAAACAAAAACAAACCATGAAAAAACTGTATATATGATTTTCCGCGTATTATTATTTTTCCGCATTGTTTTAAAATTAAATGTTTTGTTTTGTTTATATTTGTTTAATTAGAAAGCAAAATTTTAATTTGTTTTTAAAATTTTCTTTCTATTTAAGTAAAAGTAAATTTTAATTTTAGTTGAGTTGAATTTTAGATAATGAATAATAGAGTTAAATAATAGAGTTGATTTTTAGAAATATAGTGAGTTGAATTAAAAGAATCGAGTGAGTTGTGCATTAAGATTAAAAAAACTAGTCGAGAATTAAATTAGAACAGTAGAGTTGTTTTTTGTGAATTAAAACGGTTGACTAGTTCTTGAAAATTTAAACAGTTGAAGAGATTTATCAAAAATAACAAAGAAAATAATTTATAAGTATAATTAATTTTAAGTGAATTCTTATTGAAATAGTGATTTATAAATATAACCATACAGTTGAAAAAAAATCAATATAATTTAAATAAATCATTAAATATTTGTGTGTTTTTATTTATTAAGACGAAACTTCTTTTGATTATGTTGACCTTACCATCCTGGCCACAACATGCTGAGGTTGCCCAAATTCTTCTATCTGACTCAAAAATAAATACTAAAGATTGCTAAATATATAGTCTTTCTCCTTCTTGCAAAAGATCGACTCTTTTAATAGGTTTTCATTACATCAAGCAATAAGGATTAAAATACTGCAAATATCTTGTCTGTACTATCAATTATTATAATTTAATTCTACAATTCCGTTACACTTAAACCCAAATCCATTCAATTGCTTTAT
This sequence comes from Diogma glabrata, assembly GCA_963693315.1. Classification (NCBI taxonomy): domain Eukaryota; kingdom Metazoa; phylum Arthropoda; class Insecta; order Diptera; family Cylindrotomidae; genus Diogma; species Diogma glabrata. The sequence continues at coordinate 397,616,745 of OY856187.1, forward strand.
ATAAACACATAAAACCCTTATCAAAGTGAATTTTTTTTTCTAACTCTTCTTGTATTGATTAACTTAACATAGAAACATTCAACCACTAAGGCTAATAGTTTTACGTTTTATTCTGATTTTTTTTCCATTTCGTTTTCTATTCAGGGGGTTTCGTAGTTGTGTAGTATTCCTTAACAACAGTAAAAAAAAATAAGTCTAATATAATCCCCATAGGGAACTTTACAATAAAATTTTTACACACCCAAAAAAAAAAATTTAACGAAAAATCTGAGTAAAAATTGAAGTTTTTTTTTTATCTTTAAAACACAAATAATCTAATTTTCGTTTTCTTTAAGGATAACAATAAGAAAAATAAAATAAAAAAATGAAATAATAGGAATGTCACGAGGTTTATGTCATCCTGTTTATTTGTTGTTTTTTGCCTTCATTCATTATTGTTCGGTAGATCCCTTTTCATCTGTACAGACGATCTAACAAGGATTCAGATTTGTATTGTGGGTTTTTGTTGTTTTTTTTTTGGACATAAAAGATAATAAAGTTAAATGAAATGAGTTGGAACTTAAGTAACAGAAACAAAAAAAAAAAATAGACAAACAAATGCTATAAATTAAAGAAAGGTAATTATGAGATTAAAAAAATGTTAAGTGAGAGAGGAAAATTCTTAATTGCCTTTTTTTATATAATTATTTTTTTTTTTGAGAAGGATGACTTAATTGTCCCTCTTAAATGTTTTGTGTTACGGTGATTACAATTTATTTCGGAATTCCGATGATTAAGTTTCGACCTCCTGCATTTATGTTATTTAATCAAACACATTTCATTTAAACCATATCCAATTAAACAACAGCTAGCAATATGACAACCAATTAAAATAAAAAATTATCCAAATTATGCATAACCGAAAAAAAAAAACAACAAATCTTACCTCCCATCAGAATTTTTTTGCATCCATTCAAAGAAAAAACAAAATCAAACAAATGTGCATGTTGACATAACAACCAAAACGAATTTTTTTTTATTGGTTCATTTAAAACAACAGATCGCGGTTTTTCGACAAAGAAAACATTTTTTATTCATAAACCTTAAAAAACGCAGCAAAAACAAAAAAAAAAGAAAACGACGAATACGATAAATAAAAATGCACGTCATATTAAATTTCACCAGATGTCAGACTAAAAAAAAATTGTTTTTTATTGTTCACTGAACAATTATAAATTAATTAAGCGATCATTAAAAAAACATGAAAAAGACAAAAGAAAAAGTAAATTCTCATTGAAGTTCGATGATTTGAGATGAGAACTTTTATTTTTTATGAATTATTTGATTGATTTTAATTTTTTTATTTTTTTTGTTTTTAATTGCAGGATGGTTGTCGTGGACATTTAGAAGGATTGGCATCAGTTTATTGTGAATTATTAATGGCGCCGTTTGCGGATGTTTTAAATGCATTGGAAAGTGCGAGGCAGGTAGCGTGGACAGAAAGAAGTCCACAAAATCCAGCTGGTGTTGCAATGCATACAGGACATAGGGGATGTTTAGGACAAGGTTTACCTAATAGTCATAGTCAACCAATTTATGTACCAGGAAAATATTCGGTAAGTTATTTTATTGAATTTAGTTGCATAGCTTTAATTTTTTTTTTTTGTATATCAATTGAAGCTACTAAATTCATTCAATTATCTAGTGCAGCACGAGCTTGAAATTTCTATTTTGACCTTACTACCAAACGTGAATTAAATTGGTTGTGTCTTGTGTTTTTGCACAATAAAACCTTCTTCGTAACAAATCGTGGGGATGTCATATGACCTGAGAAAATATCATACGGTCCTGCGGATTAATCTTTGTGGGATAAAGCGCTTATGGTGAGGTGTTGAAGTTGCTCACAAATCCCAAAAGAAAGCTAGTGGTTGCGCTACACCTAACACACAGTTAAAATATCTTACTGTTCTCTAATGTTTACTATTGTTATATCTGAAAAAGTTTTGTAGTAGTTCTTGGCTTTAAAATATGAACTGTTGAAATTTCAAAGCTTTCCCGCTTATTTCATAATTTTTATCTCGTTAAAAAACCCCAATTGACCAATCAATGTGACTTCTTAAAAAAACCAAAACTGATGTGTAAATATAATTATTACCGATTTATTTGTTTTTTCCAGCCCTCCAGTTGTTTATCAGATAAAGAAGAAGATGAAATTTATGGTTTCGGTTATGGCGTATTTGCGCCTAGAATATCTAGAGGTGCATTACAATCCAATTTAAATCCACCGTTAGAACAACCACCAAATAATGTACCACCTATACAACAAGGGTAAGTCTTTTTTATTAATTTTCTCTGTTTCAAATTGTTAATTAATTTTTTTTTGTCATTTATTTTGAACAAAACAAGTTTTCATTTCCGTTTGCCATTCTATATGTTAGAGTTGTCTTTTTTTTTTTGTAAAAAGCGGAAGTGTAGAAATATTTATTTTATATCTTTGGTTATATAAGTAACTAAATTTTAATTAATTTTAAAACGATTGTTTGATTAAACTAAACAACTGTTAAGTGCATCCGCATGAAGAAAAGATAAATCATTTAAAGGTTAGCGAAACGAAAAAACTTGGAATTTTTTTATTCAACTTGTTAAACTTATGTTGTTTTAGCTTGTTAATGCTGATCAGTAACAAAGGATGTTGAACTGGATGTTGCTCCGAAAGAGACATTTTTTATAGAGTTTTCTAAAGACTGATTTACCTGTGAATTTAATTCTGATTTTAAGGACTATGGTGTTTTGTATTGTTTTCTTATAGGTAGAGAATTAGGTAAAAGAGGAATTGTGTGGGAGATAACGTCGGTCGCTAAAATTTATCTCCATCTAGGTAAAAAATAATGCAAAATGTTCGGAGAGATAATATAGTTGGGTAGAAAAACACCTTGAACTATTTCTTGAGATAGACAAAAATAATCTTCATTATCATATGTATCGATTGGTAAACGAATTTAAGTTTCACATCTTGACGGAATTGTATATTTTGAATTGAATATTTTATCTTGAACCAATTCTATAATTTTTTTATTATAGTGGAGACACTTATAAACACTTACACTTATAAAGGAAGGAAAATCATTGGACACAATATAAAATTTTAGAAATAACCTGAAACTTTGCGGCAGAATAATATAAAGCTGAATTATCATTAATTCCTTGAATAGATATTTTCAGATCATGATAGCAAATTGTATCAGGATTCAGAAATTCGTTTTTCACTATGCTAATATCTGCTCCTGTGTCTATAAGAAAACAATTATCAATGGTTGAATATGTGTCTAAATTCAATTTTGCCTATTTTGAACTATTGTTTTTTTTTCAGTTAAGAAGTATAACGAGGATTAGGATTTATAGTTCCTGGGCTCACGCCGATTTCATTTGATGATTACCACATATTTCATTTTTACTTCGTAAGGCACCTGTTCCTGATGAGCATGAAAACTTTTGTTCTGCTATTTTTTCACGATTCGGCCGCTTCTTCGTTCGGCAAGCTCCGAAAAATGCCGATTGCTCACGATCTTGTAAATTTGCTACTACAATTTTTTTTAACTATGGGTGGTGGAAATATGTTTAAGAAGACGAAGGTAAGCTTCTCCAACAAAAAGGTGTCTTTACTGTCGAGTCGGACTCGATAATAGCAGACACATTTTTGTAGACAAATTTTTTTCGGACAAAGTTAACTTCGTGTTCTAAAACAAATTTCCAACCCCCATAGTTAACAAAGAAAAATTTACAAGATCCCGGACAGTCAACATTTTTCGGATCTTGCCGAACGAAAAGCAACCAAATCGAGAAAAATGCAGGACTGCAAAAGTTTTCTGGCTCGTCAAGGTTAGATGCCTCACGAATGTGCTATGCTTACACCTTCAGATCATGATTAATGTCATGATTGCACGACATCTGGTTGTTGTGTATATCTGACTGCGTTTTTTTTATATGGTGATAAAATTGGTGGAGGTTGAAACAACCACATGAGATAGTATTTAAAATATAATGTTTTATATTATATTTTTCCGTCCTATAAGTTCGTAAGTCAAGAACTGTCCCGGTAAAACAAAGTTACGTTTAACGAACGTCAACTGGTATCAGTGAATATACCGTTAGACCCGTTTGGCGTAAGTCAACTCAGGTCGTCAGTGAAAATCAAGCGAAAATAAAACAACGATTAAGTTCAAAATTGATTCTGATTTTTTATTGATTGAACAGCTTCTTATATACAATTTTTGATTCCAAATTTGACCTTATTATACATAAATTATTTACTTAAACATAATTGCAATTTAACAAAATATACTAATTATTTTAATTGTTCCAAATAAAACTAGAAAATATGGAGGGGCTGAAATCTCACAGCTCTGAGATATCAAGACTTCGGTCTGGGTTAAGGATTATGATATAGTTTTCGGCAAAAATTTCTTATGAGGACATGGTGCTTAGTTTTGGGCAGCGATGTATATCAAACATAGCTCTTTGTTAAAGACAAGTATTTTTTATCTCTGTTTAAAAATTTATTACAAAACTAACACGAAACATCACGACACATCATTTCCGTTGCCGGAAAATCATAATCCAAATTCCAAAAATATTGTTAAATTAAATAAAATCAAACTTTTTCAAAATTCCAAATATATTCCAAAAATTAAAATAAAATCAAATATTTAAACTTTTTCTAAATTCCGATAATATTCCGAAAATTCTTAAAAATGCAAACTTTTCCAAAATTCTAAAAATATTGCAAAAATTATAACAAAATCGAACATTGAAACGTTTTTCAAAATTCCAAAAATATCCCAATAATTAGAATGAAATCAAATATTTAAACTTTTTCTAAATTCCAATAATAATCCAAAACTTCTTAAAAATTCAATCCTTTTTCGAAATTCTAAAAATATTGCAAAATTATCACAAAATCAAAAAGACAAACTTTTTCAGAATTCCAAAAATATTTCAAAAACTATTACAAATTTAAAACTTTATATGTCCAATTTCATTTTCAATTAACTTTACGTCATAAAAACAACTAAATTTTTTTTCCAAAAATTGGCTAAAAAATAAATGAAATCATCTTTTGACATACTTGACATTATTTTTTTGACAAACCTATAATGCCATAATTCTCTATAATTATAATAAAATTTCATGTCATACAAACTATTAATTTTATTTTTTCTAAAAAAAATTAGGTAAGAAATAAACAAAAACCTTGCTTTTGACACACTTGACAACATTATTTTGACAAACTTATAATGCCATAATTCTCAATAATAATAATAAAATTTCATTTCAAACAAACAGTTATTTTTATTTTTTTCCAAAAAATTTGGTAAAAAAATAAATAAAAATCTTTTGACACACTTGACAACAATTTTTTGACAACTTATAATGCAATAATCTAGTTTTGATCTCACATACCAATCCCTACCATCAAAATTTCTCCAAATTTAATGTTCCTACTCGTAATCACTTAAAATGGACGTTTTTTAAGCCAAAAATATGAATATTTGCTATTTTTGACACACATAATGGTTTTTTGACACACTTCCGGTACAGTTATCGAACACAGCGTCCTTTCGGACCTGTCCCTTGAGTATGCCTATTTTTAGAAAAAAAAATTGAAATCCTTCCAGCGGTTTTCCCTGTAGCGTAGGTAATGACGACCGGCCGGACGGCCAGCAGACAGACACACATTTTTTTTTTGCTTTTTTAGAATTAGTAGGTCCTAAAACGTCGAGAAATGTCAAAAAAAGTGGGTGTAAGAATTTCACTTTGAGCTCATGAATGTAATACTTAGGCCTTTCAGATTGAAGTAATTGAAAAATACTCTTATTTGTATTGCTAATTAAAATATAACGATTAGAGGTAAAAAAAATTGTCATCAAAACTGGATGAAAAACTACAGTCTTACCGCGAACATAAGAACCGGTTCTTATATTCGATTTTGGAAAAAATTCCTTCTTGAAAGTTCTATTGTTTTTTTCGAATAAAAGATCTTTCAAATAGAAGGATCAGTACTTAAATTTTAAAAATAATTTAAGCAATTTTAACGTTAATGAATGACAAGAACATAATGGCCATATAAACATATTAAAATAAAATGGTATTTCAAAATTAATAAAAACTAAATTTGTATAAAAAAAATATATGTATTATAGTTTTACTAGCTAGAGATGGCAATGATAAAGTTTGCATAAAAATTTCAAATAAAAGAACTTGTCCTTCTAATTGAATAGGTGAACCGACTTTTCTTGTATTCGTTTAAAAGAACCAGCTCTTATGTTCGTGGTAAGACGGTAGCGAAGTTTATTTTACAACCTTTACACTCTCCAATTTCATGTCATATTTTTTTTATTGACCAATATATTTGATAGTGTGATATACGCCTCATAAATTTGGATTAGCCAATAGATGGGGCCGAATTTGTATTTAAAACGTTGTTTTTAACTTTGAAGTTTTGCAAATACACTAAGATTTGCTTTTTCAAATTGTCGTGTATAATTTTTTCATTGGTGATTGGTGATAATTATTTTAATTGGTTTTTTGTTTAAATATCGGTTTATGCGCGTAGTTTGCTTTGATCAATGTTTTTTATAGTAATAACACTGTGCGACAGCCCAAAGCCGCTGGGATTCTAACTACCGGGAAAAGTTATATCGGTCAAAAAAAAGTTATATGTGTCCCGGCGTTTCGCTGGGTCACGTCTAGGAATCGAGATATATCGATTTGAAGTTAGTAAGTATCATATAGGGAAAATTGTCACGTTTGGGGGTCTTTTTTGACATAACTCTAGGACGACTAGGTAGTCCGATTTTGCTGAAACAAATTTAGAAATTAGGAATTACAATTCCTTTAATCTACTGATATACCATACTGAAAAAGTAACGAAAAAATAAAAAATTAAAAAATAAAATGAATAAAAAATAATAAATATAATAAAAAATAAATATATAAAATAAAAATAGTAAAATAAAATGAAAAAATAATAAAACTATAAAATAAAAATATAATGAAAATAGAAAAAATAAAATAAAAAAAATATAATAAATAAATAATAAATAAAAAATAAATAAATAATAAATAAATAATAAATAAATAACAAATAAATAATAAATAAATAATAAATAAATAATAAATAAATAATAAATAATAAATAAATAATAAATAAATAATAAATAAATAATAAATAAATAATAAATAAATAATAAATAAATAATAAACAAATAATAAATAAATAATAAATAAATAATAAATAAATAATAAATAAATAATAATTAAATAATAAATAAATAAAAATAAATAATAAATAAATAATAAATAAGTAATAAATAATAATAAGAAAAAATAAATAATAATAATAAACAAAAAATAATAATAATAAATAATAATTATAATAGTAATGAATAATAATAAATAATAATAATAAATAATAATAATATAATAAAATATAATTAAAATATAATAATATAAAATAAAATTATAATAAAAATAATGAAATAAAATAAAAAAATAAAATAAATAAATAAAAAAAAATAAAAACTTTACAAAAGATAGAAAATGAAAAATAAAAAAGTAAAAAAAAACAAAATCAATACACAGACACATGTCCAAATACATTTAAAACAATCAATTTTGGAGTTTATTCCAGTAAAAATATGAAAAAAAATTCTATGAAAAATCAATATTCTTGTCAAAATAAGATTCCCTTACTTAATTGTGAATAAAAGCGAAACGCCTTCATCGATTTTCATAATCCATGTCTCATTTTGTGCACAGATTACGTGATTTTACGTCAAAGTAATAAGACTTCACACTTTTTTCCTTTCTGAATTTTTCATGATTTTTTAAAATACAATTTTTTAATTTTTTACGCAAAAAGTTATTTATTTTCTTCATAAATTTGTTTATAACTGCGAAACTGTTGATTGTGTTAAGAAATAGTATAAGTAGATTAAAGAAATTGAAGTTCTTAATTTTTCTAAATTTGTTTCAGTAAAATCGGACTAGTCGTTCTCGAGCAATGTCAAAAAAAAGACCCCAAACTTGACAATTTCTCCTATATGATACTAACTTCTAATCGATATATCTCGATTCCTAGACGTGACTCAGCGAAACGCCGGGACACGTATAACTTTTTTTTGTCAGGTAGTCAGAACCCCAGCGGATCACTGACCCCTACCATTTGTCGCACAGTGTAATTAAAGAATTCAATAACGAATTAAATATATAATCGCGCAGGAAGATTTGTAAAATTTGAAATTTTTGATCTATGGGTATGACAACCCCGCGTACTTAGATCCCTGCTATTTGCATATGAGTTAGCTTGAGTTATCGTAAACCACTGGCAATATCACTAGCCAAAGTGATATCTTAGGGATGTTGGCGGATGAACTTTTTCGATCAACGATCTTCAACCAACCTTCAATCAACTTTAGTCTTAGTTATAGAATATTCTTTGATGATGACACGCTTTTTTTTAAATAAAATGTGTTGGGTAGTACGAATTACAATAACAAATCATGACAACCTTTGAAGAATAAGGTTCCACAACAACATGCTTTCTAATGTGTTGATGGACGCAAATTTTTTATTTTCTTAAATTTTTTTAAAAAATGAACTTCGTTTGCTCAAAGAAATGAGCTTCCAAATAACTATTAAATATGCCGGGTTCGATCCTTCAGCAAAACCATGTTTTACATGATCTTGGTATATGCTTCTAGCACTATAAGGATAATTGGTAACCCAATTTAGATTTGTTCCTACAAATTTGAAAAAAAAAGTATTTTATTTTTATTTCCTCCATTTTATCACGAAATATTGCCCTATGTCGTTTATTATTATGTGAATGGATTTATCATTTAGTTTTCCATTCTTTAAAATGAATATAAAAAACAAAAATTAAGACATTTGCGTTCATCATCCTAAATAACATGATGGTGGGAACCTAGGTCTTAAAAGGTTTTATGTGTTGTTGTGAGACATATTGTAATTCCTTCTACACAACACATTTTATTAAAAAAATATGTCAAATATTTTGAGATAGTACAAATTTTTGTGAAATTTTTTGGTAAAAAAGATGATGAACAATGTCATTGAAGCTACAATTTTGAAAGGAAAATTCAAAGGGGAAGATGTACTGTTGCTACGCATATCAATGATCCCAACAGATATTGCATTTGAATTCAAACGTTTAGTGCGACTCGCTTTTGCAATGACCATCAACAAAGCTCAAGGAAAATTGCTGCAAGGATGTGGACCAGGTAGATTTGGAGAATCCGTATTTCTCACATCTGGACAACTGTATGTGGCCAGTTAACGTCGGGTCGGAAAACCTTCTGATTTATTCGTGTACGCATCTAGACGGAAAAACACAAAATATAATGTGTGCCCACAAGCACACGAACAAAGAAATAGAATTAAAACGACATTTTGAAAATTTTTCACTATTAAAATAAATAATTGTTGCAATAAAAATGATACAATGTAAATTGAATGTTAGGTACGTTTAGTTTGACTGAAACAACTGAAAAAACAACAAATATTGTATTAAATTTTTCGTTGTTTCAAATGCTTCAGTCAAATCGAATTTCCTTTCTTATGAGATACCGACAATATGCGACAGGTATAATGTTAAATAAACAAAAGTTTTACACTATTTGGTGTGAAATAAATAAAGTTTTGAGAGATGTTTAGAGTGATTAAGCTTAAAGTAATTATTTTAATTCACATGAATTTTGCAATTTTAAAGCATTTTTTATTTTCGCTCAGAAAAGCTTCTTTAAAACAGTTTTTGTGTGTCACGTGTCGGGAACAAATACAATTTACAATTGTATAATCACAGATGAAGAATTCAATTTAAATAAATATGAGATAATGAAGTTTCAATTTAGAAATTATCTGAACATGAAAATTTAAATATGTTTTATTGTTGTTTCATCCACTGTGGCTGAGACTGTTAGATGACTTTGAACTATGATGTCTCTGATGAGGGAGAGTTCAATCCCAACAATAATTACTTATTATCGGGAATAATACTTTCAATAATTACTTTGAGAAATAATTGCTTACAAAATCGCCCCAAAATTAATATTCCATTAATGTTGTCTATATATGGAACATGTATGCCAATATATTGACCGTGTTTAAGATATTAGTTTCGCATTGATTTGCAACAACCAATATTGACTTTAAAATAACTTAGGGTGTTAATTAAATAGAAATATTTCTCATCCTATGAATTCACATCCAATGAACTCTAATACAAAAAGTTCCAAATAATTTTGAATTTTTTTGCATCACTTCTTCTATTCCTTTTTTGCATCACTTCTTCTATACCTTCATCGAATGTACTGTCGCTATTCTTACTGCCCTTGTTGACCATAAAATGCAATAACGATCAAAATTTTTTGCAACGTTTTTAGTAACCTACCGGTAGAAGAAGCGTATATTAAACCGCATGAGCACTGTGAAAATTTGTGAATCCATTTTTATTCTGTATAATGTTCTATATAGAGACACACCTGAAAACTTATTTGATCGCCTATTTTTGTATATATCCTTTGTTTGATATATAATACTATTTTTTTTATATTTTACTAATCAACTAGAGTGGTGATCCTTTTACATTCATATTTAAAAAAAATAGATCGTGTCTTATTACAATTCTTTGAAATTGTTGCTACTACGTCAACAAAATGTGTACTCACAAACTTTATTTATAGATTTATAGGCGTAGCAAATCACGCCGGGTCCCGCTAGTATATATATATATATATATATATATATATATATATATATATATATATATATATATATATATATATATATATATATATATATATATATATATATATATATATATATATATATATATATATATATATATATATATATATATATATATATATATATATATATATATATATATATATTAGACTGGTCGTTAAAAACTAAATTTGCCGAGACGCCCCCTAGAAAAATTCTTTGGGGTCAAAAAACCACAACGGCATTATTTTTTTTTTTTTAAATCAAAAGAACACGTGCCGCAAAATCGTTGAAGTTGATTTTTTGAAAAATTCGTAGATTTTTTCAAATATCTCATAAAATATGCAAATGTCAAAAAAAATCACATAACCATTTTTGTAGGAAATTTAATTCTCTACAAAAAAGGTGCAAGTCATTTTTTCCCAAAAACGTATAGTTCTCATGATATTTTGAAAATGAACTTGTAAGTTTTCGTAATTTTTAAAAAACATAAAAATAGAGATGACGAAAAACTCCTAATTTTCTTCTTATGCTATAGAATGAAATGTATCAAAAAATAATCGTGACAAAAAAAATCAAAATTAGTACTTTTTCGTCGAAATTTTCATCATTTGGTTTTACGAGTTTCGAAGAATTTCAAGTTTTATTTCAAAATATCATCAGAAATATAGGTTTTAGGAAAAAGTGACGTGCACCTTTTTTGTAGAGAATTAAATTTCCTGCAAAAATGATTGAATGATTTTTTTTGATATCTGCATATTTTATGAGATATTAACAATTTTATCAAAAAATAAACTTCGATGATTTTGCGGCACGTGTTCTTTTCACTTAAAAAAAAAAAATAAAGCTGTTATGGTTTTTTGACCACAAAGAATTTTTCTGGGGGACGTCTCGGAAAATTTAGTTTTTAACGACCAGTCTAAGATATATATATATATATATATATATATATATATATATATATATATATATATATATATATATATATATATATATATATATATATATATATATATATATATATATATATATATATATATATATATATATATATATAAATATATATAAATTAAGAGAACTAAATCGTAGTAACTAGTAACACCATCATATTTTTTGTCGATGACCTATCTCTGATACACATTTGTCATAGGTATTTCACACAACATTTTTCCCCACACTCTCCATCTGTTCTCTAAACTCGCTACAATAAATTTAATCCAGTTGGAACAATTTATGAATCATAAAAACAAAATACATAAATCTTTTTCCCAAAAAAAAAAAAGAAAAATTTATAAAATCCATAGCCATTACCCATCTCACAACCCATATAAGTTAATACATGAATATAAACAAGAAAATGTTCCAAACATTTTTCTTCATTAAACGAATGTTTTTCTCTTTCACTATGCAGATACCGAAAAAACCAAAAAAAAAAAAATTAATAAGTTTTTTTAAGGTGAGAATGGAAATTTTTTTCATGTTGTTTTGGTGTAACTCGTAAGCTTTTTGTTCCACCGTATTTGTTTTTAATGAAAACTTTAAAAATTATTTGGACCGTAAGATAATTTAAAAAAAAAATTTATTTGCATTTCCACATTCATAAAAATTGTGATTTATTAATCCTTTGGTGTGTGCAGGAACGTCGGGAAATTGGGATTAAAGATACAACAAAAAAGGTGTAATAGTGTTAAAAGTTTTTAAATTAACACGAAAAATGTGTGTGGACATATAATAAATTTTATACCATAAGTCGTTGTATTTTTGGTGGGGTTAACAAAGTTAACCGAACTAAACTAAACCCAATACCCAAAACCATTACATTAAATCAAACCAAAAATAAAAGAAAACTAATCAAGAAAATTTTCTTTTCCTATAAAAACGTAGCCTAATTCAAACTCTAATCAAGAACAATAAAAACTTATCGTTTGGATTAATTTTTAGCGATAATCTTCTCTCTTTCTCTATATCTATCCTTCTCCGTGATAGAAAAGCGTTAAAAAGAAAATAGACGAAAAAAAAAATCTATAAATTTATAACTTTGTAATAATTTTTCCGTTTTTTTTTGTGTTTAATTTTCTTACGGAAAAATTACGTTAATGATTTGAAAATTGAAAATTTAGAAAAAATTATAGAAAAACAAGAAATAAACTAACAAATCTAGTGAGGTTGAGGTAGAATGGTTGTAGGCTGAGTGAAACAATTTTACATGAACGCGCTATCAAGTAGTGAAGTAGAAAATTAATTGCGTTGGTACACGATTTTTTGTTCCGTTATTAATTTAAAATTATTCGATTAATTAACAAGGTAATTCGAAGGTTAATGATAGAAAAAGAAAAAAAAAGTAAAATTTATGGATTTTAGTTTTGTGTTTCGCGTTTGACATTTATGGTAAATGTACAAATATGAATGGAAATAGCTACAATTTATGTTCATGGAAATGAAGTGAAATAAATCTTAAATTAAAATATATTTTTTTTTTGGGGATATTTTTGTTTTCCTTCGGAATTTAAGATTAACGAGTAAATGAGCATTAAGAGGAAAAATATTTGAATTTTTTTTTTTTATAGGAGTGGATTTCAGTTTGGTTGGATTGTTTCGTGCGAAAATATTCAAATTTGGCTTATAATTAGTGAGTTAATCTTGGGATTTATACGTTTTGGGTGTTGAAATGGGCAATAATTTAAATTATAATAAACAGGATATTTGGTGACACCACGGCAGAAAAATTAGGTTATTGTTATTCATGTCACGAGTTTAAATAATTAAACAAATAGATTTTAACATGGAATGTAGAAAACGTTTTTGAAAACAAGCGGAATTATTTTTAAGAGTTTAAGAGAGTAATATATTGTTTGGTGTATTGTATAGTTATAAATAGGTTTGAATATAATCAAAGGGTAGAAATAGTGTTTGACGCAAAAAGTTTTGCAAGTTTTATAATATGGAAAGTTTTATAACTTTTTCATTGGCAATTTATTTTGTAACAATATAATAACGGGACCGCCCTGTATGATTATCAGTCCAAAATGGTCTTAACTTTCTTTGTATTATTAAAAGGCTTCTTACGCTTCTGGCTAGTAATGAACTGCTTGTCTTAAGGAATCAGTTAACGTGTCTAAAAATTTATTCAAATCGTGGGTAGATGTAGGAGTTCATGGGACTGCTTTTAGAGGGAGCAAAACTCCTAGAATACTTCTAAATGTGTCCAAATTGGTCCTTCTCCTTGTTATACAGCTTGGATTTATGGGAGACCCGATGTCCAATTCGAATTGCAGATACTGATGAACAGAAAAGAAGTGTTCCTCAGACACAACCCAGTTAAGTATGTTATTTGACCTAAAGTCAGAGACAAAAGTAACCTCCAATACTTCTTCTCTGTTAGAGGTTATAAATGCGGTTTTTACCCACATTACATATGTAGCCAAATTTGTGCCAACGAAAAAATCGAGAAGTAACACAGCTCTTACAATGGTGTCGCTGCTGCTTCAGATCGTATGACATGCATTATCATCACATAACAGGATATCCTCTACATCTTGCCTTTGACTATCCATGACCAGATTACTTGCCCGAACAGGGCAAGGTCCCCACAAGTCCCCACAATATGATTTGTCAGTTGAAATAATCAGAAGTTTTGGTTGTTTAGCTTCCCGGGATAACACTCATCAGAAAGTTTGCAGACTTCCATCGAAAAGATAGCTCCGTAGCCGTGAAGTAAGCATCTTTATCGGTACAGGTTGGTTGAGATCGAGATATATTAGTTCCCCGTCCTTCTTCAGCCTAGGTTTCCTGCATGGAGAAAGCGTTCTTAAATACTGTCAAAGTGACTGCCCAAAGCTGAAGTTCATCAGACCGTCACTTTCAAATAAGGCTTAGTCAAGGATTCCCTATTAATGAGAACCTCTAACCTGTCATTATTCTTGGTTGGTTCAAGTTTATCCTCAAGTTATGAGCAAGAAGCTGTTGATTGCTGTATTTCAGCATTTCCAGTACAACAACACTTCAGACTTTGCCGAAATTTAAACACGAGCTCTCGATTGATTTGATATATCCGATCGACTACGTTAACCGCTTACAGTTTGGCACCCACCCAAATTTTTCCTAGAAGATTAATCGCCTGTCTGTACAACGTCAAAGCTTGGAGGTCGGCACTTGCTATCATTTTGACATGGTTTCGATGCCAACCACCATTTTTGGAAAAGGGATCGACTGGGATAACCCATCATCTTATTCCAGTTAGAAGTGTAATGAACACTGGAAGTGCTAGTAAGTCACCAACAGAAAACAATCATAGGACTGCGTGCCAAGCGAGGTCTTTGTTCCAGGTAGCTTCCAGTACAAATAATCAGTTCTGCACGCAAATGAGACTATGTAAACGGAATGAAATAAGTAACAACAAAGAACAGGGACTCTGATGATCCTCCGAAGGCTGAAGAAACGGAGACCATCACACACACACACAACAATATAACCACAGTTATTACATTTAAAAATATTAGATAAATGCTTCATCCACCCTATGATTTTTCAGGAGCCTATCATGCTAACTAAAGCATACATCTAAGTAACATAATATTAAATTGCTCCGCTGGTTCGGGCGATTGTTGCATAGAAATAATACAAGTAGTAATAAAGTGCATCAATTAAAATGTTGCGCCTTTGATCCGGGTGATTGTTGCATAAGAATAACACAAATCTGAAAAATGAAAGTGTTGCGACTTTTGTAATGAAGCGCTTTCTTCGTTGGTAAACAACGAAGAGGCATAGCAAGCCGCGTACCAAGCGAGGTTTAAATGGCTTTTTCGACTAGCTTTCAGCCTTTGTGGATTGAGAAAAGATTCCTGCTACTTCAGCACAAATACGTACCGTACGCGATAAACAAAATATATATGGAAATGGAAACAAGGCAAGTGAAAGCATGAGACTCGGCGACCCCTTTGGCAAAAGAGCCACGATCACCGCGTCCAGCACCGCATTCACTCAAACCTTCACACATTCTCGTATCTCACACGCCCACACATCCTACTCTCGTACACCCTCACCCACATACACACACGCACCCTCTCGCGCAGGCACACTGTAACCCATACCTACATCCATGCTCACACTCAAACACATTTGAAACAAATCACTATTTAAAATTTTTCCAGTTTTGTTAATATTATTTACAGAGAATGATTCTATTGGCACAGTTTAAATTTTAAAAAAAATTTGTAACCGTATATATAGTTTGTTATTATTTGGAATGAACCCAACCTAAGAAGAAACTATTAATTTGATATTTCAGATATTGAATCAATAAAAAAAAAACAAGTTAAAACCCGCAATAACGTATTTATAGAGGTAGGGATTCAGTTCTTAATTAATTTTTTTTTTTTTTACTACGGCTCCATTGGAAGAACTATGGGAGAAAACTGGTTAAAGAATACAGGTTTAATTATTGGGTCTAAATAGTAGTGCAAAATTATTGAAGAAACATCAAAAAAAGATTATTACCAAATTTGTTTATTCTTACGCTGCGAACTTTTGAAAATTATCATTACTTTTTAAATATTTCAATTAAGTCAATAAATTATATCGGAGAGATTACATGCACCATTTGACCTAGTATGTCCATCAACATATTTTGAGACGAGTTATAAGAATCAACCAGCTGGTACAGGGTCCTCCAGAATAAATCTAGGATCTTGTTATTACCGAGGATCTTTTTATCTTTTTATAAGGTCTTTCGATTGCCGAGGACAAACAAATAACCAATTCAAATATAGCGGGTTCATCATCTTTTCCAACAAAGACTGGCATTGATTGCATTGGTATTCAATAACCTATTTAAAATATAATTCGATGAAGAATTAAATCGAAGCGACGGTAAAATTTTTGTGGTTAAACTTACGGCACCGTTTGTTGTGTTGGTTGGTTTGAGTAACGTTGTCCATATTGTTCGATAATCAGGTGAAACAGATGAATTACGAAACATAAACCATCGAACAGATCTTACGAATTCGACGCTATCAGATCGGAGGTCCTTGTCAAAATGATTACATATCCAATTAATTTTATTTGATAAATTATTCAAATTCTTCTCATCTTTCTGTATAAACATTACAAAGCAAGAGTTTGATATGAACGCCTACATTCTTGTACATTTGACGATAAACATTTACTTTTCAAAACTTCAGGGTCGTTTATTTGACCATCATCCTTATAGTTATATAAATGAAATATATTACCGAAATTTATTCAACAAACATGCATCTCACGATCCCACCCCTCATACTCACACTCACATATACACGCATTCACGCCCCGGTTCATGTCGACACACATACCCTCTCATAAACATATGTAGAAAATGGCTCACCTCATGGTCTGTCCAGAACCCGTTTCTCCTCCCTGGATAATTAGTGGATCATCTCTTACAGCTGGTTTACATGCTCCAAAAATGCAGGTAAAATTAAATGTAGTTGATTAATTCAAGAGTCCCAGGTAATATAGATCCGCGTTATCAAATAATGTAACTGTGGTTGAGCAATCATTGTTTGCAATACAGTCAATGATAATTGATGAATACAATTTTAAATCGGCTTGCTCCAGTAAGGTAAATGTAGTTGAACAATGATTAGTTGCAATAAGTGCAAGTATAAGTGCAAGTATAAGCTTGATCAAATAATGTAACGGTGTTTGAGCAATAATTTCTTGTGATAACCTCAACTATAAGTTGGTAAAAGCAATTCAAATCGGTATGATCAAGAAAATTAAAGGTGATTGAACAACGATTGGTTGTAATAAATTCGATTATTGATTGGTAAATATGATTTAAGTCGGCTTGATCATAGAATGTAAAGGTGATCGAGCAGCCGTTGGTGGGAATAAATTCAGTGTTAAGTTGATTATTATAATTTAAATCAGCTTGCTCCGATACTGTAACTGTGGTCGAGCACTACTTGGTTGGAATAAATTTCACTTGCAGGTTGATAAGTACAATTTAAATCGCTTGAGCAAATAAATAGTTGTAATAAGTTTACTTGTACTACTTAATATAAATATATAGTTCACAACTATATATTTTATAAAAACAGAAACGACAGGATTTATGATTTTATCACCAATCACAAATCAAACACCGGCAAATTTTTCTATTCACAGCCATCTTTTCTTTGTATTACTGTCAAACTGAATAATATTAAGTCTAACCAGAATATCCAGACTAACAGTCACCATCGAATAAGAAAAAATACTGGAATAAGAGAGAGATTACACGATTTTTGCTGCTATAAATAGGTGAATAATAGAATCGATAACGCAGTTTCTAGTAGAGTTTTAAAAATTATCGTTATTTTATTTCTCCTATCAAGTAACACTGGTTATGGTTGTAATAGAAATGAGAAAATATTTCAAAGAGAGATGCTGTTTACAAAACAGTTGAAAGAAATATACATATAATTAACATGCGTATGGATTAAAGAGAATAAACAACCGATTTTATAACAGTGTTACAGTGACATATTAATTAATAGAAAACTACAGGGGAGGGGAGTAATATTATTAATCGACAGATGTTTGGTTGTAGGAAATATATATCGATTAGCGGAACCATGGGTTAATTCATATCAATTCGTTAACGAATTTTATAGCGATTAATGATTATAGGTCGAGTATAAGAAACTAATTAGAACAAACTGACGACAACTAGGAAAACGAATGTGAGAATCTATGGCTGGACAGCGGTTTGGACTATCACAATGGAATTTGAATTACTCGACATAACACTCTGATCTTTACGAATAAAATGTTGCGCCTCTGATTCGGGAGATTATTGCACATAGACAATCCAGTAAAAGACCTCACTGTCACAACCTTTGATCTTTAGTACATAGCAGAGCCTCCACCCGTTAAGAGTTTTCTAGACGATAGCATGCTTGAAAGGCTTAGAAAGACCCGCTTTATTAGCGCATGTATTTCAGTGTCCTTAATACTGACACTTGCAGTGCTACTAAAGATCGCCCTCAGCCTAAGCTTCTCAGTCTTTTGATTTTCTAAATCCTAATCCTATGAACCGGGCTCTCTTAATTGATTTTTAATATAATTTTTATCTATGTTGTTCCCAAGAGAAGCGGAGACAAACAAAAGCACATCTAACCAGAGATCCGCGATACGCAGACTCTACCCGAAGGTTAGCTGGAATTCTGGTGGTTTCGTTTGTAAATGGCCTGCCAGCCAGGCTGATCATCGTCACGGGTGGCATTGCATCTCGATACTTACTATTTAACATCAGTAATGCTTTCGAAGGGGTAGCGAAAATCCAAAATTCTACGTCCACGCCGTGCTACCTGGGTAACGCTAACAGAATCAGGTTGGTGTAGTTGAGAGGGGCAGAGTAAATCCTGCTTATACTCAATGATTCTGCATCATGGTGAGTCATTGGCGCCATAAAACCAATGCAACTCAAGCGTCTGTTCTCCATGTCAGGGGTGGCTTGGAGCGGGCGTCTGTTTTGGATCAAGCGGCTCGCTATATAAATGTGTAGAAAGCGTCTGTTCTCCATGTTAGGGGCGGCTTTCAGCGGTCGTTTGTCTTGGATCAAGCGGCTCGCTATATAAACGTGTAAAAAGGTTGTTTCTGGAGACCTTAAGATTCAGAACGAACCCATTAACGAAAATTTGGGTTGGGCGAAGAGCTAACACCCCATTTCCGTAAAAAAATTATTTTCATGAAATCTGTACACAGGCCTCGGAATATCTCGGATTCATTATTGGAACGACCTCGGAAACTGTACCCGGACCACGATTTAAAAATAGGAACCTGGAACGTGCTAAGCCTTAGAAGACCAGGAGATCTCCTAAAACTCACCCAACAAGTCGAGAGCTACACACTGGATATAGTGGCATTACAAGAACTAAGATGGCCAGGCAGTGGAATCCATGAAACAGCGAAAGGATACACTCTGTATGATTACGGTCATCAAAACGGAGGTGAATTTGGAGGTGGCTTTCTTATACACCGTCGCGTGAATCAGCATGTTATCGACTTCTGCTCAATTAATATGCGGTTATGCACACTGAGAATCCGCACGCAAAAATTCAATGTAACGATCGTCAATGTTCATGCACATACTGAAGATAAAGCAGATTATCTTAAAGACCTGTTCTTCCTAGAACTCGAGAAAGTCATCAATAACATCCCGCGGCACGATATAAAAATCGTGGTAGGTGACTTTAATGCTCAAATCGGTAGGATTGCAGAACTTAAAACACATATCGGCCCTAACAGCTTGCATCATACCAGCAACAATAACGGTTTTCGCGCAGCCGAGCTGGCTATGATGTATGATCTAGTAATTTCCAGCACTTTCTTCCCTCACAAGAGAATTCACAAGGCAACGTGGAAATCAAATGACGGAAAAACGGAAAATCAAATCGATCACGTCATGATCTCTAAGAGACACTCTACAAGTGTAACTGACGTTCGATCATACAGAGGTGCTGATATTGTAATGAAGAGCTTTCTCATTGGCGAACCAATGAAAATGGCATAGCAGGCAGCGTACCTTGAGTAGTTTAAAGCCGTCACGACTAAGGCTCAGCCATCGTGGGTTTGATAGAGTAATACCTGCTGCTTCAGCACAAATACAGAAATGTACGCTATTTACAAAAAGTCACAGAAATGGAAGAAAAAATACAAGTGGAAAATGGAGACTCTGGCGACCCCCTTTGCGAAAGACCTACGATCAGCGCGTCCAACCCCCTCAATCACTCTCAGACGCCCACACACTCACACTTCACACATACTAACATTCACCCACACATTCAGACGGCGAAGCAAGACACTTAAGCTCCATGACCCGCAGCAAATTTCGCAAGTGGTAGTAATTAAAATCAAGTTGTATTGCGGTCATCTGAGCAATATGATATAGCCCACAAACCACTGCCATTGCTGGTAAACCGTGAATCAAATCGTAGAGCACGGGAGTACGTCACACGCCGTATTGAAAGCCCCTATTGATTAGTCCCCTTTTTCCTGATTAATAACCTTTTTTAAAAATTTATAAAACCAGAAGTAATTCCAAAACAAAAAAAAAAACAATTACACCCAAAAAAAATTATAATTTTATTTGTAAGTTAGGCAATCATGTCCAACCCCGTTTATTTCCATACCAGCAGTTTACAGTTGGTTATTGTATAATAGAATTAATAAACCTGAAACATGACAAGAATTTGGGGTTTTTTTTTGTGTTTTATTATTTTTTTTTTCTTTTTGATATTACAGGTTAGTCGAGAATGAATTTCTTGAAAATATAACTTCTTCATTTTAGGTAATATAATAAAAGAAAAGGTATTTGGGTATGTCACAATATTACCTCGGAGGAAACATAATTAGTTTGGAATCAGTTCCAATTCAGATCAAATGTGTCTCGCTACACACACCGCCAGTTCGCACACACACGCAACGACTAACACGCCCCCATTCAATCACTGATACGCCCTTTCACACACATTCACACTTCTACGTTAGACAAAAAAGAATTAAACAAAATAAGTTTACTCACCCCATGATTAGTCCTTCAGCCTTCCAAGTCCTTCGGCCTCAGCCCTCCATCAGTGATGATTCATCCAGCAGGTATAGTATTACGAACAAAAAAAATTTTTTCAAATAATCCTTAATGGTTGAGGTGAAATTCGTTAAATAGATGATTTGATACAACGGTTGATTGGCAATAACATATAGCGGTAACCGCAGTACTTTGATACCAAACGATGTGCTCCAATGCATGCCACATACGACAAACAATAGAAAAATTTTAATGTAAATGCTAGTTTGTAATAGGTATTAATAGCAAAAAAGTTGATACAGATGATGTGGTTGAATATGTACAATATACGGCAGCAACAGAAAAAATTCCATATAAACTTGATGAGAGCAACAGCAATAATTCGGTACCAATGTTGCGTTGAACTATGTTGAAAATACGGTAGTAACAGTACAAATTTGTTGTAAATGAGGCGTTTCAATATATGTCGTATACGGCAGCCATAGTAAAAATTCAAAAAAAAATAGATGCTAGCAACAGCAAAAATTTGATATAAATGTTGATTAGAATTATGTCCAAATATACCGTGGTAACAATTTGTATAAATAAACGTGAAATAAATTTCCAATATGGTTGAATGCGTTGTTAATATCAGATAATAATTTGTATTAATGAACGGTGAACAAATCGCAGATATAGTTACGTACGTTGAAAGTACCAGATATTAATGTTGTATTACTACACGGCGGATAAATTGCAGGTATAGTTGGATACGTTGAAATCACAATGTAACGGTTTGTATATATAAACGGTGAATAAATTAGCAAATACAGTTGAATACATTGAACACGCAAAAATTTGTAGATAAACAAGTTAGTTGCAAATGTTGCCAGTGATAAAAGGTGAGAATGATCACATAAATATTGTACCGTAGTGTGTGGTAACGTTGAACTTGATGATGTGACTATTGTACCACAAATCCGGCGTAAATGTCGACGGCAATGATATAAATATGTAAGGAAATGCATTACAATCGTTGAAATGTTATTTTATTTTACCACCAGATACAATCCGGACCCGAATCGGCAATTGGCAGAGGTCCCACGATTGGTGAAACCCGAACGTTAGATCTCTATGGTGTCTGAAATTAACTCCAAATCGTTCGTCAAGGTTAAAACTTGGTTAACAGCATGCAACTATGGTTAAGAGTTTGATGTAGTTCATAAACCGGTTATACCAACAACTTCATCCACAAAAAAATCACAATAATTGTCACTAGCCATAAAGGAATCAATAAGATAACTTCAAGGTCGTAAGTATAAAGCTGTACGATCTACCCTTGAACGGTATTAACATATACGATGGCTTTTATACAATCGCACGATAGCGATAATAAAGGACGGCTCGGATGTGTGATATAAACGTTATATTACGAGATTCGTGTATATATATTTTTTTATTAGACTCGAGTAATAAAGCATAGGACTTACATACATTATAGTTGTAATTTTATTTGGTTCCAAATCATATCCCTTTAATTTTTAATTCTACTAGATAATTTAATAATTTAACATATAGACTAATTTTCTTTTTTTTTTGATTTACTAAATAAATTATATACGATACAACACTAACATATAATCAATTTTTTTTACTACTGTTCACTAGGTAAATTGAATAAGTTATAACATGCACAAATAAGCTATTTTATTTTTGTATTTTGTTGATTCACATAGACAAATTTACTAAGGTCGATCACATACATATAAGTTATATTTTTTTGAATCTAATTAATTACATTACGTTAAAACTATTTGGAATTGAAAAATATCACTGGTTTTACCATTTTTAATTATATATAAAAATCACCGTAACGTGGATAAGAACTTTCATTCTTTTTTTCCAACATTATCACAATGCAAGAACAGTTAATTGACAGCTCGATTATTATTCCGATCAGAATATGAAGACTCATCGGCGTCAACCAACAAAATGAAAATGTAATAAACTAAAGAGAGGAAACAATTATACAGTCATTCATTATATAGCCGTTTTGGCTTCGAAATATTCGAAGAAAGGGTTTTTGATGTAAGGAAATTAATTATGTAAATCAATGTTAGGATCTTTTTTTCGATAAAACGAAACGGGCGGTTACTTTGTAATACTGACCAAAACAATTTTGCGAAACAAATTATTTCTGACACATTAATAAGGATTATCAATGATTTAATATGAATTAAACGTAAGTTTAATCGATTTTTAGAATGTTTACGCATCGCGAAACAACAATCTACAACAGTATTACAGCGAAATTCAGATCCATATCGGAAAGACAATTTGATGAAAAATATCCATACAGAAAATCGAATGCATAACAAAGTAGGATATTAAATCTTTTCATTGTGACGATTGGACAAATACGCACAGCTGTTTTGAGGTTTGAAAACATCGTTGTTCAATTACGGTTAGTGTTTAGAGAATTCAAATTCAAGTAGTATGATGAAATAAGGCGGATGGAAACGTAGTATGAGTCAATTTTAGGGAGTTGCAAAATCAAATAGTAATGTTTATATAGATAAATAATGAGAAAAAAAAAACTATGGATTACGGAGACCATGAGGTAATATGACTATTGATGGTGGATGGATGAGAAACTATTACGAGCTACACAGGTTAATACAAATGGCAACTAATGGATCTGCAACATCTGAATACACTACGTTAAAGCGTCGTCCCAGGCTATTCATTACAATATGGACACCGATCATATGCTTGTCATCTTTAAGTACAAGTGCAAATTATCATCTACATTTAATAGGCAAGCAAAAAAGACCGTGCGCTGGGATGTCGAAGCATTTAAACATCCGGAAACGCTGAATAGATATCAGGAAATAATAACACAAAACATAGAAGAGCATGACATCTCTTCTGAGATGCCATTAAACATACAAAAAGAATGGCAAAAGCTTGAATCAACCATTTTAGCCGCAGCACAACCTACAATCGGAAAACGACCAGCGAAATCACACAACGAATGGTTTGATGACGAGTGCTGCCAATCCGTTGAATATAAACAAAAACTGCGAGAAAAATGGTTAACAAGGAACACCCGAAGCTCCCAAGATGATTATCTATGCGCCAGGAAAGCCTCAGCAAAACTTCTACGTAAAAAGAAACGCGAACACATGAAGAGCTGCATCGAAAACATCAACCAACATGCGGCCAACGGAAATTCAAAAGAGTGCTTTGCCAATGCAAGGAATCTGACAAAAGATTTCCACCCAAGATCTACAGCCATCAAAAATGAAAATAATGAACTTACAACAAGTGAACGTGATGTGCTGGCAGTGTGGCGGTCCCACTTTCAAGACCTACTGAATAGGACGAACGAAGTTCATCCTATTCGAGCAATTGCTCCGTCAAATGAGGAGATTTTTGTCCCTTACCCAGCAATAGAAGAAGTGGAAGCTGCCATTAAAAAACTGAAAAATGACAAATCACCAGGTTTCGATGGAATTCCCGCAGAACTTCTTAAAAATGGAGGAGCAGCTCTGGTCTCACGTATATACGATCTGATTCTTGCAATCTGGGACCAAGAAGAACTACCTGCTGAATGGAAAACAGCTCTCATTGTTCCGCTACATAAGAAAGGTGACCGTCTAAAGTGTGAAAATTATCGTGGCATCGCACTGTTGAACACAGCATATAAAATACTAGCTAATGTCGTACTTGCTCGACTCATCTCGTTCGCCGAATCTAACATCGGTGACTATCAGTGTGGTTTTCGTCCCAACCGTTCAACCACAGATCAATGTTTTACCTTAATGAAGATTCTAGAAAAATGTTGGGAGTACAACATCAGCATTCACCAGCTCTACGTTGATTTCAGGCAAGCATATGATAGTATCATCCGCGACAACCTCTGGTCCGCACTCATATGCCTTGGTATCCCAGAGAAACTTGTTTCTCTGTGCAAACTCACAACATTGGGATCAAATTGTAGAATAGTAATCGAAGGGTCAGTTTCTGATCCTTTCGATATAACATCAGGTGTTCGACAAGGTGATGCACTCGCGCCCGTACTATTTAATTTGGCATTGGAGTACGCGATAAGAAAAAGCCGAATTGAGACACAAAACTGCATATATAACAAATCTAGTCAAGTTCTTGGCTACGCAGATGATATTGTGCTTCTCGGACGTAGAACAAACGATATTAAGGATAGTCTCTCTCAGCTTGAAAGAGATGCTAAACGGCTTGGATTATGCATCAACACCAGCAAAACTAAAGTGTTAACAACATCTAAGAACATACCTCCCGGAAATCTGGATACTGGCGACTATGAAGTGGAACGCGTGGAAAACTTCAAATACCTCGGGTCTGTAATAACATCGTCAAATGACATGCAGGCAGATATCAAAGCCCGTGTCTCTGTCGCTTACAGAGTTTTCGACGCATACTCAAAACTTCTGCGATCAAAACATCTTTCGCGGTCGTGTAAACTCACACTTTACAAAGCATTAATCCGACCTGTGCTTACATTTGGAAGTGAAAGCTGGACACTGACTTCCTCCGATTGTAGAATTCTATCAACATTCGAGAGGAAAGTCATACGAACAATTTATGGTCCATGTAAAGTTGCTGAAAATCAGTATAGAATCCGAATGAATCATGAAATCAGACAGCTTCTTGGAGGCTGCGATGTAATCGGATTCATTAAATCCAACCGGATTAGATGGTTTGGTCATGTAGAAAGGGCTCCATTGGAAAGAATGATAAAAAAAGCGTCCCAACAACAACTAGCTGGTGTTCGTCGAAGAGGAAGACCTAGACAACGCTGGCGTGATGACATCATCCAAGACCTTCGTGATATAGGATGTCGAAACTGGGGTCAACTGGTCATGGAACGAGATGATTGGAAGCTGGTGGCACAGACGGCAAAATCCCTTCATGGGATGTAAACGCCAGAGAGAGAAAAAATGCTTTCGAAGACGTCATGAGTGAATACAATTTGCTTCTTTGTAGTTGTCTCGTCAAAGTTGATGTCTACATTCCTTAGATGTCTTTTGCCACATTAGCACCTCTATTATTTTTTGTTCCGAATACTTGAGTCTCTGTTAACACTCAGAAATACTTTAGACTCTCGGTTCTAAAAGGTTTGCGTTTTATTTCTCTTCTACTTTCAAAAAAATTTCTCTCTGCATCTCATTTGTGGTTTGTCTAAAGAACTACCTTCCTTTACCGTACATCTTAAACATCTTAAACGGTTGGCAGTTCTTCTCTCCAGCCTTAGTCTCCCCGAGCGTTGATTGTTGTATTTAATGTGCGATGTAGAGTGTAGACCATTGGCTTGCACGAAGGATCGTACGAAGTGGTAAAAATTCAGTGCACATCCAAAAATTTATGTCGATTGAAAAATAATCTGGACTCAAACTATAGACCTCTGTTGGTCGTGAGTTGAATTGGAACGACGAATCGAATTATGAATTGGTTTACAAATGTTTTTGCACAAGTTATTGCTAAACTATTATATTATTTTCCTTCTGATACTGGCAGAGAACTAGCAATGTCCAGTTGTATATGTTCGAATCTATTACCGGGTAAGTCTAATTTTTCAAATTCAGACTAAGTATGTTGTTGTTTCTTTGTACGTTGAAAATTAAAGCCATGAAGTTGTGTAAAAATTGCACGCCCATCTGTCATTGGAACATATGGACGAGAATTTCCAGCAGAAGTTTCGCACCATAGCGTTGAATTTGTACCGTTGAATTCCGATTTGGTTTTGGATAATAATGTTTTCGCTTTTTTAAAACGGCATTCCTTGGGTCATGTTTTGTATATTTTCGTTCGTTTGGTAGACGTTACCTTAGCTAGGTGAAATTGGATTGGTTCCATTAGCCACACTTAAATGGGCTAAGAAAATTCTTTTACGTTGGTTTAATTCCATTTGCTGTGATTTTGTGATCAAGAAAATCTAGTTTTTCGACGTTAAAAATTGATTTGGCCAGAATAATCGTAAAACCATTTTTTTTAAACCATCCAAAAAATTTTACAAGATGTTGAAGAAGTTTCTTTTTTGTTTTGGTCTATAGCGTTGCGTTACGCATGGTCTCTGCAAAAATTCAAATAGGCCAAACGGTGTAGTAATGGTAGTTTTATGGATGTCATCTTGAGCAATAGGAATATGGAATCTACAAATCTCATCGTAAAATTCTGTATATGAGGTATGGAATATTTGTCCGGCACTGTTGGTGGTCTACGCAAGACTTCCAGTATTTATCTCGTTTGTGACGATATGAATTGGAGTCATATTCCTAACTCAACTTTTATCGTGGATTCGTTCTGAGTTGCTTTTTGTGGTGACAGATCGAGACGCCTAGGCCGTAAAAAAAAGCCTTCCAATTGTCTCAAGATAGTGTTGAACCAAATGAGTAATAGACTGATCATATCACGATTTTTGAGTTAATGATGAAAATAAACCGAAAGCCGGTATTACATTAAAAAATCAGCACCAATTATAGGAAGCGTAACATCAGCGATTTTAAATACGTTTGAAAATTCTTGTCGTAATCTTAAATCCATTTAAGAAACTTATCACCAAACGTTAGAATGTGCGTTCCATTTACCGTTGTTAATCTTTTCTGTCAGCAGGAAAACTGTTTGGAGATAGAACATATTAAAAAATTAAAACGGTTCTGACTGTCGTAAACAAATAGGCGTCACGTCGTTAAAACCCGTCTCTGCTGTATCTTGCTGTTAAACCAGAAAATGTTATTCATTTTAAAAAAAAATTTTATTATAATCTGACGATCTGTTGAAATTGCACGGTTGTCGATAAGATTTTGCACTCGATCCAAATTTTTACTGGTACCAACAGTTTTCAAAATTGTTCGTTGATCTCGGAAATGACGTCAATTTACACTTCCTCGCGAAAAACTTCTCCGCCGAGATCTCGTGTGATGGTGTTCGTTTTATTTTATATCAGGTATTTTCATTCGTAGCGTATGTTTTCTGTCTTCTGGTGTTTCTTTCATTAATTAAACTTTATGTTTGGAACTATTCTTAAGTCATAGTGCCATAGTGCTTAAATCTGATGACCTAAAAATTCTCAAACGATTTATCTTATTCTCTTTTTTTGTATCCTTGCGATAAATTTTTCTTTGCGTCGACAATTCACAGCATATTAGATAAGGTGGACTTTCGCAAACAGCGAAATCACATAGTAAAAAAAATGGTTTACTCAAGTAAATTTTGAGTTGTGATACAACTTCTCATATCTTTATCATAGACTAGACTAGGAAAAATTCTAAACTACTTGTGTCGTTTGATTCATACTAACAAAGACTTGAAATGAAATGAAGGGATGTTGTCATAATATTTTTTCTAAGGCATTAACTTTTACCATTATAACCCTCCCTCTGTCCTACACCTACGAGTTATGTTTATTCTTATTTTCTTGTCTCCAATATTGTTTTTGTTTTCTTTAAGTTTTTAAATTAAATTTTTGGTTTATTTATATTTTCAGCGAAAAAAAAAATAAGCAAAACTTTTTTAATTTCTTTATTAATTTTTTCTTATTTCTTCTTTTTACAGTTGCCTGAGTCCACGTTCAGCATATTTTTATGAATTTCCACCGACAGGTAAATATATATAAACAAAACTTTATTAATTGAAATAATTTTAAATTGTGCGATGAGTTAACGGTTTTCAGAAAAGCTTAGTTTTTTTTTATTTTAAAATTCGATGTATTTAGAATAAATATATTTACGCCATCAAACTTCCCTTCTTAAATTTCAAAAAGAAAAAAAGAATCAAGCAAATTTTAAAACATAATTTTTAGTATCAGTCAGCAATTTTTTTTTTTTTTCGTTCTGTGATTTATTTGGCAGACCAAAGTCGTTAAAATGATATTTATTCTATTGTCCTGATGGAAAAATGAAAATCCAAACTTTGTAATTTTAACAAGAACAACAACAAACGAAAAAAAATATGTAATAATAAGATTTTGCTTTTTTTTCTATACTTTTTTTTATGAACTCCAAACCATAAGCCACTAAAAAAAATAACGATAATAGTAGAACAATAAAAGTTTTAATATTTTAGATTTTTATGGTTTGATTTTGTGTCGAGATAAATGATATTAAAAAAAAATAACGAAAAATCATAAGTTCAAGAAATAAAAGCTCAACTTTTTATTTTTATTTTTTTTTTTATTAAAACTTGATATTAGATTTGATCACTTTTCAATTAAATTGATTAACTTGATGGGAATTTATTTGATGATTGATACTATTATGTCTTAGCAAAGCATCACAAGTATATTTCGTTAATAATATATTTGGGAATTGAAATCGTTTGTTTGTTCTTCGTTAAGATAACAAACTCAAAAACAAAAATTATTTACGACATAATAAAACTTTGCTCTCTTAAAATAAAAAAAAAAAATTAAAAGTTTTGAAGTAGATTAGAAAAGAGCAAAAAAGAAATCATTAAAAATTAGATTAAGTGGTTGTGGATGAACTTTTTATTTTATTTTATTTTTTAATTTGAACTTTTGATGAAGTTAAATTTTGTTTTTTTTTCTCTGTGTTTTTCAGAAGGTCGTGAAACCAAAAAACGACTTACACTGGCTAGATTATTAAAAGGATTAAAAACCGTAAATCGAAGAGAGCGAGCAAACCAAAGTGTAAATGGAACAAGTACATCAACTCATTTTCGGGTGAGTGAACTATTTTAATTGTATTAATAACTATATTTTCGGTAGCAGTATTTGTATTATATTACTTTGGACTGAAAAACCCAAATATTATATTCATTACAACATTTTCAAAAATATTTGTCTTTCTGAACTAGTGATGTGTCGGTCGTGAACGACTGATGTTAATTGAACGGATCACTCCAGTAAACGGTGACCAATTGTTCAGTAATAGAAAAATCGTTCATCAATCACTAATCTATGATGTATTAATGAAATTTTTTTTTATTCAATTCAATGACTTTGCGCAAAATTTGTTTTTTAAAATACATCTTTCTAAACAGATTTTCCTTACAGAATAATATAAAAAGTAACTCACACAGTTGATGATTCAAAATAAAAACCCATTTATTCTAAGACCATGGAAAAATCAAACAACATTTATATAAAAAAAAATATAAAATTTGGTTTTGTTTAAAACGAACGATCCGTTCAAAAAAGTGACCGATTTAAAATAAACGACCGATTCAAAAACCAAAAAAGGATTGTGAAAAATAAATCGAACAAAAGAACGATGCAAAATCAACGATACAAATAAACGAAAATGAAAAATAATTAATTTTTTAGAACTAGCGACCGTTCCAAAATCAAAACGGATTCGTTCTTGAAGAATAAATAGAGAACAAAGTGTTTAGTATTTTTCAGATTATGATTGCTTAGAAGACAAAAACAGTTAAGATGCTATTTTTTGTTATTGTATGTTGTTGTTCAATCCAGAAAGGTTTTAAAAAAACGTTCAGCAACAGCTCAGAGTGCATGTTGTTGTGGGACCTAGGTCTTAAAAGGTATCTATGTGTTATTGTGACACATATTCTAGTTTCTATGACACACACAACACTTTTAGTTTTAAAAAAAAGTGACCGATTGATGACCGAACGATGACCGACGTTTTTAAATCGGTCAATCAAAATAAGCGACCCTTTCAGAACGGATCATGGATAATACCAGATGTTATACCCATCACAAGTATGGATGAATAGAATTGAAAAACTGCTGGGCTTATTAAAAAAAATTTTGCTTAATGCAAAGAACCCACGTTGTGCTCGATTGCTAATATGAAAATGATTCTATTGATACACTTAAATTTTTTTTGACACGTTTACAATTCCGTGACCAAACTGCAACGGTTTTTAACCCCTTAAGGTTTTAATTGTTTAAAAAAATTTTATGTTTGACTGAACTATTTGTTTGAAAAATTTTGTGCGAAAAATAATTATTTTAAAAAAATGCTCCGATTTTCTTGAAACTTTGATGATCGTTAGTATAATAAAAAAAACTAACACGTGTTTTTTTATTTTCTCACTAGTTTAGAAACAGGGTGGCTCGAACTTATCCCCTTGTGCATCAATCACGAGTCTGACTCGTGGACATTTATTTTGCTTTGTGAAACAATCACGAGTCTGACTCGTAGAAATTTATTTTACTTTCTAAGACAATCGCGAGTTAGA
>OY856187.1:397650760-397712760 GCA_963693315.1 Diogma glabrata
CCTCAGTATCGGCGGCTGGTCAGGGTGGAAAAGCGGGCCCGCAGGCGTCGTCATCATGTGACCGAAACTCTACATTGGTTGGTGACTTGGCCACTGTAGAGTCCAATGCTACAAGAAAACGAAGAACAAAGATCTTGACAGAGCACACTTGTGAATCGGAGCACAATGTGTTCTGTCATGTATGCTCAAAATTTGAAGTTACTTCTCTGCGAAAAGTTATTGATGATCGTATTCAAGAGGTTTACAGGGATATGTTTGGGTTCAATATGGATGAGTCTGGAATTGGAAGATGGGCCCCAAATATCATCTGTAACTCTTGTCGCAAGGTATTTGATAGATGGAGTCAGAACAAAAATAGACAGAGCGTCAAGCTTTCCAGACCGGCAATTTGGAGTCGTCCTTCAAGTATTGAAGACTGTTTTTACTGCTGCAATGTAATAAGAGGGTACAACAGTAAAACAAAAAGCAAAATTGTTTACCATAATGTTTCATCTGTCATACCTCCAGTATTTACATCAATAGATGACAAAATAAGTGATAATCCCAATGACATGCGATCATATGAAATCGATGCTAATAACATCGACATCGACGAAGTAATAGATATGGAGGTTGAATCAGAATCTGACAATGTTGTTGAGACAGATAGTGATACGGAGGATCGCACGTGTCCTAAGAAACCGCGATTAATATCGCAAGTTGTGTTGAATGACCTTGTAAGGGATTTGGGATTACCAAAGGATGGCTGAGAATATCTGGTTTCCTTCCTGAAAGAGAGAAATCTACTTGAACCAAAAACAAAAGTAACCTTTTACAGAAACAGAGAGATGAAATTTCGGCAATTTTTCACTACAGATAAAGAACACGCTCCCTTTTACTGTACAAATATACAGGGTCTAATGAATGAACTTAAGCCTAATTGTTATGATCCCAAAGAATGGAGACTTTTCATTGATTCATCTGTTCGAAGTATAAAAGCGGTCTTACTGCATAACACGAATGTTTATGCTCCTATTCCCCATTCTGTCGTTATGCAAGAAAAATATGAGAACATGAGAATTCTACTGGGGAAAATAGATTACGAAACACATAAATGGCAAATTTGCGGAGATTTCAGGATTTTAACAATTTTGCTTGGACAACAGTCAGGATTTACCAAATTCCCATGTTATCTATGCCTGTGGGATAGTCGTGATCGTGGAAATCATTATGTGATGAAAAAATGGCCGTCCAGAATATCTCTCACCCCTGGTTCTCGGAATGTTATTCACAAGCCGTTAGTTGATACAAGCAAAATTTTACTCCCACCCCTTCATATCAAGCTTGGCATAATGAAGCAATTCGTCAAAGCTCTCAACAAAGATGGAGACTGCTTCACTTATTTCGTAAAAAAATTTCCAAAAATGTCTGATGCAAAGTTAAAAGAAGGTGTTCTTGATGGTCCTCAGATAAGAACGATGTTTCGTGATCCAGCCTTTACTGGTACGATGGATAAAAAAGAAAAAAACGCTTGGCTGAGTTTTAAGGAAGTTGCTCAAAATTTTTTGGGTAACAAAAAAAGCCCTCATTACGAAAAATTAGTTACAGAAATGATCTCAAACTTTGGAAAGCTTGGATGCAACATGAATATGAAAATGCATTTCCTTGATTCTCATCTTGACAAATTTCCTGAGAACCTCGGGAATTTCAGCGAAGAACAGGGAGAACGATTCCACCAAGATCTCAGGGTCATGGAATCGCGGTATCAGGGTCGATGGGACATAAATATGATGGCAGATTTTTGTTGGACTCTGCAAAGAGAATCTAGTTAAAATTTAAAACGGAAGCGCGAATCATTGCACAGATCTTTTGAAGAAAAAAGAACGCGGTACAGTTCAAAAAAGAAGGGTGATTAAAGTCGCAGTTTTATATTAGTTATATTATTTTTCATTTTTATTTTATTATTATTTATTTTTTTATTTATTTATTATTTTATTTTATTTCAGTTATATTATTTTTATTTATTACGAGACTTATTTATGACCAGATTTATTTATTTATTCAGAAATGTATTTATTCATTACCAGATTTATTTATTTATTCAGATCTTTATTTATTCATCATCATATCTATTTATTGAGACTTATTTATGACCAGATGTATTTATTTTTTTCGAGGTTATGGCCGGACTCTAATGTGGTAGGATAAAACTTACCCTAGAATCAGATTTAGCGTCTCTAAATCATATAGCAAAGAAATTCGGACCACCACGTCAGAAATTTATTATCGGGATTAAGGGTTATAGGGTAATTGGGTTATTGGGTTATGTTACTATTTAAATAAAGGGTCATCGAGTTACTGTATTATGGGATTATGAGGTTTTAGAGCCATGCGGTTAGCAGTTGAACCAAATATAGCAAATTTGAGGGTATATTTTGAGGTTATGGCCGAACCTAGATGTACTGGAATTAAACTGACCCCTGATTCGGATTCAGCGACCCCAAAAACATATAGTACACATAGTGAGACCTCCAGGTCAGAATTTTTTTTTTTTTGTGTGGCTGTGTTATATTTCTGTGTGTTTAGGGGATGGGTGTGGGGAGGGTAAAAAAAACTTTTTTTGACCAAAGCGAGTGGGGTGTCATTTGAAAGAAAACTGAATTTCCAAAACATTGCAATTTTTTTTAGAATTTTGCGGTACACAGTTTTGGAGTTATTCTAAAAAATCTGTAAATTCCAGATCGTTCTCCCCCTACGTTTCGACACTGATAGACAGAAAAAATTTAAAAAATTCATAGAGACAGGAAGTTTGCTATATTTTGAACGAAAATTATAGCGAACTCTCAAATAATTATATTTCTGTGTGTTTAGGGGATGGGTGTGGGGAGGGTAAAAAAAAACTTTTTTGGAACCAAACGACTGGGGCGTCATTTGAAAGAATATTACCTTGGACTTTTATCACTTTGTTTCTGTTCAATATACTGTTAAATCTATACAAATCACAAGCACATCTGATATTCCATCGTTCTTATAGTAGGAAAAGAAAAAAAAATAAAAGTTAAAGCAAAGGAGATCACTCCCGCCATCCGGATTGTCCCTACACGGATCTTAAATTTTTGGGAATCTCTTATTATTCTTCTAACTTTATCTTGACATTCCAAAGGAAAGAAAAAATACTTAAACAAAAATTAACATATCTTGAATTTAAAATACCTTGAATTAAAAAACTGTTGATTGGTGGACACTTCCAGTATGATCCTTCCTTCGGTTGATTCAAGCTCGCCCTACAAACTGTTTATTCAACTTTGACAAAATGAAAAAAAAATCTATACGTATAGCTACTAGAAGACACTGTATACCGGGATATCAATTTGTATTTATTTTATTTTGTATATGATGTGTAATTCACTCTCATTTTTCTTTTTAGTTAAATTTGATTTATAAGTTTTATATTGAAAAATACACATGTATTAGATTTGTTATCATACAAATATTTCTGGATCCCACCAAAAATTACTGTAACTATTTTTTCTTCCTTCAATATTTTATATTTTGTACAATTCTCACACAAAAATTGCTTCATGAAATCACTCAACACAAAATAATTTGTTTTAGAATATTTATTCCTCGATTCAGAAACCATAAGATTCACTCTAATACAATCTTCATTAAAACAGTATAAAATTTTTGTTTTTATTTGATTTAATTTTACTTAAAATTCAAATAGTGATCTTTCCCGTTCAAAGTTAAACATGAATTGACTTTTTTAAAAAAATCGAATTTTTCTAATTAGACAAGAATGTGCTTTTAATGATTTTTTGTATTTCCTTTTTTTTTTGATTTTTTTCTTACAACACAAACATATATATATTTCTCTTCGTTTTAAATTTTGTTCCAAATTTGTTTTAAACAACACAGAACATATAAATTTTTTTCTAAATTGACACTAGCTGAACGAAAACACTTAAAACCAATTGAAATAATTGAACTATTTATAAAAAAATTTACTCTAATTAAAATTTGACTACTTAAATTTAACTTAATTTTAAGAGAAGATGCATGAATGCAAAATTTTCATCTGTTAATTTTGACATCCATGAGAAGAGTGATCTTATTATTTTTCATCTTCCAATCAAATAAAATCAAATCGTGTAAATCCAAAGACTCAACAAAAATCAGCAACGACATCTGTTTGTTAGAATTGGAAATAAAATTGAGTACGTTCGTTTGTTTTTTATAGTATATTCGAAATTTAACTAAGTATTAGAAAATTTTAAAATTATTATTAATGTAAAAGTGAACTGAAACTAATGAAATAAATTTTATTAGAAAAAGGAGATGAATTGGTTTTATTGTTGTTTAGGCGAATATAGCGGACGTTACACCATGAATTCAAGGTAAAAACCACGATTTTTACCCTTGAAATCACAAAAACGTCGTCACCCCCTCTACGTCAGAAACCACCGAAGCACTATTAAACTTAAACTAATAATAGAAATTCTAATAACTAATAAAAAAAACCATAATAAGAATACTTAATCTAAGAAACATTGCAACATTTTTTAGAATTCTGCGATGCACAGTTTTTTAGTTATTGATAAAAAAAAGTGCTATTTTAAGTGTATGTATACCACCCTATATTTCGACGCTGATTTATAGAACAAATATTCCCTATGTAGACCATTGAAATACTGCTTAAATCTTTCTTTAGCTAACTTAAACAGCTATGGATAAGATTTAACCTCAATTAACATTTTTGATCCATGTAGATGTGATTGAAATTTAAGATTGACGTTTACGATTAAACATTTATTCTGTTATGCGTCCATAGTCTGGCGATATAAAGACTTTACAACATAACTTTATGTCATTTATTTTTGATATTGTGTTCTTTTACATTCACGGAACCCTTGGCGAGCGAATTTTATTCGCACTTGTTCGACTTTTTTTATTTAACGAGTAAGCAAAAATTCTTCTAATTGTAGAGTAAACAGCAATTGCGTGCCATCATCAAAAAAGATAAACCCTAACTAAGAATGAAGATGCTACCGTTGACTGAATAGAGCTCATCCACCAGCACCTCTCAGATATCAGTTTCACTAGTGACACTCACTGCTATTGCAGTGGTATGTGATATCTTACGCCTACTGATCTCTCCATGCCTCTATATATTTCATTCAACCAAAGTACTCAAAGCTTATCTAAAAGTAATACACTTTTAAAAAATCTCAAAAAGTTCAACAATTTATATGAATCGATTCGACATTCATATGACATTCTCATATGTTTTTTATGTTTTTATTCTTCTTTTAACTTTCACTTTCGTCAGACTAAATCCAATAGTCATTAACGCACAATCATCTTACAACGAGACTTCTATTATTGTAGATTTTTTTCTATATGCATACACACGTATATATGTTATAAACAAACAAAATCACAATAATAATAATAATAATAATAAAAATAATAACAATAATCATAACTTTGAAGCACATAAAGCTACTGTGAAAGGGAAAATAGCGTAGGAGACGCAAAAAAAACTCTGAGTGCAGAGTGAAAAATTACCTTTGTCTTTACAAAAGACAAAAGCGCACATAATTTTTTTTTTAATTCTTCTCATTTTCTTTTATTTGTTGTGCCCAGACAGACGTTATAACTATTCTACATGAAGTGGAGAAAAAAAAATCTAGTATATGGGTGAGACAGGATGTACTTGAGAGCTCCTTTTTTTATTTTTTGCTTCTCTCCACATACACACATATATTCATAGTCACGTACCTTTTTTCGAGGTCGTCGTCATTGATTTTTCTTGTTGTTGTTGTGGTTTTTTGTTTTTATGAAAACCTAAGCATTTCCAATGAAACGTTGATTTTTTTTTTTGCTTGTTTTCCTTGTAAAATCTTCAGAAAAGTAATAAAAATTGAAACTAAAATTTTTCTTTGTTATTTTTTTCTAATTATTTTTGGAAAAACCATTTTCATATATTTGCAACAAAAAATTGAACTTTTTTCTGTTTGTCGTTAAGAGACACTTTTCTTTAGACTTTTTTTTTTTTAAATTGTAGTTATGGTGGATTATGTGGGTTGAAAGAAGTTCATGGAAATTTTTTAATTATATGAAATAATTATGCTGAAATATAGTTTTTTTGTTTGTAAGTAACTAGCATAAATAATGAGTGGTTAGCAGCATGGTTTTAGTATTGAAAAGATTATTTTCTTTTTGTTCTCAAATTCTGTTTATAGTTTTGGATTATTATGAGTTTTGAGTGATGTTTGGTTTACTTCAGGCGAAATAATTTGTTTACTGATTTTGATCAAAGGTAATGAGAGATAATGAGTTTTTAGTAGTTAACTGTATTTGTAGGACTCTTGGTTCTACATCCGTTTTAACTTTATCCACCCTAATGAAAACGAAGTCGCATTCCGTGAGTGGCTTTAGATGTTCAACCAGATCCGATTTTTCAACTGGATGCAAATCCTATGGTTGTATGAATGGTTCTCCAGGGATCTTCAGGCTTTGTCCGTAGACAAGATCCGCAGCAACCGCTTACAACCTAAGTCAGCTTTGACCGAACTCCGAATGCCCAGCATGACGATGGGGAGTGTATCTGTCCAATTTATGGTATTTCCATGAGCTTTTAGAGATGATTTTTACTGTCTATGGAATCGTTCGACTATTCCATTGGCTTTAGGGTTGTAAGCCGTCGTCTGTAGTTTTTGAGAACCAATGATGTTCATCAGTTCTTGAAATAACTTCGATTCGAAATTCGCTCCGCGATCGGAAGTTATATTTAACGGCACACCAAATTTAGATATATGATTTGTAATGAAGGCTCTTGCAGCTGTTTCATCTGTTCCATCTTCTAAGCGTATGGCTTCAGGCCATCGGGTGAAACGATCCATGGTCGTCAGAATATAACGATATTCGTGAGAAGGTGGTAAAGGTCCTACCAAGTCCATGTGTATATGTTCGAATCTGGCCGTGGGAACAGGAATTTGTCC
Organism: Diogma glabrata; assembly: GCA_963693315.1. NCBI lineage: Eukaryota > Metazoa > Arthropoda > Insecta > Diptera > Cylindrotomidae > Diogma > Diogma glabrata. The sequence continues at coordinate 397,657,744 of OY856187.1, forward strand.
AAATTCGGAATGAGTGTGACGATGAACCTTAGATATTTGACATGGTAAACATGTCTTAGACCAAAACCCAACATCTACACTCATTGACGGCCAGAAGTATCGTTTAGTGACCATTTTTCGTGATGCTGTAATTCCAGGATGGGAAAGATTGTGTAGCAAATCGAAAATAGATCGTCTCAGGGGCTCAGGAATATATGGACGTAATACGTTAGTCGAAGTCTCGCACCAAATCGGTTTTGCAGAATGATTGGTTGAGATAGGTTCTAACTTACGCTTAGATCCTACGATTTTAGGGTTATCAATAAGATTGTTGAGTTTTGTATCGGACTCTTGAAGTTCGATGAGTTTATCAACATCCAGCCCAGTAAAATTGATAGCCATTTCCTCAGTTCGAGAAAGTGTATCGGCCACTACATTATCCGTACCAGAGATGTATAGAAAAATAGCTAATAACTCGCGGTCAAAAGTAGAGTATTTTTGCTCTGCAGGGGAGAGCTTTTTGGAGAAAAATCCTAAGGGTTGCCAACATCCTTTATTTAATTGTTCGAGTACTGCTCCTGTTGCAGTACCTGAAGCATCGGTTTTGATATAAAAGTTGAATTTTGAACGGATGAGCCAAGAGGGTGCAGTTTACAAGCCCCAGTTTGACTGGGTCAACGGCTGTACTGCATTGGAGAGGCCAGATAAAGGTTGATTTTTTTTTAATCTTGGCTAGCTCAGTGAGGTAGCCGTGAAGTGGAGCTCTTAGTTCGGCTAAGTGTGGTATAAACCTATGGTAATAATTTACCATACCCACAAATCGTTGAACTTGTCGAACTGATGATGGCTGAGGAAAATCTTGGATTGCCATGATTCGATCTGGGGAGGGTTTTATTCCATCCTTTGTGATTTCATGGCTTAAGAAATCAAGAGATTGCACACCAAATAGGCACTTAGAAAGTTTGATTTTAATATCAAAATCAGCAAATCTTTGAAAAAGTAGACGCAAATGTTTTTGGTGTTCCTCAGGAGATCTGCTTGTCACCAAAACGTCGTCGACATACACAAATACGAAGTTCAGTCCTTTGACCACTTCGTCCATAAAACGCTGAAAAGTCTGAGCTGCGTTTCTCAGACAATAAAGCAGTCTATAGAATTCGAAGAAACCAAAAGGGACAGTAATCGCAGTTTTGTGTATGTCTTCCGCAGCAACTGGGATTTGGTGGTAAACGCGAACAAGATCGATTTTTGAAAACATAGTACATCCGTTAAGATGCATGGAAAAATCCTGTATGTGTGGTATGGGGTATCGATCTGGAATAGTAACATCGTTCAAACGTCGATAGTCCCCATACGGTCTCCAGTCATTTTGTTCTTTCGTCGGAACTAAATTCTGTGGAGATGAAACACAAGATGAGGAAGATCTAATCAATCCTAACTGAACCATATGTGAAAATTCATCTTTGGCTATTTTGAACTTGGTAGCCTCCAGTCGCCGTGGTCGCGAAAAAGGTAGTTGTCCTACTGTAATAATTTTGTGTACCACGGTGTGTTTGACTGGGGCATTGCATTTGGGCTCCTGTGTAAGGGTAGGGAAATCTGAAAAGATATCTCCATAGATTCTCTGAACGTTAAACAAACGTAGTGATGGCGTGTTATCTAAACCCGAAATAGTATTCACTACTAAGTTTGTGGTTGAATCGAGCAAGCGCTTGCGCTTGAGGTCGACTATTAAACCAAATTTAGTCAGAAAGTCAGCACCTATAATAGGTTTACTAACTGACGCTACGACAAATGAGTCTCGTAATTCTCTGCGGAGACCCAAATCTAAGTTCAATAATTTAGAACCACAAGTGTGGATCTGAGATCCATTAGCGGCTGTGAGGACATTGTGTTCGTCTTGAACTAAATTCGAAGGGGGTCGACATGGGATTACTGATACGTCAGCTCCTGTGTCGATGAGGAATTGAAGTTTGGTGTTTTTGCACCAGACGAACAGACGGCTTGAAGTCTGTATCCCAGCGTTAGCCGCATTTACGTTGTGCCTTATTAGTTTCCCGAATTTGGTGTTTCAGTGGGGTTAGATGAGTTGTAGGAAGATTTTCCTACACATCGTTTAGCCCTTGGTCCAAATTTTCGGTGGAACTAACAAAGGTTACCGAACGAAGGTGATCTACTTCTAGATCTGATAAGTATAAGTGCTACGTCGAAATGACGAGTATCTAGAGGTTTGCGGTGATCTCCTGGCCTGATTGTTTGTATTTTCCCAACGATCTAGGCGAGATCTTATTTGATTTAGAGAAGTGGTCAATTGTTCAACGATCTTCTCAAGCGAACTTTGTAGTTTTTGATAATTTCCTGTTGATGTTGATGGTTCATTAACCTGATCGATTGAGGAACGATCAAGTTTACCACAAGAATGGGTGATGGGATCGCGTACTGCTTCCCAAACTCTGTCCACGATAGGCAGGAGTGTCAGCATGTCATCACTCGCAATCGAGACGATTACAGGTTTGACACTAATTGAAAGTCGAGCGATCCAAAGCTTTCTAATAAGCTCTGGATTTACTGCCGAGGAATCACCAGCAATTTGTAGTAGCTGATCGTAGAAGGTTGAAGGTTTTTGGTTCCCCATTTCTACGGTTCGAAGCAATTTTTTCGATTCGCTCCTGTTCCGTTTGTGTTTTTTTTTTTAAAGGCGTTCATGCTCCATGTAGGAGCGTTGCCAGGCTAATCAGCTTTGAATATTCACCACGGTCATTCGCAACAGCGACATAATTACCATGGCAGCCGATTTTTTTAAGGTCGTTTATTACGTCAGCCTCCCATTGTATTCGTGGTCTCCCTCGCGGTCTACCACTCCCTGGGGTACTAACGTACATTTTTCTAATCATTCCAGACTGTGAATCGACTCATAGAACATGCCCAAACCAAGCAATCCCATTAGAACGGATACAACCTATTATATCAGGACCCTCAAGAAGGTCTCTGATCTCAAAGTTATACCGGGTTCTATACTCTCCATCGTCTGTCTTAAGTGGACCAAAAATGTAGCGTAGGATCTTACGCTCAAATACAGATAAATGCGGTTCGTCATTTTGTGTAAGGGTCCACGTTTGTGACCCATACATCACAACCGGTCTAATCAATGTCTTGTATAACTTGAGCTTGGTGTTAGTTGATACATACGGTGATCCAAGGAGAGGTTTAATTGAGTAGAAAGTTCGATTACCTGCAGCGATTTGAGCTTTAATATCTGTAAGTATGCTGTTGTTTGAGCCAAGCATTGATCCCAAATATTTAAAAAATTCAACTCCCTCAATTCGTTCATCGCCGCACATCAAATCTTTCTTCTCAGCCTCTCTTGAAACATTAATATGTTTGGTTTTATTGTAGTTAATTTGCAAACCAATTTTCCTAGCACCACTCTCAAGCGATTTAAAGGTCTCACTCATAACAGCTTCACTTCGGCCGAGGATGACAACATCATCAGCGTAAGAAATCTTCTGTACTGAGTTTATTAAAAGATATTGTTAATAGTCGGTAGTTTCTTTTGACGGCAAACATATTCCAAGGCTAGATTAAAAAGTATAGGAGAGATAGCATCACCTTGTCTTAAACCGGAGTCGACTTTAAAAAACTTTGATATTTCGTTCTCTACTCGTACACAGCATTGAGAGTTCTGTACTGTCATTTTGCATAGTGATACCAGTTTACCAGGAATTCCCATTGACACCAGAGCAGATCATAGAGTCTCTCGTTCGAGAGAGTCGTAGGCCTGCCTGAAATCAATGAAAAGTTGGTGCACAGGTATGTTGAACTCTCGACACTTTTCCAAAATCATCCTTATCGAGAAAAGTGCATCGGTGGTACCTCGGCCCCGCCGGAAACCACACTGATATTCTTCAAAAAGTTGTTCAGCAAATGGATTGATTTTGGATAGCAAAATGTAGGAAAAGATCTTATATGCTGTGCAGAGGAGAGCGATTCCTCTGTAGTTTGCACATTTTAGGCGATTGTAATGAAGTGCCTCTCATGATGATAATGGGAGTGACTTAGTAGGGTGCGTACCTAGACTTGTTGTAATGCCATTCGACTAAGTCTCAGTCATCGTGAGTAGGAGATATTATAAACCTGCTGGTTCAGCACAAATACGGAAATGTACGCAATTTTCATCAAATAAACGGAAATGGAAAAAAAAATTACAAGTGAAAAGATGAGACTCTGGCGACCCCTTATTACGAAAGAACTACGGTCGGCACGTTCAACCCCCTCGTTCACTCACATAGGCACACACACACACACACACACACACACACACACACACACACACACACACACACACACACACACACACACACACACACACACACACACACACACACACACACACACACACACACACACACACACTCACATACACGCACGTACGTACAGTCAACCGCCCAATATGTAGAAAAATAGTAAAAAAGAAAAAAAAACAAATAAATCACTATACAATTTAAAACTTAATGAAATTCTACAAGCAATATAGGATCCAATATAATATAAAACGTTCGTATAATAACGTATGAAGGATTATATGTTTTAGGTCTTTTAAACGAGATAAGCCGACTAATATCCAATATTTATGTAGAACGTCAACTCCAATCCCAGGTACCCTAAATGCTGAGACTAAAATAAAACAAATAGGGGAACTGGTGTTAAAACTTTTTGTAACTATAGTATAAAGCTAACACGCCAAATAAAACGGTTAATGCTTTATTATAAAGAAATGTAAACACGACAGAAACAAAACCAATGAAAGGCATTAAGTTCTGAGCTTTAATTTAAGTAAACATGCATAGAATGAATCAATGATTGGGCACGCGTGATGTAAACGTTGGTCAAGAGAGAATAAACAAACAAAAAAAAAATTTATTTGAGGATTTCCTTCAACGAAACTTAAACTTGTCAATTTGTGCTTGCAGATCTTTGTGGTATTCAAATACTCACTTTTGATCTTGACATATTATAAAGTTATATATATAATTTAGTAAAATATTTTTGTAATATCAAATGGGAGGGAAATCAATTTAATTACAAGATGGTATTATTAAATGCACGCATCAGTTGAAACCGCAATCCTACACATAAGTTTTCGTTTTACAAATTCAAAATACAGCCGCTATTCGTCGCAATGCCTTTACCAAAAATATTAGTCTACGAAAGATTAATAACGTATCAGAAGATCCTAGTCGTAAAAGTCACACGCCAAATATTTTTGGTTTTATGACCAAAAGTTCCATGCACATTTTGTATACATGTTTACATGGTAAAAAAAATATTAAATTAAAACAAACACGTATGGCGTTAACACATAATTATATTTCGAATCACCAATATAGTTAAGACATACGCTCGACGACAAAAAGGGGTTTCGTGTGTTAAGCGTTTTAGGTGTAAATTTAAAATTTTTAAGTCCTGTTATAATCAAACTTTGTCTTACATTACGATCTGCTTAACAAATTTTATTCATAAATTTAATATATAAAGCTTAAATTTTAACCGTAAACCGTTCACCATACGAACAAATAAAATTTCAATAGATCCCTTTAGAATGTTAGCAGCATAAAAAATCAAGAAGCTATTACCTCGAAAAGACAGATTCTTAAAATTTTCCTTACCGAATTGGATCACGCCAACAATGAATGACAGGTAAATTTTGAACATATAGATACAACTCTACCTATTATACACTATAGGTTCCACTAATGCAAATTCATTACTGTTATTACGGCACATCAACTTTAATTTACACTCTTTACGACGTTTTAATTTTGAGGTTAGGCCAAATACCGGTATGCTCGACAACTTCTATCAGAGCTTATATCTTATTCAGATGTCATACCTTTTGTAACATATACTATCCTTTTTGTGTTCTCCGGTAATTTAAAACAAGGCAGATTTAATTTCTCATACCTGTACATGCAAGATGATATTTTCTATTCTCGGATGTTATCACGTTTTCCATTGACATCTATTATAACCCAAACGTCAAAACAATCCAATCAGCAAAAAATCCAATTGAAAAACAGAGCGTCACACACCACAATGCAAAAGTAATAGAATAAGAGAATGAAAAATTTACAGTGGCTCATTATATATCCCGAAATTTCAACATCGAAAAAACTCGAATACAGGGTTTGAGATGTAAGGCAATTAATTAACATCAAGTATATAATTGTTAGGAACTTTTTATAGTTACACAAAACTGTTTGTTATTTGGTAATATTTTACAAAAATAATTTTGCGACATAGATCATTTCCGATACATTAATAACAATTATCAATGAATTAAAATGAGTTAAATGCGAGTTTAATCGACTTTATGGTGTTTAGGTATTACAAAACTATAATCTACAATAGCATTACAGTGAAGTTCAGTTCCAAAACGGAAAGATTATTTGAAGGAAAATATTCATACAAAAAAATCGAATGTTTATCAAAGCAAGATATTAAATCTTTGTATGTTGACGATTGGACAAATACGCACAGCTGTCTTGAGGTTTGAAAACTTTGTTGTTTAATCGTGGTTAGTGTATGGAGAATCCAAATTCAAATAGTATGGTGAAATTAAACGGATGAAAAAGTAGTATGAGTCAATTTTAGGGGGTTGCAAAATTAAATATTAATGTTTATGTAATTAAATGAAAAATAACTATGAGTTACTGAGACTATAATAAAAATGTGTCTGTTAATGAGGGATGGATGAGAAACTTTTACAGGCTACTTATGTTAATCAAAATGACAACTAATGAATCAGAGACTATAATACACGGTGTTCAGACGTTAGCCCAGGCTATCCATTACACAATTACCTTTTTTATGGATTGGTATCAGCATAGCTGTGTTCCAGTCCTGTGGCATGGTTTCAGTCCTCCAGATCATTTGAACCAGTTCAAACAATCTTAAGGATAGAGTTTCACCACCATGTACAATCATTTCGGATGTTATATCGTCGATACCAGGTGCTTTATTGCATTTTAATTTTGACAGCGCCGCATCGAATTCCTCTTTGGTCGGTTCGTCTACATGTACCTTTGGCGCACGAATAAGCTTTGCTCGTCGCCCGACTTGTTGCTGGTCACTCAAGTTGAGAAGATTCTCAAAATAAGCGGCCCAAGTATCTAAAATATTTTTAAGGTCTACTTGTAGCTCCCCATCTTCGATTTCAATAGCAATCGATCTAGTTTGAGGGCCTTTCTTTAAGGTTTTAACCTGTTGAAAGAAGTTACGCGATTGATGTTCCTTATTGAAGTTTTCAATCTTACACTGTCTCTTCCACCATTCTCTCTTCGTTCGTCTACATAGCCAGTTTATAGTTCTCCTTCGTGGACCTGGTGTTGCGTCCTTGTAGACACTTCAGATAGCAATTTCTTTTGTATTGAATAGCGTCAAGGCATGCTTGATCCATCCATGGCTTCTGGGAGTGGTTCTGTGGTCGTCCAAGTATTCCCTCAGCAGCGCTTAAAACAGCATCTTTGAGCAAATACCATGACTTATCGACGTCTCCATTAATGGTTTCTGATTACTCCAATGTTTCGGCAATATGGATTTGATATCTCTCTTCTGTTTCAGCATTCTTTAATGATGAGATGTTAAAACGTTTCCGTTGATTGAATTTTGGAATGCCTGGATTTGGGAAGTAGAACCTTATCGTTGTACATACAAGAAAGTGATCACTTCCAATGTATGCACCTCTAAAGGATCGCACATCCCGAACGCTCGAAAAGAAACGTGCTGTTACTAGAACGTGATCAATTTGATTTCGAGTGTTTCCATTCGGTAAGACCCAAGTCTGTTTATGAATCGATCGATGCGGAAAGAACGTACTGGCAATTCTCAAATTATTTGATAATGCAAACTCAGTCATTCTCTCACCATTATCATTCGAATTCAAATGCAGGCTGTTGGGACCCACCACATTTCCATAAGAGATATCCAACCTGTCCATTAAAGTCACCAAGAACCATAATGAAGTGATTACTCTTATAAATAAATCTAAATATATATTTAGTACAAGCAATTGGACAAAATGACTCCCAAATGATTTTAAAAAAATGTCCTGTAAATTTCAATTCCAAATGATCAAAACATATTCTAAAACTTTAACCATCACTTGTCTTCCACAATTCTGAACTCAGCTATGCAAAAAATAATCGAAAAAGAATAAACAAACATTCATTATCCATTTAACAAAACATTTCCAAAACAAAACTAACAAAAACATTTTCATATTTCACTAACTTTTTCCTTTTTCTTCTTATATATTTTAGAGATTTGTTGTGAGATTAAAATAAAAAATTAAAGAAATAAAAACTTTTGAAAACCATCCAAATAGATTATTATCATAATTTTTTTTTTACTATCCTCACCATAACGAATGATTTTCATTCGGAACAATAATAACTCTACAAACACAACATCGAAAACGTAAATCTGTTTTTTTTTCTTCTTCAAATGACTGAAAGACGATTATCTTATTCTTTTGTATTTGCAAATCATTACTTATGATTTGGTGATGATTATTTAAATCTGGGTGGGACTTGTGTAATGGCTTGAAATATTTTTTTTGTATGATAAATGATGAGAGAAGTTTTGTTAGATTATAAGATATGTCATTTGGAATATGATTTTTAACAGCTTTTAAAAAATATTTGTGAACAAATGTTAAAGTGTATCCAAATTTTCTGACACGAAATACATCTCTTCTCATCAAGGGTGGGTGTATCCAAAAACAAGAGAATATAGGAAGTTTAGGTTAATTTAAGAAAATATAAAATATCACAAAAAAAAAGAAAAAGCACAAGAATAGAAAATGAAAACAAAGATTACCCTAAGATACCTGAGGACCGAATTTGGGGTCGATGGGCTATATAGTTGATATCGTGTCCACAGACAGACAGGCATGCATTCATTTTGAATTTTCCCACGTTCCTATATGGAACATACAAGGCAACAAAAAAATATCTCGAGTTACAATTGACCTGCATGTATTGGCCTAAGATACCTGTGTACCAAATTTGGAGTGCATAGATCAAGTAGTTTCTGAGATATCGTGCTCACAGACAGACTGACATTCACATGCACATGAGATTGCAATCGCATAAACAATCTCGATAATTTTCAATAGTCAATAAGACTGGGAAGAAACTACGCCCTATCGTTATGTTATTTAGGGTTCCGTTTTTTATACGGAACACTATTGGTGAGAGTACAACGTGTTTTTCACATTATTTTGATTATCTCGTGAACCATTAATCCGATGAGCTTAAAATTTGAGGTATTTATAAAACTAAATTATCCACACAAGATGGTGGGTGGGTTAAAAAATAAATAAAGTTGTGTTCGTTTGTTTTAAAGAGGTACGATGTAAAACCTTTGAAAACATGCATTTTTTATCGAGACGAGTAGGGTATCATATGAAAGGAGTTCATTTCAGCATTATTGAAAACTATATTTTGGAATTTTACACCTCACCATTTTTTGTATAATTTTGAAAAATGACATTTTCGGGATGTTTTATTGCCCCGAATAACTCCGACCCTGCTTCATCGAAGCAATGAAATATATTGAAATATATATTTGAAATATATATTTGATATATTTGAAATGATAGAAAATTGAGTAGGTTTTTCATGAAAAATATAGAAAAGTGCAGATACTCAGTCATAACTATATTTATTAAAGGGGTGGGAATGCTAAGGGGTAAAAACATCATTTAAAACCAGGTCATGTGGAGTGTCATTTGAAAGAACACTTGATTTTAGGAATATTGCCATTTTTTTTAGAATTTTGCAATGCTTAGTTTTTGAATTATTATCAATAAAGTGACACAAAAAGTTGCCCCCCCCCCCCTCCTTGCATTTCGAGCCTAATTAACAGAAAAATTTGAAAAAGTTCACAGAGACAGGAAGTTTGATAAACTCTGACTGAAAAATATAGTGAACTCTCAAATAATTATATTTTTGTGCTTTTAAGGGATTGGGGTGGGGAAGGGTGAAAAAAACCCAAGCCAGTGGGGTATCATTTGAAAGAGCACTGAATTTCAAAAACATTGCAATTTTTTTTTAGAATTTTCGGGTACACAGTTTTTGATTTATTCTTAAAAATGTTCAAATTCCAGACCGTTCCCCCCTCTCCTACGTTTCGACACTGATTGACAGAAAAAATTGAAAAAATTCATAGAGACAGGAAGTTTGGTATATTTTGAACGAAAATTATAGCAAAATCTCAAATAATTATATTTCTATGTGTTTAGGGGACGGGTGTAAGAAGGGTAAAAAAAACTTTTTTTGACCCTAGCGAGTGGGGTATCATTTGAAAGAGCACCAAATTTCAGAAACATTGCAATTTTTTTAGAACTTTGCGGTACACAGTTTTGGATTTATTCTAAAAAATGTGTAAATTCCAGACCGTCCGACCGTTCCGACACTGATAGACAGAAAAAATTGAAAAAATTCATAGAGACAGGGGTGTGAGTGTGGAGAGGGTAAAAAAAACTTTTTTGGAACCAAACGTCTGGGGTGTCATTTGAAAGAACACTTAATTTAAGAAACATTGCAACATATTTTAGAATTCTGCGATGCACAGTTTTTTAGTTATTGGTAAAAAAAAGGCTATTTTAAGTGTATGTATACCACCCTCTATTTCGACGCTGATTTATAGAACAAAAAAACATTCAAAACGTTGAGTGGTAAAGACGTGTTTTACTACTCCTGCTAAAATTTAATTTAATTCAATTTTTAAATTGTTGTACTTATTTTATTTTCTTGCTTGTTTATAATATAAAAGTGATAATTTCTTTTACTGTAATTAATTTTATTTCAAGTATTTTGTTAATTTTGCCTGTGAAATTCAATAACTATCGTGTTTGTAAAACTAAATGGGTACTAGAAAGTCAAGTCGAAATCAAAAAAATCTTAGTGAAAGTGATCTTACAAACAATGGCTTTTCTTGCTTCAAATGTGATGATAAACTTGTTAAAAAAGACAAAATTTTGGGGTGTACGGCATGTAAAAAGAAATTTCATGTTGAATGTGCAAACGTTAGTAATCCAGAATTCAAACAGTATTTAAAAAAATCGATTTGGATTTGCTCAACTACTTGCAATAATTGCAATAAACGTGCATCGTCATCGTCATCCAATGATGATGATTATGAAAATAACGGAGCACAGGGTATTTCAAATCAAAATGATGCAATAATACAATCACAACAATTCATATCTAACAATCTGGATAGTATATCGCATACAATTAACAAAATCATAAATGAAAACAAAACGCTGAACGAAATGCTCTTGGAATATAAATCTAAAACCGATGAGCTCGAGAAATCTGTTTTGAGACTTGAGGTAGAGCTTAATTGCCTGAAACAAGAAAAACTTGAAAAGCATCTGGTTATAATGGGAGTGCCTGCTACAGCTAATGAAGACCTAAAAGAAATAGTAATAAAAATTTCCAAGGAACTCAACATTGAACTTTCGAAGGATGCAATAGAGCAGGTTAATCGTCTTCATAGAAATTCCACAAAGCTTAGGGAAAACAAACTTTATACTATACCTATTCTAGTCAAATTATGTGAAAATGATACAAAACAAAAAATTTTATTATCAAAAAAAAATATTGGACCGCTTTTTTCTTCCGTTATTATACCAACAGCTGATAAAAAACAACAAATCTACATTAACAACTTTCTAACACCATACAACATGAATCTTTTCGCTAAGGCTCGTCAGTTAAAAAGAGAAATGAATTATAAATATGTTTGGGTTAGAGAAGGACTTATCTGTCTGAGGAAAGATGACGAGGCTCGTGTTTTTGTTGTTTATTGTGAAGGTGATATAGAAAAATTGTACAAACATAATTAAAACAACTACGCTTGAAGACATCCTAGATCTAATTGTCAAAAATCTATTTTACTAATATGGGTAATTCTTTTATAAACCGAACAGATTTGGACAAAATCTGACCGACCCATTTTTGATTTGGCTGAAATTTTTTTTAGGGGTTTTCTATCGAAAAAAAAGATATACGTGTTCGAGGATTTTTTTTTTTTTTTTTGGAAAATAGAGCTGTTCTAAATTTCGAGAATTTCGTGATTTTCGGCTTGAAGACTTATTTTCCAAAATTCATAGCTTCGGTTTTATAGAAGATAGAAAATTTTTCTTTTATTTGAAAGTTAAAAGATGGAATTTTTTAAAAATAAATATTTTCAACTAAAGTTATTAACAAATTCCTATTGTTATAAACAAATAAAATGTTAAAATTAAATTTTAACCATTGCCCCACCCATGAAATTAGTTTTTAATATTATCATCGTATTCATCGTTCAATTTTCTATAAAAAAAGTATTTTTTTTTAATGGAGAAATGATATTTGCTGTTAGAAATAAATTAATTTATCGAGCGCGGGACGACAAAAAATTCCATATATGGGTCATTCTTTTACATACCGAACAGAATAGGACAAAATGTGACTAAGACATTTTTGATTCAGCTGAAAATTTTTTTGAGGGTTCTATATAAACATTACGATATACTTGTTTTCTGATTTTTTCTTTTTTTTGTTTTTTAGGGGAAATAGAGCGGTTCTAAATTCTGAGAATTTTGTGATTTTTGGCTTGAAGACTTGTTTTGAGAACAAGTTTTGTTTTTGTTTGTTTTATTTTAAAGAATAAAGATGCAATTTAAAAAAAAAATTATTAATTATAAAAATTATTAACAAATACCTATTGTTATAAACAAATAAAATTTTAAAATCAGTTTTTAGTAATTACAAAAAAATAATTAAGAGTGTTTAATGTAATTAATCATCGTCTTCTACGTTCAATTTTCAATAAGAAACGTATATTTAATTAGTAGAGAAATAAGTTTTATTGTTAGAAATGAACTAATTTATCGAGCGCGATACGATAACAAATTTTATAAATTTTTGTCGTCCGGCGCTGGAAAAATTAACTTATTTGTAACAGTAAAACTCATTTTTTCATTAATTAAATATACGTTTCTTATTGAAAATTGAACGTAGAACGCGATGATTACATTAAACACTCTTTATTTTTTTTATATAATTACTAAAAACTGATTTTAAAATTTTATTTGTTTATAACAATAGGAATTTGTTAATAATTTTTATAATTAATAATTTTTTTTTTAAATTGCATCTTTATTCTTTAAAATAAAACAAACAAAAAGTATTTATCTTTACCAGAACCGAAGTTATAAATCTTTGAAAACAAGTCTTCAAGCCAAAAATCACAAAATTCTCGGAATTTAGAACCGCTCTATTTCCCCTAAAAAACAAAAAAAAGAAAAAATCAGAAAACAAGTATATCGTAATTTTTATATAGAACCCTCAAAAAAATTTTCAGCTGAATCAAAAATGTCTTAGTCACATTTTGTCCTATTCTGTTCGGTATGTAAAAGAATGACCCATATGTGGAATTTTTTGTCGTCCCGCGCTCGATAAATTAATTTATTTCTAACAGTAAATATCATTTTTCCATTAAAAAAAAATGTTTTTTTTATAGAAAATTGAGCGATAAATACGATGATAATATTAAAAACTAATTTCATGGGTGGGGCAATGGTTAAAATTTAATTTTAACATTTTATTTGTTTATAACAATAGGAATTTGTTAATAACTTTAGTTGAAAATATTTATTTTTAAAAAATTCCATCTTTTAACTTTCAAATAAAGAAAAGGAAAATTTTCTATCTTCTATAAAACCGAAGTTATGAATTTTTGAAAATAAGTCTTCAAGCCGAAAATCACGAAATTCTCGAAATTTAGAACAGCTCTATTTTCCAAAAAAAAAAAAAAAATCCTCGAACACGTATATCTTTTTTTTCGATAGAAAACCCCTAAAAAAAATTTCAGCCAAATCAAAAATGGGTTGGTCAGAAAGGTGGTTGGTTTATAAAAGAATTACCCATATGCATGCAGATTGTGAGTTAACAAACATAATAGATATTACTCATTCTATAAATAAAATAAAAAGAGGTAAAAATTTATTAAATGCATTGTATTTAAATATTCGTAGTATTAAAAATAAGTTTGAAGAACTGAAACAGTTAATTGATTCCTATAATTGTATTATTCATATTATTGTACTTGTTGAGACTTGGCTATACAATGACGAAATTAATTTATTTTCTATAGAAAACTATAATTCATATTTTTGTAATAGAAATAATTCACGAGGTGGTGGGTGTACCATTTACGTCATAAATACCATGGTGTCGAATGTGTCTACAACTTTGGATACTGATAATGTCTCAATTTTAAGTGTTAATGTTATTTCCTTGAAAATTAATATTGTTGCTATCTATAAATCACCAAGCGCCGACACAAGCTTATTTTTCAATAATTTCGAGAAAATTTTAGATACGGGTAAAAAAAATTTATATCTTTGGTGACTTTAATATAAATATTTTTAATCAAGATGAAACCTTAGTTGAGAGATATGAAGAAATAATTAATTCAAATGGATTTATTATTCTTAATTCTCGTATCAAAAGCTACGCAACTAGAATATCAAATTCTGTTGCTACATTAATTGACCATGTTATTTCTGATGTAGTAGAAGGTAGTCATTTCCTTTCTGTGCTTGATACCTGCCTTAGTGATCATCGTGGTATTATTCTTCAAATTGAAAGTAAATGTGTACGTAAACTTTCTTCGCAAAGCTATAAAACAGTTCTATTATATGACAAGATAAATGAATCGGAGTTTTTAAGTCAAATAAATAAATGTAGTAGATTAGATCATCTAATTCGTGTATGTAAAGAAACTATACAAAGTCATACAGTGACAATCCCTCAAATGGACATAAAGCACAGAAAGGTTTGGATGACTAAAGAACTAATTAGCTGTATTAAACTTAGAAACTATTTTTATAAACTGAAGGTCAAATTTCAACATAATCTCTATATTTATAATCAGTTTAAGTTTTATAAAAGCCAAGTTGAAAAACTAAATAAAAATGCAAAAACTACTTATTTTAAAAATGAACTACAAAAAGATGATCCGAATCAATTATGGAATATCGTGAATAAATTTGTACTTAATAAACATAAAGAAAAGAAGTCCAAGCGGCACGTATATCCGCTAGAAATAGGTAGATTTCGAGATCAGACAGTTTTGTGTGCCAGTAGAATCTGATGTATCAGATTAGTTTGAACAAAACAAACTAATTTAAAACAGATATCGAACAAATTTTAAAAAGAAAAATAGCTACCTACAAGCAAAATTATATCTATCCAATTTTGCAACAAACAAATATCAAATCTACCACAGAACATGTGTGTGACAATTTATGACACAAACATATTCTATATCATTTGTCGTGCAATTACTACAAAATATCAAAATAGTTTATTTCTAAGAAAAAAAAATTAATTTCTTCTATTCAAATCTTTTATTTTTTTGACTGTTATAAGGTTGCCATTGACTGTTATAAGGTTTTTGGAAATTGTAGTTGGGGATTGTTGCAAACTTTTTTGTTGAAGCCAACAAGTCAAAAACCTCTAACTGCAGAGGTTTATATTTATAAGAAACGGATTAAAATGTTTCCACAGATTCTAAATTTATGAAGATTTAAAAAATATTAGTATTCAAACGGCCGTTATAACGGATTAAAAAAAACACTTTTTTTTCTAGTATAAAGCCTATAGCTCCTTAACCATGTGTCAGATTTTTCTGATTTACGAAATTTTCCAAGATATTATTGAAACACACATTTTTACAAAATGTTTTTTGATCTGGTTCCACAAATGCAACCGTGAGAGCGCCGGTTGATTCAAACGCATTTTGTGTTTTACAAGCTTTTTTGTTGGAGCCGCTCACTCAGAAACCTCCAACTCCAGAGGTCTTTTTTTTGAAAGAAACTGATTAAAAAGGTTTCAAAGATTCTAAATTTATGAAGTTTTTAAAAATATTAGAATCCAAACGGCCGTTATAACGGATCTAAAAAACAAAGTTTTTTTTCTAGTATAAAGCTTCTAGTTTCATAACCATGTGTTGGATTGGCCTGATTTACGAATTTGTCCAAGATATTAATAAAACGCACATTTTTAGAAAAAGTTTTACATCTGGCCTTATAAATGCGACCGTGAGAGTGCCGGTTGTTTAAAAAAAAAATTTTTTTTTGCAAATTTTTTTGTTGGAGCCACTCACTCAGAAACCTCTAACTGCAGAGGTCTATTTTTAAAACAAATTGATAAAAAAAATTTCAAAAATTCTAAATTTGTTAAATTTTTTGAAATGTTAGTATCCCAACGGCCGTTATAACGGTTTTAAAAATCAATTTTTTTCAGAAAAAAGCCTCTAGTTTCTTAACCACGTGTCGGATTTTGCTGATTCACGAACTTGTCCAAGATATTATTAGAACACACAAGTACAGAAAATTTTTTGATCTACCTCAACAAATGCGACCGTGAGAGTGCCGGTCGTTTTCGTTATATCTCATATCGTTTATATATATATATATATATATATATATATATATATATATATATATATATATATATATATATATATATATATATATATATATATATATATATATATATATATATATATATATATATATATATATATATATATATATATATATATATATATATATATATATATATATATATATATATATATATATATATATATATATATATAAACTTTTTTTTTTGTTTTTTCGTCTCCGATTATCATATATAGTCGTTTGGCACAAAAATTTTTCCGAAATTCCGAGATGAAGCCCATTGCAATAGGTAGATTTTTATATGAAATCTACCTAAAATAATATTGTAGTACAAGATAACAACAAGTTATATGATAATAAAGAAGATGTTTGCAATTTATTAAATAGTCACTTTGTAAACTACGTTGAGCAAATTATTCCTGGTAGTAATATCGTACCCACAATTCTCAGCTCTCACTTGCCCTCAAATGACAAAAGTCCTATTTGCAACCTCACCACAAGCGAGGAAATCATACAAATAATTGATAATTTGAATAGCAAATCTGCTACGGGTTATGACTCCATTTCCACTAAATTTATTATCAAATTTAAAAACATTTTATCTGATAAACTAATTTGTCTCATAAACCAATCGCTAATTAACGGATCGTTCCCAAACGAATTAAAAATAGCTGAAATGATACCAATTTATAAAGGTGGATCGAAGTTGTCTGTTAGCAACTACAGACCTATATCTATTCTTACTACTTTTTCCAAGATATACGAATCTGCCATCTATAATAGATTGGCTGACTATTGCAAATCAATTAAATTAATTCATCATAATCAATTTGGATTTTCTGAAAATTCGAATACTTTAGCTGCAGCTTCACAAATTGTAGGGGAAATTAAATCATATCTCGATAGAAACTTTTTGACTTCCTGTGTCTTCATTGACTTGCAGAAAGCTTTCGATGCGGTATGCCATTACTTATTAAAGGAAAGGATAATGAACCTAAATATTAATTTGAACATGAAAAAAATATTAATTTCATACCTTGAAAATAGGAAACAGTGGGTTAAAATTGATGACGTTACTAGCAGTGAGCTAACTGTAAGATTTGGTGTTCCACAGGGATCTCTGCTAGGTCCCCTATTGTTCAATATATATGTCAATGACATTTTCAGTTTACCCTTACATGGTACACTTGTGATGTACGCTGATGATATGGTGTTATTATACAAATCTACTAGTGAGGCTGAATTGGTGTCCATTATGCAAGAAGAGCTGCTGAGTATTAATAAGTGGGTATCTGAAAACCATCTTAAAATAAATGAAACAAAAACTACATATATGATTTTTGAAACAAAAAACAAAAAATAAAATGTAAATAATTTCGTGATCCAGCTTAATAATAACGCTATCAAACGTACAAACGTAGTCAGATACTTGGGTCTCCAGATTGATGACAAACTGAATTGGGAATATCATATAAAATATGTTTAAAGTAAAATTAAAAATATTTGCTATATCTTAAAAAAGTCTTCAAATGTGCTACCCATTAAAGTAAATTACATGATCTTCAATGCTTATATAATGAACGTAGGTACCTTTTACCTATTTGGGGTACAGCTAGTAGTAACCGAATTATTGGTGTTAAACGGTTGATATCTAAAGCTATTCGAATAATTAATCAATTGCCTTTTGACTATCCAACCAAAAAGTTATACACAAACATACTATCGATCGAGCCACTTATCAAATATGAGTGTGTTATCTTTGTATTCAAAGTAAAACACAAACTTATTAGAAATAATATTGTTCTAAGGGAAGTAAGTGAGATCCATTCATATCCTACAAGACAAAGTAATCATTATTATGTGGACTTCTTTCGTACTTGTGGTGGTCAAGCAAACATCTTGTATAAAGGACTTAATCTCTTTAATAATTTACCGGAATATTTAAAAGCAATCTACAAAATTTCAACTTTTAAAAAGTACTTAACTGAATATCTCTTAAAAAACTAGATAAAATGCAAAGAGCTCTTTATGAGTTTTTGTAAATATAAATTGAATGTTATGTTAAATATTAAAATAATAAATACCAAATCAATGTAATTCTTAATACTAATTAAACAAACTCACAATACACGAATCCTGCCCACAGACATTACTTGTCTTTGCAAGCTATTGCGATTAGAATTAATTTTAAAATTTTCTATTAAAATTGTAATTAATTTTGATCTTAAAATAAAGAAAAAAAAATATTCCCAATTTAGACCATTAAAATACTGGCTAAATCTATCTTTAGCTAACATAAACAGCTATGGATAAGATTTAACCTCAAGTAACATTTTTGATCAATGTAGATGTGATTGACATTTACTGTTATGCGTCCATAGTCTGGCGATATAAAGACTTTACAACATAACTTAATGACATTTATTTTTGATATTGTGTTCTTTACATTCACGGAACCCTTGGCGAGCGAATTTTATTCGCACTTGTCCGACATTTTTTATTAATAAAATAATTTTATGGGATAATGTGAAAAAAATTTCAATAAAATAAAAAGTATCAAAAAATTCTATATTCAAAGCCTGATTGTTTTTTTCGTACAGAAAAACCGTGAACCTACTCGACCATTTCATATTAAATCGAGAGGAAAAAGCAAAAATCTTAGGTGACTATTTCCGATTTGTCTGAAAATGCGTTAATAAATTCGTCTCGTGAAAAAATTAACTAATTTGACCGAAAAAATCTAATAAGTGGTTTTTCATGAGATATCACCATACAAAGTTTCGCGAAAATCGAGAAAAATCAAAAAAGGAGTCAAATTCAAAAATTCATAGCTCTTTCATTTTTTATCTGATTTGCGTCAACAGTATATCGTTGAAAAGGTAATTTAATCTACTTTAAGATAAATTATTCAAAATTTATTGTTGCCTAACAAAAAGTGAGTCAAAATGTGAGTTTTAATATATTTTCACCCTTCGGCTCAAAACCTTACCTTTAATTTTTTTTTTTTTAAAGGTTAACAAATTACCTGTTCAACGATATACTGTTCTTGATGGCATCTTGATTTGTTAGGTTTTTATTGAGTTTTTTATGGAATATGCCATGAATTTTCAGTACAAAGTTTTACCGAATGGGTAAAAAATCGACCATATTCTCTATTCGGTCACAGATAACTAGCTTCGCTCCTCGGCAATATTGATTGTTTCGACAAAATCTATATTTAATCCATGCAGGTGAATGACCTCTCACGTAACCTTTGACCTCTAAGTTAAACAAATTATCGAATTTCTTGAATTTTCGATTTTATTATCTGTATGAATACACTATTTATTTATTTATTTAATCAACGATGGCAAACCGGCTGAGACCCAATTCTTGCCCAGTAGTAACACAAATCTTAAGACTATTAAGAACATTAGAAAAATACAAATACATATATAGTAACAGAAAATTAAAAAATTGAATAAATTAAAAATTAAAAAATCACAGAACAGGAAATGATATGATTGAGTTTATTTTTTTTTCGATCTGTAAATAGTGTTATGCAAAATGGTTTCTTTAAATTCTGTTTAATTAATTAATTTAAAGATTGTAAAATCATTCGAAGCTGAGAATCTTGAGACTTTAATTTCTTTGTCGTTGATTGGAGTAAAGCAGTGAAATTTTTGTGTTCCTGCGATAGTTGACACTTTGTCAATTTTTTTTTTTCAAATCTCTTTTCAATTTTCTTGTATTCTTCTTTCGGACAAAAGCGAAAGGCAATGGCCGAGTCTTTGTTCGAAATGGCCCATTGGTAGAGTTCTTTTGCAGTTCTTATATGGCCTTCGAATGTTTTATGGAGACTAGCTCTTGTTGCGTTGCGCTCAAAGGCACCTCCAATACCATTGATGGGGGCCCTTTCCATGCGCCGTGGCAAAGAAATGCCATTCAACATCGAAATTATGGGCCTTTCTATGTTGACACAATTGAAAGAAATGTTTTTCGTTTTTGTACTGCGAGGCTGCTCTATCCGAAAAGAAGTACATTTTTGTGACGAATTGAAAAGTCTCATCCAAGAATTTAAAAAGTTCCAGCTGAAATTGGTATACTGCTTCATAGTTGTGCTTGAGACTCTCGGCAATTATCAGAAGATTTTTGAACTTCAACTCATCTCTCTCATCTTTGAAATAAATCTCAAACGGATGAAGTGTAACCTGCTGCTGGTTCCAATGTGCTGATTGTACTTTGCCTTCAAAAAATTTCGCATTTAATATAAAATGGTAGATCCAACCAATTTTTCGAATCGATTGGAGATGAATATAAACCTGAATAACGCAGTGATAATTTTCCGCAAAGTCGGAGATTACAATAAACTCGCCTTGCCGCAGTTGATCCTTTTTATTTTCAAAAAATCAGATTGTTTTTATGTTTGAAAGGGAGAGAGATAAAGAGAATTAAAAATAAATAGACATTTCAAAAGGAACAAATAATATTGGCGCCTCGTCGCTCTAACCTTTTACATTTTTAATCGTTTCCGCATGTTGTTACTTTTTGGGATTTTTTGTTTTTTGAGATTATAGAAAAAAGGGATATTTAGTTAGTTATCTATGACCGAATAGAGAATATGGTCGATTTTTTACTCATGCGGTAAAACTTTGTACTGAAAATTCATGGCATCAATTCATTCATCCCATAAAAAACTCAATAAAAACCTAACAAATCAAGATACCATCAAGAACAGTATATCGTTGAAAAGGTAATTTGTTGACCTTTAAAATGAAAATATATTAAAACTCACATTTTGACTCACCTTTCGTTAGGCAGCAATAAATTTTGAATAATTTATCTTAAAGTAGACTAAATTACCTTTCTAACGATATACTGTTGACGCAAATCGGATAAAAAATGAAAGAGCTGTGAATTTTTGAATTTGTCTCCTTTTTTGATTTCTCACAATTTTCGCGAAACTTTGTATGGTGATATCTCATGAAAAACCACTTATTAAATTTTTTCGGTCAAATTAGTTAATTTTTTCACGAGACGAATCTATTAACGCATTTTCAGACAAATCGGAAATAGTCACCTAAGACGCCTTCTCGATTTGATCTGAAATGGTCGATATATAATTTTTATAATATTTTAAAAAGTATCTAATAATAAAATATTTGATATTTAACATAAAAAAAAATCTCTTAGTTTATAACGCCATTTTTATAATTTTCCTTCAGAACAAAAAAAACTGTTTCCCGACAGTCATATGCACAACGAATTTTATCTTTAAAACAAAAAATATCACTAGTACTAAACTTTCACAAGTTGTTAGATATGAAATAAGCTTCAACTTGGTTTAAAAAAAAAGGCGTAGCGCCATCTTTTCTTCAATTACACCGTTTTTTCTTATGTTACACCGTTAAAAATTATTTCAAAAAATTAACAGTGTACATTTTTAAAAACTTTGTTCTAATGCCTATTCAACGACGTATCATTTATGAAAATCGACTCAGTAGTTTTTCTACAATCGCTCATCAAAATGCACTCACATCACAAAATAGCAAAAAATTGAGGGGCACCCTGTGAAGACCCCTGGTCGAAAAAAAAAATTCTAAGAGAACTTGTATTTTTTATTTATGAAAGACTATCTATCTTCGTGAAATTGCTTATATATATTGTTTTTGTTTTGCTCATATATATATTCTAGTTGTTTTTTTTTAATTTATTGAAATTTTATTTTTTTACTGAAGAACTTAGCGAAGACTCGTCTGCTTTGGTGCACATCAATTTTCATCATATCTACAAAATCGTAAACTTTACAAAAAAGTTTTGTAAGCAAAAAGTGTGTAGTTTGATTTACTTAATTTAAAAAGACCCTTAAATATATGGGTTCTAATTCAAAAAAACCCTACTTTAGCATATATCTCCACACTGAAAAAAAAATTGAAGTTCATGACAACCTCATCTCGAAGTTGGCAGTTGATTATTCATGCAAAGAAAAATTATGTGCAAACAATTTCACTGTGATTGGGACAACTACACGATAACATTTTTCTAACAAGTAAATGAGGTTTATTTAAAATATAAAGTGTTATATCCAATATAATAGTAGTTGAATAAAGATAATAACTACTTCCCTGAAACAAATTTTCTTTGACCTTATATCATGAATTTTTCATTTTAAAGTTTAAGTATTTGAGATTAATTGAACTATATTTTATTTTCACATAAATATTTCGTGTGATTGTCTCAACTTCATCGTTTGATAATTGTAGAGTTGTTGAAGCAATTTCGTAGTTTGATTCGCCATATGTGACCGCACGGTGAGGTTGAGACAATTGCATTTCGATTGGAAATAGGACATGTTTTCTTCAGTGCAATACTTATGAGTTTCAAGGGCATTCAATATTACCACTAGACGTCTCCCTCGACCTTTAAGAAATATCACCTTGGGTTATTTTGTCCCATCTAGCATGGTTCTCGAGATAAAAGCCTGACATTTTTTAAAAAACTCACCCTGTATATATCTATATATAAATACGTAAGCAAAATTTTTGCGGTACAATTTTAAAATATTTGCTCCATCAAAAGTGTAGCAATAGGTATATTGTGGGAAAGGTCTTGAGTAGTAGATGTGTCGAAAAATATTTTTTTTTAAATTTTGACGATTTTTTCAGAAAAAATGGCAAAAATGTGATAACTGTCTTTATTGAGTTTTTTGTGTTTTTTTGGTGTGGAGGTCTTTTTACAATTTCTATTTACAATGGCCGAATTTCGGCCACTGGGCGATTCCTAAGTACTAATAAAAAATAGTTATACGTCTGGCCTACTGGGATATTAAAAATTATCAGCCTAATTTTGAAATAATTAACTGATATCGCAGTAGCCAATGTATAATTCAAAAAAAATATATAAATAAATGAAAAATGACAAAACATTTTCTAAACGAATTCCCCTCGTTCGTTGATAAATTCTCATAATTTTTTAAAAAATTCCTCATGCAAGTGATATTGATAATAGCCCTCGGCCCGTGCTTTTATCAATATACTTGCTTTCGAAATTTTTGGCCCTTGGGAAATTACATCTGATAATTTATCATTTTTTTTAATAAATATAGCGTAGGATTATTTTCTAAAGAGAACTACTCTGATTGGTGAATTTAATTTACTAAACAGATAAAGTTTTGTTCTCAACTAAATATTTTTTTAAGTTCGTTTCCCATTCATTCGCTTTTTTATTTTTGAATATCTTAGAGATAATTTACTATTCGATTTCGCATAATAAATGAATAACTATACATTTCTTGTTTATATTATACATAAATCTGACTTAATATTTATAATATTTAGAGTTCTAGTATAATTAAGCTTTCCAATAAAAAAAGTAACAAAAACCAAAATCATATTCTCGGTTAAGCTAATATATTAAATATGAGTCAAATCGCTTCAAGGGACCTGTTAACGATGCCAAATAATGCCACATTTTGTAATGTGGCATTTTTTGATATCGGTTCCTCTTAACGGCGTTTGTAGTACCTGCCTGTATCATCTGGACTATATTCTAGCTTCTCTTCCACATTGAATTTATTTTTCCCATATTCAATCGAATTTTATTTGTTGTTTGTTTTGTCTTTTTTTTATCACGAGAACCCAAAGCTAAAAACACAAATAATTAAACAAACTAACACCAACAATTTTTTTATGTAATTTAATTATTTTTTGTCGTGCTTTTATTAAATTTGAGCTACACCAATAAACCATTAAAACAGCAAAACTATAAAAAACAAAACAAATATAATGTTTGTTATTTTTTGTTGTTCAATTTTATTTTGAGCAAACAATTCTGAAATGAAAGAACACAAAATTGCTCGAAAATAAATTTACAACAAACAAAAATTCAACAACAACAAAAAATTTATTGGATTAATTAGAATTGTTTGGTTGGTATTACGAGTAATATTGAACTTTTTAATTTTGAATCTGATTTTGTGGTTATTTTGATTCCAAAGGTAATCAATTACGTTTTTTTTTGTGCTTGTAGATCCGCTCCATTTAAACGGAATCTGTCACTCAATCCATAAAAAATCGAACTAAACCATGCAAAAATACACAAAAAAAAGAATCAATTTTCTCACCGAAATTAAAATTCTCAAGTGAATAAACTCATTTAAATCTTTACCCTGGGCACAGAAAAAAAAAACAAATATTACATAAAATAAAGAAAAGTAAATCGTTACAATGACATGTTTTGGTTTAAAAATCATTCTATCAAAACGAATCCTAACCAATTTCTTAAATTAAATATCAAATTTCATGCATCTTATCTTTTGTCATTTGTTTTGATTTGTTTTTTTTTTTGTTGCTCCACCAATAAACCCTCGTAACAACATGATATAAAAATCCTATTATGAAAAGATTGAATTTCGTTTCAATTGAATTCACTGTAGATTTTTATATTTTTTTAATAATTGCAAGAGATGTCACTTTTTTTTTATGATCTGTCATAAATTGTTTATGCAACTTTTTTTATTGTTTCAGACTGCAACAGAACGATTAAGGCATATGCAAATGAATGGTGGACCACAACCAAGTTTTGAGGAAACAATACATAGGGTAAGATTATATGAAAACTGATAGAATTAGTTGAAGTTAAATAATTTTAGTCTCAATTGCATTTACAGTTAAAAGTACAGGAAGCAATGAGAAAAAAGGAGAAATTTCAACGGGAACATGAGGAGGTATGTTCAAAAATTATACAATCTTTTTTTCAATATTTTTTGCAACCATAATCCTAGGTGACATATGGTTGAATTTTAAATCGTTGGAGTTGTTAAAAAGGTTTCGGTAACTATCTAGTAGTCGTAACTGTACTGCTTTTTCATATCCGAACTTTTTGTTAGTTTCATTCTTTGAGGATTTAACTCGTTTAATTTTCTCTTTGTCCCGTTATCTGGCTGTTGGACAGTCTAAGTGTTAAACTGTATTGCTGTTTTATTAATTGTGTGACTATTTTATTGTCAGACTGTCTTACATTCTGACTGTTTAGTTATCTGGCTGTCTGACTATCTAGATGTCTGATTGTCTGACTTTCTGAACGTATAAATGTTTAGCTGACGGTTTGAGTTTATTTTTGTATGGCTATCTGATTGATAGACTACTTGACTGCTAAATGCTTGACTGTGTGACAGTTTTCCAAACTGTGTGACTATTTTACTGTCTGATTGTATGATAACCGATATTCTGGCTTTCTTACTGTACTATCGGTCTTACTGCCTAAATGTCTGATTGTCTGACATTCAGACTGTATGACAGAAAGACTGTAAGACGTACAACTGTCTAACTACTTGACTGTCTGGATGTCTGACTGTATGGGCTATTCGAGTGTCTAACTATCAGACTATCTACCTATCAACTGGTTGAGTGTTTAAATCTGATTATCTGTCTGTTTGACAATTTGACTGTTTATATTTGTCTGATTCAACAAACGGATATTCAATCATTTGAACTTTTAGATTTGATAATAGTCTCATAATTTAAATATCTAATGGTCTGCATGATGATCTGATCATATGACTTATCCTATCTGAACGTTTATCGATGGAGTGTCTGACTCTCTGAATAAGTGAATGGTTCGCTGCTTGACTTTGAAGAAAACTGCCTGACTAACTCATTGTCTGACTTTCTAGCTGACTGTGTGTCTAACAATCTGACTGACAGTCTGTCAGACTGACTTTATGACTGTCTGTCTTACTGTCTGTTTGACTGTCTGTCTGACTGTATATCTGACTGCCAATCTGACTGTCTGTCTGACTGTCTGTATAACTGTCTGTCTAACTGCTTGTCTGACTGTCTGTCTGACTGTCTGTCTGACTGTTTGTATGACTGTCTGTCTGACTGTCTGTCTGACTGTCTGTCTGACTGTCTGTCTGACTGTCTGTCTGACTGTCTGTCTGACTGTCTGTCTGACTGTCTGTCTGACTGTCTGTCTGACTGTCTGTCTGACTGTCTGTCTGACTGTCTGTCTGACTGTCTGTCTGACTGTCTGTCTGACTGTCTGTCTGACTGTCTGTCTGACTGTCTGTCTGACTGTCTGTCTGACTGTCTGTCTGACTGTCTGTCTGACTGTCTGTCTGACTGTCTGTCTGACTGTCTGTCTGACTGTCTGTCTGACTGTCTGTCTGACTGTCTGTCTGACTGTCTGTCTGACTGTCTGTCTGACTGTCTGTCTGACTGTCTGTCTGACTGTCTGTCTGACTGTCTGTCTGACTGTCTGTCTGACTGTCTGTCTGACTGTCTGTCTGACTGTCTGTCTGACTGTCTGTCTGACTGTCTGTCTGACTGTCTGTCTGACTGTCTGTCTGACTGTCTGTCTGACTGTCTGTCTGACTGTCTGTCTGACTGTCTGTCTGACTGTCTGTCTGACTGTCTGTCTGACTGTCTGTCTGACTGTCTGTCTGACTGTCTGTCTGACTGTCTGTCTGACTGTCTGTCTGACTGTCTGTCTGACTGTCGGTCTGACTGTCTGTCTGACTGTCTGTCTGACTGTCTGTCTGACTGTCTGTCTGACTGCCTGTCTGAGTGTCTGTCTCACTGTCTGTCTGACTGTCTGTCTGACTCTCTGTCTGACTGTCTGTCTGACTGTCTGTCTGACTGTCTGCCTGACTGAATGACTGTCTGTCTGACTGAATGTCTGACTGTCTGTCTATTTACTGTCTCTCTGACTGTCTGTCTGACTGTCTGTCTGACTGTTTGTCTGACTGTCCGCCTGACTGACTGACTGTCTGTCTGACTGTATGTCTGATTGTATGTCTGACCGTCTGTCTGTCTGACTGTCTATCTGACCGTCTGTCTGACTGTCTGTCTGACTGTCTGTCTATCTATCTGTCTGACTGTCTGTCTGACTGTCTGCCTGACTGTCTGCCTGACTGTTTGTCTGACTGTCTGTCAGTCTGTCTTACTGCCTGTCTGACTGCCTGTCTGACTTTCTGTCTGACTGTCTGTCGGACTGCCTGTCTGACTGTCTGTCTGACTGTCTGTTTAACTGTCTGTCGGATTGTTGACTCTCTCTGGCTTTTTGTCTGTCTGACTGTCTGTCTGGCTATCTGTCTGTTTGACTGTCTATCTGACTGACTGCCTGTCTGACTGTATGTCTGACTGTCTTTCTGACTGTGTGTTGGACTGTCTGTCTGACTGTATGTCAGACTGACTGTCGGTCTGACTCTCTGTCTGAGTGTCTGTCTGACTGTCTGTCTGACTGTCTGTCTGACTGTATGTCTGACTGTCTGGACTGTCTGTCTGACTGTCTGTCTGACTGTCTGTCTGACTCTCTGTCTGTCTGTCTGTCATACTGTCTGTCTGACTGTCTGTTTGACTCTGTCTGACTGTCTGTCTGCCTGTCTGTCTGACTGTCTGTTTGACTGTCTGTCTGACTGTCTGCCTGACTGTCTGTCTGACTCTCTGTCTGACTGTCTGTCTGACTGTCTCCCTGACTGACTGTCTGTCTGACGGTCTAAGTGACTGTCTTTCTAACTGGCTGTCTGACTGTCTGTCTGACTGTCTCTCCGACTATCTGTCTGACTATCTCTCTGACTGTCTGTCTGAATGTCTATCTGACTGTCTGATTGTCTGTCTGACTGTCTGTCTAACTGTCTGTCTGACTGTCTCTCTGACTATCTGTCTGAATGTCTGTCTGACTGTCTGTCTGACTGACTGTCTGTCTGACTGTCTGTCTGACTGACTGTCTGCCTGACTGTCTGTTTGATTGTCCGTCTGACTCTCTATCTGACTTTCTGTCTGACTGTCTCTGACTGTCTGTCTGACTGTCTATCTGACTGTCTCTCTGACTGTCTATGTGACTGTATGTCTGACTGTTTTTCTGACTGTGTGTCTGACTGTCTGTCTGACTGTCATTTTGACTGTCTGTTGGACTGTCTGTCTTACTGTTTATCTGACTGTCTGTCTGACTGTTTGTCGGCCTGTCTATCTGACTGTCTGTCTGACTGTCTGTCGGACTGTCTGTCTGTTTGACTTTCAGTCCGACTGTCTTATTGTCTGTCTGACTGTCTGACTGTCTGACTGTCTGTCTGACTGTCTGACTGTTTTTCTATCTGAGTTTCTGTCTGATTGATTGATTTAGATAAATTTGAAACAGCAAATCTGTATCTTTTATGTAGAATACTCATATGTTCTTACTGGTTGAATCCTTACAACGATGTAAGACATTATTTACTTTGCAATCTATAATGGCTGAATAGAAGTTAAGTGGCAATGTTTAAAATGCAAGCCGCAAGCCTGTTTAGAATTTCGCACATGCAATACTGTCTGACCAAGATTCTTTGATGTCGGTTATTCATCTTGCCCGAAGCTTGTAATTTAGAACATGTTGGTCAAACATTGTTTAATTTTGATTTAAATTGTTGAGTGTTGAATATATTATATTCGCTAATAGCTTGATCTCAACATAGTATATAATGTTTATTTCGGATAAATTGAGGAATATTTGCTATCAGATAGTGGTAAACAAAAATTTTAATTGGAAGTTAACGGGTCTAATAAAATATATGTTATGTGGTGATCGAAGACAATTATTATTTATTTTATAAAGTGATAAGGAATCAATACAAAAACGTTGGCATTGGTATTCGTTGTGAAATATAAAAAGATTAGCAACTCCGAACTCCATCCCGTTAACGATTAGAATCACTACTAGAAAGACAAATGAAATAACAAAGTGCTGTGATTCCATTCTCAATTCCAAACAAAATGTATTTTTTAATAATAACGGATCGAAAATTTTGGTGTAACATTTATAATTGAATGAACACATATGTTCGAGTTAAACAAACAATTCTTTCAAATTAAATTTTAGCTTTTGTTTTATTTAACGTTTTATAAAGCAACACACAACAAAACAATCATCAAAAACACTAAAAAATCGAGAGAAAAAAGATAACAAAAGCTCCACCAAACACACATCACATATTATAACCTAAAAACCGAACAAATAACAAAAACACGGGCATAAAATTGGCAGAAAATTCAAATTGTAAAAAAGCATTTACCATCCTGACAACAACAAGAGTATCACTTTCTAAAACTAACAACAAAGCACGTTTAATTTTTTTTTTTTTGTTGATAACAACCCAACAACAAAAACAAATACATAAAAATTGAAATAAAAAGCTCAAAACAGTTTCTGTTTTGATGTTGTTGCTGTTATTTTTTTTCCTATTTTGGTGAATTGCTCTACAAAATACTGGGCTTTCATACCCAAGGGACTGTTTTGTAAAACAGATTTTTTTTTATCTTGATGTTTAGAAATGGGAAAAAAAATTAAATTATTTAGAATGATTGTGTGTGTAGGATGATGTACATGAAACGAAGAAGGTTTCAGTTTTATAGAAACGTAAAGTCAAAGGATAATACATTTCGTAAATTTTTTGTTTAGTTCAAACAAATATGTTGCAATGATTGATTGAACAAATTATGTTATGGAATGATAGAATTTTATTAAATTCTGAAGAAGAAAAAATTCAACCATCATTTCACTCTATGTAAGTTTTCATTTTATTTTATTTAAAAAACTACGGTAGTGTCCTATCAGGCAGAAAAATTTACTACTTTTACACCATTATGGTACACAAAATTGTAAAAGACATTGAGAGCACCTTGAACATATTCGTATAAGAGGCCTTATACACTTTCTAATTTCATGTCATAATTGAGAAAATTATATCACACACATTTGTTGCGTGTCTAAGAATTGAACAATTAAAGAGATTTGTGTTGTTAATGTAGCGGCGGCGTTTTCATCAAAAGACAAACAAACTTTAAATGAATGCCTTGAATTTACCACCCCAGCCTTTTCTCAGGATTTAAAAAATGAATATTAATATTCAATTCCCAAAAAACAGAAGAATTGAGGAAATTTAGAAAAGTTATTGAATTAATTATTCTGCAGTTCATCGTAAGTCGATCAAAAATGTTCTCTACGTTACCCTAGCGAAAGAAATATGAAATTTCGCTGGCAAATAATTGTATATAGCATGGATAAACAATCTGATTCAAACGTTTAGTGGCGATGACATAAACTTAAAAAGAAAACCAGATAAAGAAAAATGGGGTAACCGAACTCACAGACTTCTTGTATTGCATAACAAAATAACGGTGGTATGGCTCTCAAAAGAGTTTTCGGATATAATAATCAAGAAATTTTAGGATTTTTTATGAATGGTTGCAAAATCTTAAAATTATAAATCAATAATAATCATATTATTAAAAACCAATCCATAGGTTTTGTTATTCCAAAATCCCAAAAGCTCGTTATTTGACTGAAAAATGTTATTTCTACGTTTCGCTGATTTTTGATAACGTTAGTGGTCATAGTAAAGAACTGAATTGTTTTTCTTCGACCTAACTGCGTTTAAATGATACTTATGTCCAATGCAAAGTTATCCTGATTTGCAATATGTACTACATCCGCCAAATGCATTAAGCGGTATTTAGTAGTCATATCCGGCTCGATGGACCAAAATTACGAAAAAGTTAATAAAAAGTTACGATTTCGACACCGTTTCAAATATATATATTATATACTCTATATCTGAGCGATATTTACAATAGTGTCGAAAATGTGAGGTTTTAACTTTTTTGTAATGCTGGTCCAACGAGCCGAATATAAAGTCTCGTTTTTTATGCATGCAATGGCGTGCCATAATCAAGAAATAGGCCATAACTAATATTAGAGAGTGTTACCGTTGAATAAATAGAGTTTATCCGTCACCACCTATTGATTATGATATCTCACTGCTACTATCAAAAATTTTTTAGGATTTTTTATGAATGGTTGCAAAACCTTAAAATTATAAATTATTAATAATCATATTATTTATGGATTGGTTTTGTTATTCTAAAATCCTACAAGCCGTTATTTGACTGAAAAAAATTTTGTTTCTACGTTTCGCTGATTTTTGATAACGTTGGTGCTTATAGGAAGGAGCTGAATTGCTTATCTTTGACCTAACTGCGTATTACTGACACTAATTTCCAATGCAAAGTTATCCCGATTTGTCATATGTATCAAATCCGCCAAATTCATTAATCGGTATTTAGCGGTCATATCCGGCTCGATGGACCAAAGTTACGAAAAAGTTATTAAAACGTTACGATTTCGACACCATTTCAAATATATAGACTCAATATCTGAGCGATATTTAAAATAGAGTCGAAAATGTGAGGTTATAACTATTTTGTAATGTTGGTCCATCGAGCCGGATATGAAGTCTGGATTTTTTATGCATGCAATAGCGTGCCATAATCAAGAAATATGCCATAACTAATATTAGAGGGTGCTGCCGTTGAGTTAATAGGGTTAATCCGTCAACAACTCTAAGGTATTGATTATGATATCTCACTGCTCTTCCAGTGGTAAGTGATGCCTCACGATAACTCGTATGTTAATAGAGTCGACAATATCCAATGAATACAAAATTGATAGGACTGATATATTAAAAAAAAATGTTAACCTGAGTAAGCCGCAAGATTTACTTAGAGTCTGTTTGTCTTAAAAATATAAAAAATTGCTAATAGATCTCATCTGAAGAAAATATTTAGTTCTTCGTTTTAAAAACCACCAACAGCAACAAAATAAAAACTCATAAATTAAAGATTTCATTTTCATGACATAATAATGATTGAAAGCACAACAAAACTATAAAATAAATCAAAACTCAGAGATCCAAAACACAAAAAAAATTATTTATGGAAAATTAAATTGTTTTAAACCGCGAACGAAAAACAAAGAGAAAAACGATAACATAAATTGTTTCAAATTAGAAAAACCACACCCACCATTTTGTGTTCAATAATTTAAAACAATTATCTAAAATTACAAATAAATTTGTTATGTTTTTTCAGAGATTATTACATAAAACATATTTTTATCCCACGTTGCTTTTAGTGAAATTTAAATAAATAAACACATATTTGAGAATTTTGTTGTTCCTTGGTGTGTCGCACCTACAATGCGTTTCCATAGATTAGATTATGGATTTTGTAGTTTATGTTAAGGTTATCTTATCATTAAGATTGAAAGTTTGATTATGGTTATGTTTTTAAAATATATAACACCAAAGGCTTGGCTTAGGTTTGCTTGATATCGAAAATAAAAGAATCGTGAATATACCTTACATCATTTTTACTTACATCAGAAAATTGTTTGCTTTATTTACGGAATGTTTTCTGTGCACTGTATTATTAGAATGCAACTTTTTTTAAAAATTTTATTTTTTTGGTATAATCGAATTTGAATGTTTTCCCACGTAACTCCTTAGGGAGGTAATACCACAATTAAAAAGTGGGGTCATTTTTGTAATTTGAGTAATTTTTAAGTTCATAGTTCCTATTTTAGAGGGCTAGGTGTTCAGGAACGGTAAAAATATGTTTTAATTCGTTCAACAGTGTTTATAGCTAATATTAAGTATTTTATGTTTTCTTCACATATAATTGCAAAAGGTGAGAGAGATGTTGTTGTTATAAAATGTACTGATTTGAAATTTCTGGTCAACAAATCTGGTCAACTTCGCTACAAAGTAGATAGAAAAAAAAACAACCAAATTCGTCTCATCTGCCTCTCTTAAAAATCAATTTTTTACCCATGTTAATACTAGCAATTTACCAAAAGCCAAAACACTCTTATTTTCCAAAACATAAACCAAAATTTCAATTCCAACGAACCGATAACTATTAATTTTCAATCAAATCAAACTGATTTGCTAAGCTACTGCATTAAACTACTTATATTATCGAGAAAAAAAAACTATAAAAAAAACGAAACTAAGATAACTTTCTTAAATAACATTTTCAATTTTTTAGATTCTGTTTTTTTTTTGGTACTTCAATATTCCAAAAAACACTTTAAACTTTAATATCCACTTCAGACTTTTTTACCTTTACAGTTCGTTTTCTTTTAATATTTAAATAAAATCGAAGAAAAATCACGTTAGAAAAAAGTAAAGTAAATAAAAAAACAAAGAAAAAGAAAATTAAAAATAAATTTTTAAAAGATAAGAAAGTTGAAATTTTTTTTATTTTCGCATAACTTATCCGTTTAATTTAGTCGCAAAAAAAAAAATAACGACATTATTTATAATCAAGCATCATATTACTAACTCTCCACTCTCAATATTCTGCAGATAAAACTAACAATTGAAAATAAGTAGAAAAAAATTCATTTTCCTTAAAAATCACATAATTTTAAAAAGAAAATAAAGTTATATCTCGTTGAAATTCGAAACAAATAGAAATCTTAAATAACGATTCGGAATGAAATGAGATTTTAGATCGAATTTTCTGTTTTAAAAATTTAAACTTGTAAGAAAACAACAAACCAGGAGATAAAGTTTTGAGCTTTTTCTCTTTAAAGCTTATTGAATTGTATGTGATAATGGAATTGGTTGGGTAATCAAGATATTTAAAGATTTCGGTAATCAACGATTTTTTTTTTATAAATCTAAAGTCTGTATAGTTCTCGTACAGAAAAAAAAATCAACAAAAATAAAAGAAGAATACAATTTTCCAACGGAAAACAACAAAATAAAAATTAAATGAAAATGAATTTCTAAAAATAAAATAAATTGATATTTTGACCAAAACCAGAAAATAAAATATAATAAAAAGGAAACAAATGTACAATGATAATTTGCCCTACCCACCGTTTATTTCCCTTTTATAGAGTGATATTGTGTCCAATAATTTTTTTCTTGTGTGTCGGTTTTTATTCTTTAATCATTTAATCATTTGAAAATTTGTGATATTTTTAAAAGGAGTTTTTTTTTTTATATCAAAAAAAGAGAAAGGTAGAATAAGGTTGTGTGGAGATAATTTTTGTTATGTTGGCATTTTACTTACAAACTTTTTTATAAACATTTGCTGAATTGCATGTCAAAGTGAAATATGTCATTTTGTTTGTAGTGATACGATTTCTTTTTGTTTGTTCGTAACAGTTTTTATGGTGAGTTTGTATTATTAACTTTATTTTGAAAGTATATGAACTGATTGTTTTTTAACCTCTAACTTTTTTATATATATTTGTATTGATTTGTGTTTGTTTTTCAGTTTTCCTGGGAGTCCAATTGTATTTCTTTTCGGGAATTTTATTAAAGTTACTGTATATAAGCATGAAAAGATAAACAAAATCTTTTTGTTGTTGCATTACAAGTTAATTTAGGAAGAATAAACATTTGTTCAACATTATGGAAAAAATATTTTTTTTTGCTGAATTTGCAGTTAAATTATAGTATGTAGTTTGTAGTATAATTTTTTTTCTACTAATAATTGTTTTTGTTAATTTGCTCGTTTGTCGTTTTATTATTATTGTACATATAGACCGCCCTACAACCAAATAGCTATGAACGTCGTTGCGTTCGTGCTGCAAACTACAATGATGAAAAAAAAAAAATTAGGGCCATGATGCAAGTAAAAGAATTGTCGTTCAAATAAAATAATGTTCGCTGATCGCTCTGATGGGAGGGTACAACTTTTTGTTTGTACGACAATATTTTTCACTGTACGACGAAAATAATATCTTAACATTGCTCTATTTTTGTGTAAGATATAAAACATATTCAGATATAAGGATCATATAAAGATCATATCATATTATTATTATATCATATTAAGATATAAGGAACTGAATCACCCAAATGTCAAAACTGTTTATTATACTTCGATTAAATGACACTAATATGCAAGGTTATCCTAATATTCGATATATACTACATCCTCCAATCCATTAAGCGGAGTTGTAATATCCGGCTCGATGGACCAAAATTACGGAAAAAGTTAATAAAACTACAAATTTTCGACACCATTTCAAATATATATACTCTATATCTGTGACATGTTTGAAATGGTGTCGGAAATGTACGGCTTTAACTTTTTTGGTCGATCGAGCCGGATATAAAGCCTCGTTTCTTTGTACATCCGATAATGTTTCATCATCAAGGAAAATTCCATAACTAATATTAAAGGGTGTTTCCGTTGAATGAATATAGTTTATCTGCACTCAGCACCCAAGGTATTGATTATGATATCTCATTGCTACTGCAAGTGGTAAGTGATGTTACTAGGTAGGTTCGATGATATCCTATGAAGACAAAGTGTACAACGAGTTATAATGCTCGGATACGACTGATATCTCTTACAAAAATGTTAGCCTAAGTAAGCCGCAAAATTTAGATGCTGTAAAGTACTGCTTGTTTTTGTTGATTTGTTCGTTTGACGTTTTATTATTGTACATATTAGGGATTGCAATCCGGGATTGCATTCCCTAGTACATATAGACCGACCTCGCTGCTCTCGTATTGCAAACTACACTTTTGTTTGGATAACGCGTCCGTGAGAATTATACAATCTACTATTTCATTATTATTTACTTCTGTAATAATGATGAAAAAACAATTAGGGCCATGAATCATGTAAAAAAAATGTCGTTCAAATAAAATAATGTTCGCTGATCGCTCTGATCTATTTTTGTGTAAGATATAAAAACAACCTAGAAAATTTTGCTTGTCATAATTGAAAAATAATTTTCAAAAGTAAGTTTTAGTTCAGTTAAATTAATTTGAATATTTTGATATGTATATGAATTGAAGCTGGAATTCTTCACAAAATAAATGAAAACACAATATTTTTGATTTCAATAACTTTTGAAAATGATTTAAGTTATTTATTTTAATTTACTTTTAAGTATTTAGGTTTACTAATTTTACTTGTTTTCTGAAGTCTAATCAAAACTTAAATGCAGGTATAAAATGAATGCACGTACAATTGGTGATCATAACCTCATTGAGAAGCCGTGAACGGGGTGAAATAACCATGTTGGGATGACCTAGATCAGAGAGAGGTCACAACAGAGGTCAGATCCAGTTCATGTCACTTCACCACTCACAACCCTCTCGTAGCAGTCAAAAACTCTCACCCAACTAAGGTACGCGGAATCGTAAACCCCGTTAAGAATACGTCTGAAGCACCTTTGTTACCTTTGCGGTTATCAAATAAGACATACATGATGTCAGTGTCGGTTGATGACAACGCAACAACAAACACATAAAAAAATATAAATAAAATAAAACAATTTTCTACGCGTCAGGACTTACAAGAATTTTGTCTTTCGCCCACAGAACAAAACTGACCTCAAAACTCAAATGCGTTTTCTGTGCGTCAGAACTTACACAAAACAATACACATACAAAAACAACTCACCCCTCGTAAAAAACCCAAACCAAACAAAAGGAATTGTCTGCGCGTCAGGACTTACAAGGATCTTGCCTTTCGCCCACAGAACAAAACTTAACAAAACAAAACCTCAAAACACAATTAATGTTTGTAATGAAGAGCTTTTTCATTGGCGAACCAATGAAGCGGCATAGCAGGCTGCGTACCTAGAGATTAATAACGCCATAACGACTAAAGCTCAGCCATCGTGGATTTGATAGATTATTACCTGCTGCTTCAACACAAATACAGAAATGTACGCAAATTACGTGAATGTACAGAAATGGATAAAAATACGAATGAAAAAAAAATGAGACTCTGGCGACCCCTTCTGCGAAAGAACCGCGATCAGCACGTTCAACCCCCACAATCACTCCCACACGCCCACACTCCCAAGCCTCAGGCACGCTCACATCCTCCCACACACTCACACGTTCTTACAACCATACATGTCCACATACACACTCATATAGCGAAGCAATGTCACACAATTCGTAGCCTATAAAATTAATGATAATCCAATAAATGATGGATGTCGTATGTTACTATAAAGTCGTCGTAGTTCTGGTGATTGGCATGACATCGGTGTGTTAAGCTTATTAACCTCGAAAACAACTTGTCTCAATCCAAGGATTCCAGCTAAATCCAGAAGTATACTACCACCGTAGATTAGAATCCATGCAGAAATATGAACTATCATAACGTCCAATAGATGATGTTATTATTAGCTGTATTGATGAACCAAATTGTAAATGATGATGTGCGACGCCAGTTGTCGATTAGAAACAATAAAACTCCACTCGTTGCTATATAAAAACATCAGTCTACATTTTCTAAATAAATTGTTTTCCATATATTTTCCAAAAAAAATCGGTTTTCATTAACGTAGGTTGTAATATAAATCATATAATTAAAATTGTATCAAACGATAATACGTATATAATAGTTGCAATAACCACTTACTACTCATTAAATTATTTAATAGAATTTGCACAACATTTATATTCGTTTTTAGTTTGGATAGAAATAAGATTAACTTTCCAATTGAATAAAACGTTGAACAAAATGAGATAATGGATACAATAAATGAAATTATATTTTTTAATATAGCCATTGTTGCTAGTGGTATTTTAGTTTTATTATATAAATGTATGTATAAAGTTAAGTCATCAAAAACCAAACTGACTTCTTCGTGTATTACTTATTTTATAGTGTCTCGCATATCTTCACCACCCAACTTCGCACAAGCGCATCGACAGGCACACCCACATTCATCCATATGCACACCCATTCACACCCAGTACGTTATAAAAAGTAAAAAGACTAATTAAAGTTCACTCACCCCATGATTAAGTCCGGCAGGCCTCAAAGTCCCAGCGTTTAGCCGTCCATCAGCAGTGAATCATCCCACAGGCAAAGTATTATTGGTAAAATTGCCTAAATAAGATTTAGCTGTTGCACTGCATTAGCCAAGGCGATTGTTGATAAAATTCTATAAATATCGTTAGGATGTAAAGATTTTATAAAGGTTGCTAGCTGATAAAATCGTGGAGATATTGTACCAATGTTGCGCCGCAATAACTAAGGCGAGTGTTGATAAAATTGTAAAAATATTGTATGGATGCAAATATTTTAGAAATGTTGCACCGCAATAACTAAGGCGATTGTTGGTAAAATTGCATAAATATTGTATGGATGTAAATATTTTATAAATGTTGCTAGCTGATAAAATCGTGGAGATATTGTACCAATGTTGCGCCGCAATAACTAAGGCGATTGTTGATAGAATTGTATAACTATGATATAAATGTGGCGCCGCAATAACTGATAAAAATGTATAAACGTTGATCGCTGATAAAATCGTGGAGCAATATTGTATAAATATGATAGGAAAGTTGCGTCATAAATACTTAGGACGATAGCTGATAAAAACCCATAGTATTGTCCAATCCCTGCTCCTCATCCCTTGGTATCACTTTAGCTATTCATCGCGGATAATACAATATCAATTAGCTCCCGTTGTAATCCTCCACAAGTGTATGATATTGCTAGTATTAATAGGTAGAATGTTGTCGTTGCAGTAAACTTTACTTGTATTATTATCACCATATAACGATTCAGTGAACTAGGTCAACTGGCTTCGAGTGACAGTATTTACTCCCAAGCTAATTTCTCAGTTATTCCATTTTAGGGTGGTACCACAGTGTAACCACAACCAATCCACTATAAAGCAAAATAATAACGGTGTCTAAACGACTTCTGACCACTCCTTTTATGTGATAAAACTTATGGTTCAAATAAATAAATTAAATTAGATTCACAAAAAGAATTATTTAACCAAACGATCCGTTACACATTACACTACAGTTATTAATTCTAATGCTAAATATCACTATTAATGTGGTAATAAAATTTTGTTCACAAAATAAATATTGCATAAGAAAGCTTAATAAATTTGTTTACGACTGAGTGTAAACATCACTATCTAGATTAATTTATCTAATATATTTTTAATCGACTACTTAATAAAATGCAATTACGACTAGCGATTCTAAAACTGATTAACTTTTCTATTATTTTTACAGTTAACTTATGTTCAAACAAACAATAAACATAATTCACAAAAAAACTGCGTTATATTTGAGTACAGTTAATGATACTAATCTTAAACTTACACTCACTAATATGGACGAACACAGAACATCAAGAAAAATCTTTTGTTGTTACTTTTCTACTTTAATTTAGTAACGTTTCATTACCCTTTTTTTGTATTTTTATTTTTAATTATTATGAAAACGTTGTTTCGTTATTTAAGCATATTCTTATGGAAACTTTGTATTGGTATTAAAAATCAAACTACTACCTGCATTGTCCGATCTGTACAATGTTCCGTTTTGCATAACTGGGTTTATACCAAGGCCACGTTCCACCCAATGACAATCACTTATCCTCGTTTCCTTCCAATTAATTTACACA
Source organism: Diogma glabrata (assembly GCA_963693315.1). Taxonomy (NCBI): domain Eukaryota; kingdom Metazoa; phylum Arthropoda; class Insecta; order Diptera; family Cylindrotomidae; genus Diogma; species Diogma glabrata. The sequence continues at coordinate 397,697,467 of OY856187.1, forward strand.
AACATAAATCAGTTTTCCGTGCATCTAAACGTGCAAATTCCACCATCACAAAAAATCTTGACACGGCTATCGATCTTCCCAGAAAAAAAATTGGATTTTTCACACCTTAAGATTAAAATCACAAAACTGACAGTCACAATAATCTAAATGAAAACAAAATCGACTAAGAGAGAGAAAACGAGATATTTTCATCTCTTATATAGGAATTCAATATCGAAAATTGAGCTACAAAGTTTTTCGAAAATGAAATTTAAAAAAATATTGTTAGTACATTTTCCGTTTTAAAACAAATAGTGGTTGTTATTTTGTAATACATAAAATTGTAAGATAATTTCACGAAATAAGTTATTTACAACGCATTTGGAAGAAATATTAATATATTGCGATATTAGAATGGATCAAACGTATGTTCAACCGATTTTATGATGATTACGTAGTATGAAATAATAGCTTACAACCGTGGTACAGGAAAATCTAGATTTATAACGGAAAGAGAAATTGATAAAAATACCCATATAAGAAATATAATACGTTTTGAAGACAATTGCAAAAACTGATTGTAGGATAATAATTGTTAGATATTAAGACGATTGGAAAAATATGCACAGCTATTTGAGGTTTGAAAACATTTAGAGCAATTACGGTTAAGGTCCGGAGAATTCAAATTCATATAGTATGTAGAAGCAACGCTGGTGGAAATGCAGTGTGAACCAATAATGGGGGATTGTAAAATAAAATATTATTGTTAATTGTGTTATGCTAAGAAGGAATATGTGTAACGGAAACTATACGAAAATAGGACTATAGATCATGGATGAACGAGAAATTGTTGTGAGCTACGCGTGATATGTAAAATTGTGAGATGTAAGGAAACGGAAACTACATGAATCTGTGACTGTACTACACTACGTCACCATGTGCCAGGCTATACTTAACATGTTGTCTGCGTGTCAGTACTTATATTCAACGCCTTAAAATTTGAACAAACAATGATTGTAAAATTTTTTAACTGCTTGGAACCTATAAAAGTTCAATTTTTTTTCTTTTAAGTTAAAAAACATGAGCATTGGTGCAGTTTGCACCAAGTTAGTCAAGTTTTCCTAAAACATGTCAAAACTCAAAATTTGAAGAAAAAAAATGTTGCTATCAATAATTTAAATCTGCAACATAAATGATTTATATATGAGTTGTTATACAGATTTTCGAATTAAAACTGCTTGTTATTTTGAGTTTTCCTTATATCCTTTATTTCCTTTATGGTAAAAACATTCGTGTCCAGCTGATCAAAATCCACAAAAAAAGTTGAGTTTTGTTCAGGGATACAAAACAGTTCAAAATTTGTAAACAAGTATTATCTGCTGTCCACATGATTAGCTCTTACGACGCGATACTCGCAGTTCTTGTCTCCAAAATCTTTTCTTACCTAGTTATTTATTTTTTTGATTCGTGAACCAAATTTAGATCAAGAAGATATTACCATATTCACTCAAGTTTATTTATACAAATTAACTAATTTTTCACATGTTGAATTAATTATTTTCAAAATTTCTCTGTATCATCAAACATTTTGTTTTTTTTCTGTTTACAATCAAAATTAAACATTCATTTCCACTTAAGACGATAACCATAATCTAACTTAAATTTAAAATAACAAACTTCCACCATCGTCTCGATCATATTTTCGTAATTTCATCCCACCCAAAAAAAGCTTTTTATGAAACTTTCCTGCTAAAAAGCTTAACAATTGGAAACAAACATAAAAGAATTGAAATAGTTTTTTTTGTTAGTGTGTTGTTTGCTCATTTTTTTCATTCTCAAATATTTAAATAAAATTATCCAAAAAGCTCAAAAAAAATTTATAGTTTAGCTTTTATAAGCCGAATAACAAACAAAAACTAAAACAAAAAAAATTCCCTTAAACTACTTTTTGCTAAGAGAAAAAAAAACTAACAAATTGATATGAATTATTTTAAACTTTTATTTGGTTTTTATTCTTTTTACCAAAGTCCAAATGAGTATGAAAATATGATAAAAAACAAAGAGCTTTGGCAAAATACAATAACAAATTATTTCTAAAGTTCATAAAAACAGTTTCAGTAGTTAAACAGAAAAAAATGGTTTAAGCAAACAAAACTATTTTTTTTATTGTTTGTTGGTTTGCTCTATGTTATTTCATCATAGAACGTTAGACGTGACATCACGTCCGATAAAATAGAAAGACAGAAAAATTGAGACATGTTAAAAAAATAGAAAATTTCTGTTCGTAGTTTATGGATATATTTCCATTCTTTTAGTTTTTCCAGTCACTTTGCTTAGATTTTTTTTTTTTGCTTTTTCTCAATTTTAATTTATGGTTCATTGTTATTGGTCAAGTTTCATGTTCTGAGTACATATTTGAATTATTTAGAATTTAATAGAATTATATGGACTAATTACTTTTTATTGGTTTGGAATGATAGTGTTTTGAGAGCTCTCTTGAATTATTTAATTTATATTCTTGACTGATATATGGTTTAATTAAATTTCATGAACAATTTAGGAATAAGTAAAACTAGTTTTGCTAACTTCAATTAAAACAAGAATTTTTTTTAATATTGATAGGATTTTTTTCTAACGCTGCGATTGCTAGCCAGATGATACTGTAAATATTTTTCAAACCCTCCATACTTCAGTTTTAAGTACTCAATTTATATTGTTACATAATTAAGTGTCATTAATTTTGTATAACAGAAAAATAAATAAAAACCTTTATTTAAATAATAAAATTGTTAAGTTAAAAAAACATTTATCAAATCAACAACAAAAAATGAAATTATACAGACAGCAGAGTACTCGTACTTTGGATATGATTCAAATGAACTGCTACGAGAGTAAATTTTTATTTTTATTACTTGTGCGGTTGATGGCAATACTTCAAAAACATACAAATTAAAAGCATTTATTTTATTTGTATATTTATTTTGCATTCAAAAAATTATTTAATTAATTTTACAAAACTTTTTAAAAGTATGAAGCTTTTATTTGAATATGAGAAAAAAAAGTTTTGCAATTAATCATATTTTATTATGATTTACATAAATTATAAATGTTTACGTTATTATGACATTTCATCGGAAATCATATAAAGTTTTTCTTCTGGCGACAAACAATAATTTCTTTTAGTTTATTTTTACATTGGCTGCATCAACAGTTTCAATCTGTAACGGAAATCTGTGTAGTAAATTCGACAATAAAACAAACATGAAAACTTTTATTAGAGTTCCACTAGTGCAAAATAATAAATCTTTGTCTGTCTCCCCTAATACTTCAGATAAAATTTATGTTCGTTTTCTTAGTCATTGCAATATTGAAGGTAATTTTGTCTGTGAACAAGAGTTGTTTACTTCCGCTTTATGGCACTAAAACCAACAAATATTAGTGCAGTTGATAGAACGTTATGGAGTTGAATTAATTTCTCATTATGTTTGTGAAATTGTTTGGATTTTTTTGAAAAAATGTAATTATTAGTCAATATCGATTCATTGCCTTTTGAATTTTTTCTATCTTCGTTAAACCTTTGCAGTGCCAACTTTATATTGGTACAACGCTCAAAATCGACATATTTTTATTCTTAATTCATATTTCGTAAAACTTCAGAATTTATAATTTCAAATATTTTAAAAAACAGAAATTAGTAAACATTACCAACTATAGAAATAACAAATTACAAATTACAAATTACAAATTACAAATTACAAATTACAAATTACAAATTACAAATTACAAATTACAAATTACAAATTACAAATTACAAATTACAAATTACAAATTGCACATTACAAATTGCAAATAACAAATTACAAATTACAAATTACAAATTACAAATTACAAATTACAAATTAAAAATTACAAACTACAAATTACAAATTACAAGTAACAAATTACAAACTGTAGACTACAAATAAATTACGCATTACAAATTACAAATTACGATTGCAAATCACAAATTAAAAATTACAAATTAAAAATTACAAATTACAAATTACAAATTACAAATTACAAATTACAAATTACAAATTACAAATTACAAATTACAAATTACAAATTACAAATTACAAATTACAAATTACAAATTAAAAATTACAAATTACAAATTACACATTACAAATTACAAATTACAAATTACAAATTACAAATTACAAATTACAAATTACAAATTACAAATTACAAATTACAAATTACAAATTACAAATTACAAATTACAAATTACAAATTACAAATTACAAATTACAAATTACAAATTACAAATTACAAATTACAAATTACAAATTACAAATTACAAATTACAAATTACAAATTACAAATTACAAATTACAAATTACAAATTACAAATTAAAAATTACAAATTACAAATTACAAATTACAAATTACAAATTACAAATTACAAATTACAAATTACAAATTACAAATTACAAATTACAAATTACAAACTACAAATTACAAATTAATTACAAATTACCAATTACAAATTAAAAATTACAAATTACAAATTACAAACTACAAATTACAAAATACAAATAACAAATTACAAATTACAAATTACAAATTACAAATCACAAATTACAAATTACAAATTACATATTACAAATTACAAATTACAAATTACAAATTACAAATTACAAATTACAAATTACAAATTACAAATTACAAATTACAAATTACAAATTACAAATTACAAATTACAAATTACAAATTACAAATTACAAATTACAAATTACAAATTACAAATTACAAATTACAAATTACAAATTACAAATTACAAATTACAAATTACAAATTACAAATTACAAATTACAAATTACAAATTACAAATTACAAATTACAAATTACAAATTGCACATTACAAATTGCAAATAACAAATTACAAATTACAAATTACAAATTACAAATTACAAATTAAAAATTACAAACTACAAATTACAAATTACAAGTAACAAATTACAAACTGTAGACTACAAATAAATTACGCATTACAAATTACAAATTACGATTGCAAATCACAAATTAAAAATTACAAATTAAAAATTACAAATTACAAATTACAAATTACAAATTACAAATTACAAATTACAAATTACAAATTACAAATTACAAATTACTAATTACACATTACAAATTACAAATTACATATTACAAATTACAAAATACAAATAACAAACTTCAAATTACAAGCTACAAATTACAAATAACAAATTACAAACTACAAATTACAAATTACATATTACATATTACAAATTACAAATTACAAATTACAAATTACAAATTACAAACTACAAACTACAAATAACAAATAAATTACGCATTACAAATTACAAATTACGATTGTATATCACAAATTACAAATTACAAATTACAAATTACAAATTACAAATTACAAATTACAAATTACAAATTACAAATTACAAATTACAAGTTACAAATTACAAATTACAAATTACAAATTACAAATTACAAATTACAAATTACAAATTACAAATTACAAATTACAAATTACAAATTACAAATTGCAAATTACAAATTACAAATTACAAATTACAAATTACAAATTACAAATTACAAATTACAAATTACAAATTACAAATTACAAATTACAAATTACAAATTACAAATTACAAATTACAAATTACAAATTACAAATTACAAATTGCACATTACAAATTGCAAATAACAAATTACAAATTACAAATTACAAATTACAAATTACAAATTACAAATTAAAAATTACAAACTACAAATTACAAATTACAAGTAACAAATTACAAACTGTAGACTACAAATAAATTACGCATTACAAATTACAAATTACGATTGCAAATCACAAATTAAAAATTACAAATTAAAAATTACAAATTACAAATTACAAATTACAAATTACAAATTACAAATTACAAATTACAAATTACAAATTACAAATTACAAATTACAAATTACAAATTACAAATTAAAAATTACAAATTACAAATTACACATTACAAATTACAAATTACAAATTACAAATTACAAATTACAAATTACAAATTACAAATTACAAATTACAAATTACAAATTACAAATTACAAATTACAAATTACAAATTACAAATTACAAATTACAAATTACAAATTACAAATTACAAATTACAAATTACAAATTACAAATTACAAATTACAAATTACAAATTACAAATTACAAATTACAAATTAAAAATTACAAATTACAAATTACAAATTACAAATTACAAATTACAAATTACAAATTACAAATTACAAATTACAAATTACAAATTACAAACTACAAATTACAAATTAATTACAAATTACCAATTACAAATTAAAAATTACAAATTACAAATTACAAACTACAAATTACAAAATACAAATAACAAATTACAAATTACAAATTACAAATTACAAATCACAAATTACAAATTACAAATTACATATTACAAATTACAAATTACAAATTACAAATTACAAATTACAAATTACAAATTACAAATTACAAATTACAAATTACAAATTACAAATTACAAATTACAAATTACAAATTACAAATTACAAATTACAAATTACAAATTACAAATTACAAATTACAAATTACAAATTACAAATTACAAATTACAAATTACAAATTACAAATTACAAATTACAAATTACAAATTACAAATTACAAATTACAAATTACAAATTACAAATTACAAATTACAAATTGCACATTACAAATTGCAAATAACAAATTACAAATTACAAATTACAAATTACAAATTACAAATTAAAAATTACAAACTACAAATTACAAATTACAAGTAACAAATTACAAACTGTAGACTACAAATAAATTACGCATTACAAATTACAAATTACGATTGCAAATCACAAATTAAAAATTACAAATTAAAAATTACAAATTACAAATTACAAATTACAAATTACAAATTACAAATTACAAATTACAAATTACAAATTACAAATTACAAATTACAAATTACAAATTACAAATTAAAAATTACAAATTACAAATTACACATTACAAATTACAAATTACAAATTACAAATTACAAATTACAAATTACAAATTACAAATTACAAATTACAAATTACAAATTACAAATTACAAATTACAAATTACAAATTACAAATTACAAATTACAAATTACAAATTACAAATTACAAATTACAAATTACAAATTACAAATTACAAATTACAAATTACAAATTACAAATTAAAAATTACAAATTACAAATTACAAATTACAAATTACAAATTACAAATTACAAATTACAAATTACAAATTACAAATTACAAATTACAAACTACAAATTACAAATTAATTACAAATTACCAATTACAAATTAAAAATTACAAATTACAAATTACAAACTACAAATTACAAAATACAGAATAACAAATTACAAATTACAAATTACAAATTACAAATCACAAATTACAAATTACAAATTACATATTACAAATTACAAATTACAAATTACAAATTACAAATTACAAATTACAAATTACAAATTACAAATTACAAATTACAAATTACAAATTACAAATTACAAATTACAAATTACAAATTACAAATTACAAATTACAAATTACAAATTACAAATTACAAATTACAAATTACAAATTACAAATTACAAATTACAAATTACAAATTACAAATTACAAATTACAAATTGCACATTACAAATTGCAAATAACAAATTACAAATTACAAATTACAAATTACAAATTACAAATTACAAATTAAAAATTACAAACTACAAATTACAAATTACAAGTAACAAATTACAAACTGTAGACTACAAATAAATTACGCATTACAAATTACAAATTACGATTGCAAATCACAAATTAAAAATTACAAATTAAAAATTACAAATTACAAATTACAAATTACAAATTACAAATTACAAATTACAAATTACAAATTACAAATTACTAATTACACATTACAAATTACAAATTACATATTACAAATTACAAAATACAAATAACAAACTTCAAATTACAAGCTACAAATTACAAATAACAAATTACAAACTACAAATTACAAATTACATATTACATATTACAAATTACAAATTACAAATTACAAATTACAAATTACAAATTACAAACTACAAACTACAAATAACAAATAAATTACGCATTACAATTACAAATTACGATTGTATATCACAAATTACAAATTACAAATTACAAATTACAAATTACAAATTACAAATTACAAATTACAAATTACAAATTACAAATTACAAGTTACAAATTACAAATTACAAATTACAAATTACAAATTACAAATTACAAATTACAAATTACAAATTACAAATTACAAATTACAAATTACAAATTGCAAATTACAAATTACAAATTACAAATTACAAATTACAAATTACAAATTACAAATTACAAATTACAAATTACAAATTACAAATTACAAATTACAAATTACAAATTACAAATTACAAATTACAAATTACAAATTACAAATTGCACATTACAAATTGCAAATAACAAATTACAAATTACAAATTACAAATTACAAATTAAAAATTACAAACTACAAATTACAAATTACAAGTAACAAATTACAAACTGTAGACTACAAATAAATTACGCATTACAAATTACAAATTACGATTGCAAATCACAAATTAAAAATTACAAATTAAAAATTACAAATTACAAATTACAAATTACAAATTACAAATTACAAATTACAAATTACAAATTACAAATTACAAATTACAAATTACAAATTACAAATTACAAATTACAAATTACTAATTACACATTACAAATTACAAATTACATATTACAAATTACAAAATACAAATAACAAACTTCAAATTACAAGCTACAAATTACAAATAACAAATTACAAACTACAAATTACAAATTACATATTACATATTACAAATTACAAATTACAAATTACAAACTACAAACTACAAATAACAAATAAATTACGCATTACAAATTACAAATTACGATTGTATATCACAAATTACAAATTACAAATTACAAATTACAAATTACAAATTACAAATTACAAATTACAAATTACAAATTACAAATTACAAGTTACAAATTACAAATTACAAATTACAAATTACAAATTACAAATTACAAATTACACATTACAAATTACAAATTACAAATTACAAATTGCAAATTACAAATAACAAATTACAAATTACAAATTACAAATTACAAATTACAAATTACAAATTACAAATTACAAATTACAAATTACAAATTACAAATTACAAATTACAAATTACAAATTACAAATTACAAATTACAAATTACAAATTACAAATTACAAATTACAAATTACAAATTACAAATTACAAATTACAAATTACAAATTACAAATTACAAATTACAAATTACAAATTACAAATTACAAATTACAAATTACAAATTACAAATTACAAATTACAAATTACAAATTACAAATTACAAATTACAAATTACAAATTACAAATTACAAATTACAAATTACAAATTACAAATTACAAATTACAAATTACAAATTACAAATTACAAATTACAAATTACAAATTACAAATTACAAATTACAAATTACAAATTACAAATTACAAATTACAAATTACAAATTACAAATTACAAATTACAAATTACAAATTACAAATTACAAATTACAAATTACAAATTACAAATTACAAATTACAAATTACAAATTACAAATTACAAATTACAAATTACAAATTACAAATTACAAATTACAAATTACAAATTACAAATTACAAATTACAAATTAAAAATTACAAATTACAAATTACAAATTACAAATTACAAATTACAAATTACAAATTACAAATTACAAATTACAAATTACAAATTACAAACTACAAATTACAAATTAATTACAAATTACCAATTACAAATTAAAAATTACAAATTACAAATTACAAACTACAAATTACAAAATACAAATAACAAATTACAAATTACAAATTACAAATTACAAATCACAAATTACAAATTACAAATTACATATTACAAATTACAAATTACAAATTACAAATTACAAATTACAAATTACAAATTACAAATTACAAATTACAAATTACAAATTACAAATTACAAATTACAAATTACAAATTACAAATTACAAATTACAAATTACAAATTACAAATTACAAATTACAAATTACAAATTACAAATTACAAATTACAAATTACAAATTACAAATTACAAATTACAAATTACAAATTACAAATTACAAATTACAAATTGCACATTACAAATTGCAAATAACAAATTACAAATTACAAATTACAAATTACAAATTACAAATTAAAAATTACAAACTACAAATTACAAATTACAAGTAACAAATTACAAACTGTAGACTACAAATAAATTACGCATTACAAATTACAAATTACGATTGCAAATCACAAATTAAAAATTACAAATTAAAAATTACAAATTACAAATTACAAATTACAAATTACAAATTACAAATTACAAATTACAAATTACAAATTACTAATTACACATTACAAATTACAAATTACATATTACAAATTACAAAATACAAATAACAAACTTCAAATTACAAGCTACAAATTACAAATAACAAATTACAAACTACAAATTACAAATTACATATTACATATTACAAATTACAAATTACAAATTACAAATTACAAATTACAAACTACAAACTACAAATAACAAATAAATTACGCATTACAAATTACAAATTACGATTGTATATCACAAATTACAAATTACAAATTACAAATTACAAATTACAAATTACAAATTACAAATTACAAATTACAAATTACAAGTTACAAATTACAAATTACAAATTACAAATTACAAATTACAAATTACAAATTACAAATTACAAATTACAAATTACAAATTACAAATTGCAAATTACAAATTACAAATTACAAATTACAAATTACAAATTACAAATTACAAATTACAAATTACAAATTACAAATTACAAATTACAAATTACAAATTACAAATTACAAATTACAAATTACAAATTACAAATTACAAATTGCACATTACAAATTGCAAATAACAAATTACAAATTACAAATTACAAATTACAAATTACAAATTAAAAATTACAAACTACAAATTACAAATTACAAGTAACAAATTACAAACTGTAGACTACAAATAAATTACGCATTACAAATTACAAATTACGATTGCAAATCACAAATTAAAAATTACAAATTAAAAATTACAAATTACAAATTACAAATTACAAATTACAAATTACAAATTACAAATTACAAATTACAAATTACAAATTACAAATTACAAATTACAAATTACAAATTACAAATTACAAATTACACATTACAAATTACAAATTACATATTACAAATTACAAAATACAAATAACAAACTTCAAATTACAAGCTACAAATTACAAATAACAAATTACAAACTACAAATTACAAATTACATATTACATATTACAAATTACAAATTACAAATTACAAACTACAAACTACAAATAACAAATAAATTACGCATTACAAATTACAAATTACGATTGTATATCACAAATTACAAATTACAAATTACAAATTACAAATTACAAATTACAAATTACAAATTACAAATTACAAATTACAAATTACAAATTACAAATTACAAGTTACAAATTACAAATTACAAATTACAAATTACAAATTACAAATTACAAATTACACATTACAAATTACAAATTACAAATTACAAATTGCAAATTACAAATAACAAATTACAAATTACAAATTACAAATTACAAATTACAAATTACAAATTACAAATTACAAATTACAAATTACAAATTACAAATTACAAATTACAAATTACAAATTACAAATTACAAATTACAAATTACAAATTACAAATTACAAATTACAAATTACAAATTACAAATTACAAATTACAAATTACAAATTACAAATTACAAATTACAAATTACAAATTACAAATTACAAATTACAAATTACAAATTACAAATTACAAATTACAAATTACAAATTACAAATTACAAATTACAAATTACAAATTACAAATTACAAATTACAAATTACAAATTACAAATTACAAATTACAAATTACAAATTACAAATTACAAATTACAAATTACAAATTACAAATTACAAATAAATTACGCATTACAAATTACAAATTACGATTGCATATCACAAATTACAAATTACAAATTACAAATTACAAATTACAAATTACAAATTACATATTACAAATTACAAATTACAAATTACAAATTACAAATTACAAATTACAAATTACAAATTACAAATTACAAATTACAAATTACAAATTACAAATTATAAATTACAAATTACAAATTACAAATTACAAATTACAAATTACAAATTACAAATTACATATTACAAATTACAAATTACAAATTACAAATTACAAATTACAAATTACAAATTACAAATTACAAATTACAAATTACAAATTACAAATTACAAATTACAAATTACAAATTACAAATTACAAATTACAAATTACAAATTACAAATTACAAATTACAAATTACAAATTACAAATTACAAATTACAAATTACAAATTACAAATTACAAATTACAAATTACAAATAACAAATTACAAATTACAAATTACAAATTACATATTACAAATTACAAATTACAAATTACAAATTACAGATTACATATTACATATTACAAATTACAAATTACAAATTACAAATTACAAATAACAAATTACAAAATACAAATAACAAACTTCAAATTACAAGCTACAAATTACAAATAACAAATTACAAATTACAAATTACAAATTACAAATTACAAATTACAAATTACAAATTACAAATTACAAATTACAAATTACAAATTACAAATCACAAATTACAAATAACAAACTACAAATAACAAATAAATTACGCATTACAAATTACAAATTACGATTGCATATCACAAATTACAAATTACAAATTACAAATTACAAATTACAAATTACAAATTACAAATTACATATTACAAATTACAAATTACAAATTACAAATTACAAATTACAAATTACAAATTACAAATTACAAATTACAAATTACAAATTACAAATTACAAATTATAAATTACAAATTACAAATTACAAATTACAAATTACAAATTACAAATTACAAATTACATATTACAAATTACAAATTACAAATTACAAATTACAAATTACAAATTACAAATTACAAATTACAAATTACAAATTACAAATTACAAATTACAAATTACAAATTACAAATTACAAATTACAAATTACAAATTACAAATTACAAATTACAAATTACAAATTACAAATTACAAATTACAAATTACAAATTACAAATTACAAATTACAAATTACAAATTACAAATAACAAATTACAAATTACAAATTACAAATTACATATTACAAATTACAAATTACAAATTACAAATTACAGATTACATATTACATATTACAAATTACAAATTACAAATTACAAATTACAAATTACAAGTTGCAAATTACAAATTACAAATTACAAATTACAAATTACAAATTACAAATTACAAATTACAAATTACAAATTACAAATTACAAATTACAAATTACAAATTACAAATTACAAATTACAATTTACAAAATACAAATAACAAATTCCAAATTTTAAATTACAAATTACAAAATAACAAATTTCTAATTTCAAAATACAATTACATGTTACAAATCACAAACTACAAATCACAGCAAATTCTCTGGCACGGGGCGGTTGTCACTGGGTGGCTTTAATTTTAAAAGAATCAACGCAGACAAAACGATATCAAAGATAGTTACTCACAGTTTGAAAGAAATACTAAACGACTTAGATTGTGCATCAAAATCGGAAAATTGTAATTTTTAACAAAATCCAGGAACATACATTACAGAAATCTGAATTCTCTCGACTTTGATGTAGAACACGTGGAAAATGTCAAATGACATGCAGGCAGATTTCAGAGTCTGCTTCACAGCCGCATACAGATTTATCTAAGCACACCCAATAATTCGGCGGTTAAAACATATTTCGCAGTCGTGTAAACTAGATTTTGGAAGTGAAAACTTAAACTGTTCGTAGCTTTCTTCTCCAGAGATGGGGATAGTAATAGAAGGGATGACCAGGTTGGGGCATTCCAGATCTTAGACTAAGGCCTTTCGATCTCCACTCTACGATGATATCCAGTGACGTCAATAAAAGACTCCTATTTCCATTTCTTTAATAAATTTTCTTATTTTGATCTTTTCAAATGTCTTCACAAAAATGTATTTTATTACATATCTTTTTAGATTATGATGTCCATATTGGAACTATAATTTATCCAAGTTAGATCTACTTTAGAACTACTTTTGAACTATCTTAATTAGTAACAAATTTACTATTATATACTTATCACTTTTACATCCGTGTTTTTCTCATAATTCTTCTATCATTCCAAAAAATAATCTTCAGCAAAAAAAAACAAAAATAGTTTTTCTTTTCTTGATTTCGACAATATTTCCTCATCAAGAAACCAAAGCAAATTTTATTTCTTGATGACATAAATTTTGTTAAATTAAATAATACAAAATTGTTTCCCGGTTATGTAATGTGTTATTATATAAAACATTCAAGAATTTACAATCAACAAATTACTTTAAATTTTGTTATCAAAACAAAAATTATTACGTTAAAACAAAAACAAATATATATTTTTACGTTAAAACAAAAACAAAAGTATATTGTCACGTTAAAATTCTTTATCCAAAGAAAATATATTTTTCTTTTACTTTCACAACAAAAGCAAAATTATTTGGAAATGCTAAATTGTCATTTTTTAATATTCAACTTGAATTATTATTATTAAATCGTCGATTTAGTTCATTTACAAATATGAACCAAATACATGACATGTATGCAATTCATTTATAGGTTTTTAGGTTTGAGAATTTTGAGAATCATGGCTCTTACTCTTATTATCTTAATATCTTAATGTTTTAATATCTTATATCTTAATCATATGAATCTTGATCTTAGTCTTATCAGGATCATTTCATTCGGAGCAATGCATGATGCATCGTCATTACAAACTGGACCTTAACTACCTCCGATTATAGAATTCTATCAACATTTGAGCGAAAGGTCATACGAACAGTTTGTGATCCATGCAAAGTTGCTGAAAATCAGTATAGAATACGAATTAATCATGATATAACACAGCACCTCGGAGACTGCGACAAA
>OY856187.1:397712960-397740460 GCA_963693315.1 Diogma glabrata
AAAAGAAATAAGAAAATGACAAAAAATTTTCAATTTCATGTCTGTTTTCTTCGTTTTGGGTTTTTGACTTAAATTTTATTACGAAAATTATTTACGAAATTGAAATGAAATTTAGATACGAAAATAAAACTTGAATTGAAATATTTGTTGAGTTATGTTTTTTTTTGTAAAAGGTAAAGTTAAACTTGTAAGTGTAACTACAAACAGTATCTATCAATCTCTGGTTCATAGAAATTAATTTGAATTAAATTTGATTTTAAGTTTTTCCTATTTTTTGATTGAATTATATGTTTGATACTTGAAAAATGATTGAATTCTGGAGCTAAGAGGTATTATTTGTTTTTGTTGAATTTGATTGCAAGGAAACTAAAATGACAAACTCCCAGAAAACGAGAGGCTTTGAATATTTCAATATTTTGTGATTAAAAGTTTGAAAATTAGAATGTAGATGGGGTTCCAAATTTGAGAAATTTTTTTAATGTGGATCAAAACGCCAGATAGAGAGGGTCACCAAATGTGATGGTTTTATGAATAATTCTCCAACTGATTCAACTCTCTTTAAGGTATTTAATATTTTCTTTATTTAAAAGCACGAAAATCTTCTATGCTCATAACCCACTGAAAAAAAATTATGTTATTTTTTAAGACCTCGTAGCAGGGTAATAATCCCTTAAAAAAATAGTTTCTTTTAGCATAGACATTCCATTACATAATTCTACAAAAATTGAATTTATTTAGTTGAAAATAGTAACAAAAAATTCTATTGATTTCGTATTTTAATGTTTATGCCATTTTTTTTGGTTCGTTGTAGTCAAAGAACTAAAACATTGGCACGAGATTCTGTTTTTCACAAATTTAATTCTTTATTTTTTTTATTATGATTTCCACCCACCAAAATATTTTTGGCTTCTGTTTGTTTTATATTTTGTTTTTGTATGTGTACGAAGGATATAGCAGCAACAACAACAAAAAATTGGATATATGTTGCAAAAATGAAAAAAAAAATTACAAATTGGATAAAATTTTACTTTTTTCAACGATATTTTCATGGTTTTTAGATGTAACAGAGTGGTGGTGCATGGAGGGTGGTTTTTGTGTTTTCATTTATTTTCTATATTATATTTAAACTATGAACCACTCTGTTCGTTTGATATCAAATACATCGAATGTTTTGTTCTGCTTGTCTGGTAGATTAGAGAACAAAGATTTTGATAATGAAAAATTAATTTATTACTGCTTATCTATGATTAAGCAACATTCACGATTGTAGAAAAAAAAACATAAAAATACGAGGCCGATAAAAACAAAAAGTTCTTCAAGATTATTGGAAATAGATTTATTAGGACACAAAATCTAACAATATTTCTTTTAAATTGGAATCGTGAATCCTTTGTTGTGAATATAAAACCATTACTTTTCATAACAATTGGAAAATGAACACTACACCCTTAATTTCCAAACAAAATTCAATATTTTTTTTTCAAATATAAATGAAAGAAAATCCTTAATAGTTTTCATTCAAAATGTTGCACAATGTGCAAAACTTTACAAAAGTATCAACAAAAAAAAATTATGTTTATCGACGGAAAAGAAAATTTCGATTTAAGTCGAACGAAGTCAATAAAATATTTCTAAGGAAAAAATATGAAAATCTTCGATCTTATGCAAGGACTTAGATAAAATTGAAATGCAATTTCAATTCAATAAATTTAACAAGATTTAGGTTTAATGTACTCAAGAAGTTTAAAGTGTTGTAAGACGATAGATGAAAGATTTATTTATTCGTCGTCGCTTTTCTTTCATGCGAGTATTAAATCGATTGAACATGGATATTTGATGAGACCTAATTTTAGGTTTATGACATTAAACTGACCTTTCACAAAGGTTAGACAGGACAGTTTACAAAAGTTATTATATAATTTGAAACTGAGGTATTACAAATTGGATTAGTCTGTTTTATTTATTGGATATTAGATAAATGGAGAATGTACCAATTTCGAGATTCTAACATTGATTGTTGTAATCGGAGATTAGAGTTATTCTTCTTTTAACTTTGAGTTTGCAAATTAGACTTTCAAATTTTAAATTTCGACTGTTTCGATTTAAACATTGAACTTTGGACATTAATTACTTTTTGAGCTATGAGCTGGGCATGGTGCTTACAACGTTGAACCTTGAAACTTATTTTTGAAAAAAATATGAATCTTTGAACTTCAAACTATAGGTTCTGATTTTGTAATTTACACTTCACCAACTAGACTTTAAAGTTTGACTTTTGAACTTTAAAATTTTGGACTTTAGTTTAGATGCCGTACGTTTAGAATATTTAGTGGATCAAATTTTTAAAAGTCAGTTATGTTTCATGTAGGAGAATTTCCGATCCAACCAGAGCTCCCAATATTCTTTACGTTTATTCGAAACCAGTACCCGTTCAATTTTTTTCAAGAGTTCCATTCACTGAGACCCAATTCTGCTTATGTACTTATGAATTGATTGGAGCATAAAATAAGTACTGGCAATTCTCGAATAGATCTGTTTTCTCGTCATTATTAGCCTGTCCAGGGAAAGGCAGGCTGTTGTGATCCACAATATTTCCACAAAAATTGCGTTGTGGTGTTGATTTCATAACCTTTATTAGTGCACGTTGACAGGTTTAGCATCGTTCGCGTGATCCTCATTAATTAACAAGAAAAAAAAACTGATAATAAAACTACAGCATAAATCGCGAAGAGCGAAAGCAACCTTGTCTGGCGACAAAGGAAGTCTATATCTCAGAAGACTAGACCAATCCAAAACCTTACAGGAAGGCAGCGCAAGAATTCTCTATTATCATCTAGAAATCGGCAAGGGGAGTTGACGATAAATAAGCAGAAGAAGAATATCTGAGTTTAATGGAGCTCGCGTGGTACTAAAATTAAAAACTGAGATCATAGAAACTGGATCTATACACTTCAAACCATGTTCAAATCAAGTTAGAAATCGATTTGTGATTCTAAAAATTTTTTTTTGCAGATGAGACTAATTTAAGTGGCTGGTATGACATCCGTAAATGACCTCCATATGGCAAACAGCCATATCACCTTCACTTTTGATTTCACTATCGGTTTTGGGGATGAAAAAAGCTCCATTGTCCATCCTAACAAAGCAAATTGAAACAGTAGCAGGCACCATCTATGTTCTCGATATAGCTTCAAATATATGACTGTGGGAAAGTAAACATTATTATCGCGGTGAACGAGAGAGAGGGTTTTATGGAGAGCGAGCGAATAAACATCATGCCATGACAGCGTCGGCTGTGGTGAGCTAGGCAGTACGAAAGATCTTACCTAATGAGTCATAATGAGTCCTATCATCGTGAGGGAAACGGGTGAGATGGGCAATAATCAAATATCTGGAAGTCATTCTAGTCATTTTATAAGTCAAACCACATAAAAACGCAGTATAAATGCCATAAGAACTAGATTGGATAAAACAGAGCAAGAAATTCTATTGGGAAAACTTTTGCGAGAGGTTGAAAATGGCAAGTTAGGAGCTGTTTACAGGATTGTTACAAATAATCTGATCAGGAGACAAAATATCCTGGAGTTAAAAAACCATCAGTGGATTATAGAAATTACTGGGGATTTATTTCCAAAACATTCAATTACCGCATACACAAGTCCAAAGCGGGTAAGTAATATAACTAGCAATGAAATGGTAACGATGTTCACAGAACAAGAGCTTACCGAAATTAGGAAAAAGTTGAAGAACAACATAGCTTCGAGCGCCGATGGCGTGCCAGACGAAGTCCTGAGCCAAGTCAATAAGCACTTTCCTGAAAGCTTGCTTTAATTGTTTAACAGATGTTTAAGCAAAGGCGCTTATGTGAACGATTGGAAAACACAGAAACTAGTATTGTTAAGTAGAGGACAGAAACCCATAGATTAACCATCATATTACAGGCCCATTTGTCTGCTAGACATTATGGTTACGCAAGTTTTCTAGCTGGGTCCTTTCCTATGGAACAATGGTATGTGACGACATGCTAAACATGAGTTTTTTCTGAAGATACAAAGCTGACAGATTTTGCTGCCGTCGTTATCGCTGTTTGCTTATCTGTTCATCTAACCATACTGCAGATCCGCGTTACGGAAGGTTAAAAGATGGCTGGACCAAAAGGGTCTGCAAATAGCTATCCACAAAACAAAAACTGTACTAGTGACGGATAGGAGAAATTGAATTAGGCCAACTATAAAATTAAGTGGCGATATTTCAAAGAACCCTATTACCTTTCTTTTGATAGGTAATGGAGGAGAAATTACAGATCTAGGTGGAAATAAACAAAAGAATCAGTTTCAAGGCGCAGATTACCAAGTTTGCAGAAAAAGTTGCTGGATTTTGTGTAGTACTCTATCTAGGCTAATGTCAAACGTCGATGGACCATCGCAGACAAAAAGAAGAATTTTGTGCAGGAGCTGCAACATCAAAAATGTTATACGCGGCACCGGCATGGGCCGAATCCCTAGCCAAGAAATCGTATAAAAGTAACAAATGTTCGGTTCACAGATGTTCTGCTCTGAGAATAACATCAGCATACAAAACTGTCTCGTACACCGCAATTCTTCGCTGCCGTTTGACCTACTGGCAGCAGAAAGAAACGAAATTTTGCTAATCAGCGGCAAGGAGCTTAATTCTCGTTAAAAGGCCGAAGAACATAATAAATCAAAGCGAGTAAACATGCCGATACAGTCAGGGTGACTAATCATGCGCTCTGTATACACAGAATCTTATGGCAGAAATGGAATTGCAACATAAACATCACTCTGGATCCAGCACTGGAAATAGGGAGCATTACCTACCTAAAACGAATCCATAACAACGGCATGAAAATTATAATTTTTCGATCTTCACAAATTCACACTGTGTTTGTGTATATGTGAAATATATTGGTAGATCGAATTATTGGGTTTATATCCATACTGTCAGTTTTGTAGCCCTATCTAGGACCACTTATATAATTTAGAAACTGTATTAAGCCAGCTTATAGCTCCTATAATCATTTCCAGTGATATTAACACACGATCAAAAAAGTGGTTCGACCGACTACACATGAGTTGGGTTTATTTCAACTTCTCACTTTATTCCCATATGGTTTAACGGACCAAAGCTTAAGTTTACGTACTTGCATCAAAATTCAATTAACTTTCATCCAAATTCACTTCACAGCTTCAATAACAAAAATCTGATCAATGGATATTTTTCACATAATCACACAAACATTCCGTACTATGAAATAACTTAAGATCATTTCATAAATAACATCTGACCGTTTTCAACGTTTCACTGTATACATAAATTCATCTTTTAGTTTATTGCTTCATAAAATATATTTTTCATTCGAACTCAATTAACGGATCTTATATTTCAATGTACATTCAATTGTAGTTTTATTTTATTTTTTTATTGAGAAACAAATTTATATTTTTACTTCAGCACAATTTTAAATTGTGTGAAGTAATGCAATCTATCGAAAAAAAAAAATCTTACATACCCCAAATTTTATTTTTTCTTTTGTTTTGGACCATCCTCTATCTAAATAGCCAAAAAAAATTTGGTGTACAACTGTGTGTGCGTAGGTTTGAGTGGGTGGGTGCGTGGTTGGGTGAGTGGGTGGGTGGGTGGTTGGGTGGGTGGGTGGATGGCTGGGTGGGTGAGTTTTCTGCATAGGATCTTGATGAAACTTTGGCAAATGATACAAGTTCACTTGAAAATGGAAGATCTGGATTCATTTCAAATTTGGACGAAATGGCGGGGGCTCTCCCGAACACCTGTAAGTTTAAATCTTGAATAACTTCTGATCCCGGGCTACGATCTTATTGAAACTTAGTATATAAGGTTTTAGTACTATTTCGAATACTTTTGCATGCCAACTTCCGGTTTGTCACTTCCGGTTAAAAAGTTTTTTTTTCAGGTGTTTATCCCTTCTGCAGCCTACAATTACCGATCGATTTTCATGAAACGTTGGTAAAAGCGTTTAAATAATATGAAAAAGATTTTATCAGCTTTTGGAGCACATTGAATAAAGGGTTTGGGGGTCCACCATACAACAAGTGGTTTTTTCCACAAAGTTTTTACGTTTGTTGGGAACATAAAACATTAATTCGTGAATGAATTTTGATGATACTTTGGAAAAAGATGCAAACATGTATGACAAGGAACTGATTAGTTTTTTAGCGATAGTGAACAAAATGGTGTGGTGTCCCTGGAGCACCTGTTTTTTTTAAAGTTCTATAACATCTGTACCTGTTAAGCGAATTGGATGAAACTTGGTACATGAGTATGTAGTACGGTTCACAACAGCTCTGCATCCCAACTTCCGGTTTTTCACTTCCGGTAAATTTTTTTTTTTTGTAAATTTTTGAAGTTTTTTCAGTGTCTTTATGCACACTACAGCCTACAATAATGAAGTGATTATGATGAAACTTGTGGAAAAGGGTTCAATTAGTGTAAGAAGATGATTATCATCTTTTGGGACACATTGATCAAAGTGGTGGGGGGTCTACCATACAACTGCTGATTTTTCACACTTTGTTTTTAAAGTTTGTTGGGAGCATACAGATTTCATTCATTAATCAATTTTAATGGCACTTTGAAAAAAGATAAAGACTTTAATGACAAAGAATTGATTAGTTTTTGGACAGTATTGGGATAAGTGGTGGGTCCTCCCGAACACCTGTTTATTGTTTCAATGTTTGTTGGAAGCATACAACATTCGTTCGTTAAGTAATTTTGATTACACTTTGCAAAAAGATGCAAACATGTATGGCAAGGAACTGATTAGTTTTTTTTAGCGATAGTGAACAAAGTGGTAGGGGGTCCTCCAAGCACCTGTTATTTTGGAAGCTCAATAGCTTCTGTACCTGATAATCGAAATGGATGAAATTTGGTATATACACATTTAGTACGGCTCACCCCCAGTTCTGCATCCTAACTTCCGGTTTGTCACTTCCAAAAAAATTTTTTTTTACTTCTTCTTTATTTTTTTCTTTTAATTAAAGTATTCGTTGGATACTACCTCATTATATATCCAGAACACTATGTTTCCATAGCTGTGGTGAAGTCAGCCTATGCATCAGCGACGCAATATTTTAAACAAATGACAAAATAGAGTGTATTTATTCTGCGCAGGTGTGTTAATCTTGCCATCATTAATAGGGGCACTTCATTTTGTTATGTTTTGGCTTAGATATGATCGCAGAATTAATAATTGATTAAATTTTGAAGGACCTAATTGTTATGATTTGATGGTGTGAGACGGTTTATTTGAATGATTTTTTCTCTGGCTTTTTTATACGGCGGATTTTCATTGTATGGGTTATATTTTGTGGTTTTGCTGGAATAAGAGAAGCCAAACAACTGAGATAGCTGGATTCCTTTTAGCGAATAAAATCGATATGTGAAACGATTTTAAATATAATTTTAGTTAAGTTTTATCTCTCGAAAAAATATCATTACTTATATGTGATTATGATTGTTGATTTAAATTCATTTTTGTTATTACATTTTTGATAATATTATATTTTTTTGACACAAATTTTTGTACAAAATATCATTGGATATAAATAATAGATAAAAGTAAATAAATTGAAAATAAGTTTGTTAGTTAAAAACAAAGTCCAACGTAATAAGCAATAGTAATCCTCTACTCCAATTTAATGCTTTAAAAAAAACGATTTCGAAGTATATTTTCTTTTCGGTCACAGAGAAAGTATCGTGTATCTTGTTTTTTTGTTGATTTTTTTGAAATGATAAACTTTTTTGAATTTGAAATTTTTATAATGCTTCATTACTAAATAATGGGAGCCATATTTAGTATTTTTGGCTTTATTATCTCCACAGTCACAGGATGATACCGAATAATAGAGATGGTAAACTAAATAAGAAGTTGCACAAATACTTCTGCTTGCCCATTTCATGCAAGAAAAACACCAGAATAGAACATAGTCTACCGGTGACTAGAGGGAAGCGAAGACTTAGGCTGTTAGAAGCGTCAATCAATTCAGAGCAATTCAGTTCCCCTGTGAGAATTTAATTTAAAGATTCTGTTCCAGTCGTTCTATAACACCCCAAGGGTGGGCAGTGTGAAACTCGAAGCCACGACTTTAAGGTTAAAAGACTCATGCTTTGCCGACTTAACTAGTCGACCATTGGAAAATTGTTAAGGACAAGTGCTCTATAGTTCCTGTATCGTCTTTTTCGTTTTCGACTGCAACAATACGCGTCATAATATGTCGTTTATGCAAAGTTTAAGATACAAGTACCTGCTACCTGGAAAGTTGGAAAATGTATCCCCTCGTAACTCACATTGGAGTTCTTAAATTTTTTAAGGGAAAACTTCTTTAGGCGCGTTTTGTGTATTCGCGTGATCGTCATGCTGTGATCATCACGCTAAATAAATATCAAATATTAAAAGAGAGTGAATTAAGTTGTAATCATTTGTCATTAGTGATTGCAAATTACTCGATTTCAAATTACCCGGTTACTCGATTAGTATTTTCCAAATTACCCGGATTACCCGGATAACCCGGGTAGTTATAAAAAAATTAAAAGATGAAAAACAGTAAAAAAAACCTCACAGTCGTAAACTAAAAATTGATCATTTTTTAATTGTAAAATAATATTTCAAAAATATTAAAGCATTTAGGGTAGCTGTACTCATCCGATTTCGTATTTTTTTTTTAAATTCCTGCAATAGAAAAAACCCGCTCTGATAAAGTGGATGTTGGCTTCATGGTCAATAACGATTGATTTAAATTTTCTATCATTTTTTTCGGCTTCCTTTATTTACAAACAACATTTTCAGCTCTTTATCAACTGTAGTACCACTGTTATCTATAGTAGATCTTGTGTAGACAGAAATACATTTTTGTAGTTGTAAATTTTCAATATTATAATTAGCCGCATCATTATCCGATTTGATTTTTCATGATTTTTCGTATTTTCCCATTTAAGCCGTGCATTCACATACAACAGAAACCGAATTTAGAAACTGAAACAGAAACTGAAAATTCGTCTGTTTTGTCTGAAACAGAAACAATTAAAATTTAAAACATGACCAGAAACTGTCACATAATATTAATTATTATTTTAAATTTTGATAATAGAGTTTTGAATTTTGAATAGTTTTCAGTTTCAGTTTCTGTTTCTGTTGTATGTGAATGCCCGGCTTTAGTTGAAATTATTCGTGCGCATCCAACTACGTGGCACCGAGATTTATCTGATGACATTTTCTTGAACTGGTCCCAAACTTTCGATGACATTTCAATGACACTAATTTTAATTATTAGCTTAAATCTTAAATAAAAACTTATCATAATATTGTTACGTTTTTCACACCTTACTTCGAATTGGCCTAACTCACAATTTGATAAACGTAATTCCCAATCTCTTCTGAGTTCGATCACTGATTAGTAAGCACAAACACCAGGTTTTATTAAGTATTCAACAACTTAATTGTTCCACAACAATAGGAAAACAATACAGCAAACAATATTCCTAACTAGAATATTCTTTCAACAGCTTCAGAAACTCCAACGGTTGATTTTAGAAGTTTCCAGTAATACAACGTTTTAAATAATACACAAATTGTTTCTACTTAATAACACTTATAACTTTATTTACAAATACTAATTTTAAATATCACTTTTATAATTTTAACTTCACAATCGCAGATTTAAAATAAAACTAATTCAAAACTACAAGAGGTAATTTTCTTATATACCTTCTGCAATACTTCTAGATAATTCGACATCACTTTCCAGAAACCTTGAGAAAATATTAGAATTATTTTACGTTATGTTGATTTGATTCATAAAATCGTTTATGTTGACCCTATTTCTAAGAAGAAGACAACAACAACAATATTCATTTCATTAATTTGTTTGTTGTGTTTTGTTGATTTTATTTTCCTGGAAGTGACCGTAATCGTCTAGATTTTTCTGTAATCGTAACATTACCCTCCACTTAAGCCTGTTCGTCCCGAACAGGATCTAGACTCTCCTCCAATTGTTGAATCCAAACATTTTTTTTTTCTTTTTCTATTGCCCAGGCAGTTTAGAATTGCTTCTGGTCCCTTTCTAAGTCCTTGGCCATTACTTTGTTCTATGTCCGCCCACCGTGATAAGTATGGATTCTCATTATCTCTAAAGTCCTCCTTATCTTTTCCCTTTGAGTGTTTCACATTGCCATGTCTCCGAACCATTCTCATTTTCAGCTGCGATTCGTCCCCGTTTGCAGCTATTTGAACCACCTCTTTTACATCGCTCACTTCGTTATGGGCTTGGACCTGTTTCCTTTTTAACTTTCGGCGTTTGTTTAATCGTCTGCGTCGGTTGACGTTTCTCTCCCTCATCTGTTTGGATGGTGCTGGATTTTTCTCTGCACTGCGTAGTTCCTCATCGCTAACAATAACTGTTGGCTCTGCCTCATTCACAAGTAGTGGCATCTCAACATTATTAACCTTTAGGATTCCACATCCAAAATCGAAGACTAATCCCTTCGCCTTCATGAAGTCCATCCCCAAAATGACTTCATCCATAATGTCAGCCTTTAGCACCTCTTGTTGATAGCAGTTATTTCCCAATTTTATTTCAGCGATTCTTTTACCTTCTATTTCAGCGCATTCTCCAGTTACTGTTTGGAGTATCAATCCATCTGACGGTTCCAAAACACCGTCAATTAAACCTTTGCGAACGAATGTTCGAGCTGAACCTGTATCCAGTGTCATGAAGCAACCTTTACCTTCAAGTTGTCCGTTGATACCCAAGCTTTCACCATTTACCGCAATTCTTGAAATTGGAATATAGGCTGCATTCTCCTCACTTTTTGGCTTTACAGTTGCACCTTCAACAGGCTTCCGTTGAATAGGAGACGAAGATCTATCACGCTTCCTGTTCCAGCAGTCCTGTGAGATATGGCCCGATTTCCTACATATCCAGCACAGGAGTTTTCTACTGCTGTTCCTGAACCCTACGTGCTCCATTTCTTCGGCTCCTCTGTTTTTCACAGCAGACGACAATCTGTCTGCTTCCCCGTTTTTCTCGCACTCCCGTGCCATGTGACCCTCTTCATCACATACCCAGCATCTGATGTCGCTTCTATCTCTGTGTGCCAAAACTTCCCCTTTGATGTTCCCCTCTACATTCCTTTTTCTGCATCCACCAGATGGCATACATCCTCTGTACCATCTCATATTGCATTGCGTATGCGACAGTTTCATGGAAAGTCGCCTTAGGTGTAGTCATTACTTTGATCCTGGTTTCTGGCTCTCGGATACCATCTGTAAAAGCCTCAATCTTCATTTTCTCCATAAAATACGGTGGAGTGTTAGAATGTGCCAAATGTACAAGCCATTCTACTGCCGAAGAATAGTCCTGAAGGCTTTCTCCATTCCGTTTCAAGCGACCTTTTAACTCGATCCGGTATAGCTCCTTTTTGTGGTCGCTGCCATATTTTCGTTCCAACGCATTCATCACTTCAGCGTACTTTTTGCGATCGTTTCCTGGTACTGCCTGTAATGCTTCAGCTGCTTCCCCTTTAAGTGCAACTATCAATGCAGCAAGACGATTTTCGGCGTTCCAAACATTTTGATCTGCTGCAGTCTCAAACTGGAACTTGAAAATACCGAAGGATGTGGTACCGTCATATGATGGTGGTTTTAGTTTAATATTTGCTATCTGTTGTACCACCTGTGAAGTAACTTTAGCTGTTTCAACATCCTGCAACCGTTTCTCGAAATCATCTACTTTTGCAAGTACCTTTTTGTTTTCATCAAGTACTTTCTGCTCTAGCTCTTTCACCTCTTGATGAACTCTGCCTACCTCCTCCCGTAACGTAGTAGATATTTCGAGAAGTTTCTCGTCCATTATTTGCTTGACGTTCAAACTGATCTCTTCCTTGGTTGTAGCCATGTTATTGTTGACTATTTCCAACTGTTGATTGATGTTGCTACTGATTTCTTCCTTAGTAGCAGCCATTTGTTGATTGATGTTACAACTAATTTCTTCCTTAGTAGTAGTCATTTGTTGATTCATATTGGCATTTACGGCATCCAGTTGCTGATTCATTTCCTGTTTATTGGCAACCATATTAGCATTCATCTGATGCATGTTCAAATTCATTTGTTGCATCATAGCCATTAACTGCGTAAAATCGCAGTTTCCAGATGGTAATGTTGTTGTTGTTTCTGCAACAAAACTTTTCTCCTCATCAGCTGCCACTAGATCATTATTTGTACTAATCACTCCAAACTGGTAACTTTCCACGTCCATTCCATTGGCTTCCATACCTTGTCGAAGCCGTAGCATTAATTCAGTTTTGTTTCCACTTGTTGACAATCCACGTTGTTCTAGTTCTTTCTTTAACTCAAGAACCTTCAAATCACTTAATAAAACCATTATTAACAGCTAACTAATCCCGCCGCTGTCACCAATGTTACGTTTTTCACACCTTACTTCGAATTGGCCTAACTCAATTCGATAAACGTAATTCCCAATCTCTTCTGAGCTCGATCACTGATTAGTAAGCACAAACACCAGGTTTTATTAAGTATTCAACAACTTAATTGTTCCACAACAATAGGAAAACAATACAGCAAACAATATTCCTAACTAGAATATTCTTTCAACAGCTTTAGAAACTCCAACGGTTGATTTTAGAAGTTTCCAGTAATACAACGTTTTAAATAATACACAAATTATTTCTACTTAATAACACTTATAACTTTATTTACAAATACTAATTTTAAATATCAGTTTTATAATTTTAACTTCACAGTCGCAGGTTTAAAATAAAACTAATTCAAAACTACAAGAGGTAATTTTCTTATATACCTTCTGCAATACTTCTAGATAATTCGACATCACTTTCCAGAAACCTTGAGAAAATATTAGAATTATTTTACGTTATGTTGATTTGATTCATAAAATCGTTTATGTTGACCCTATTTCTAAGAAGAAGACAACAACAACAATATTAATTTCATTAATTTGTTTGTTGTGTTTTGTTGATTTTATTTTCCTGGAAGTGACCGTAATCGTCTAGATTTTTCTGTAATCGTAGCAATATATTTACCGTTTTTATTTTAAACTAAATATAAACAAATAACCAATCAAGATCCTTAATTTTTTATAACTTAATTTTAATTTTAATATGAACTAAAATTCCATAAATTTTGTTATGTGTTCTTCGTCGTTTTTCTGTTGTTTTCGTAATCCAAACAATAACAATTAACTAGAGGGCAGTTTAATGTTTACGGATGTGGTTGGTTTAATGTTTATGGACATATTGCAATTTGTATGGTTAGAATAGAATCATTTATCAACAACTAGCATAAAGAATAATTCAAATTTGCAAAAAGAGAATGAGCTGAATTTTATTTTGTAAATTTTATTGAGAAAAAACTGGACCTTTTGTTGTTCGGGTATTCGGCCAAAATATCCGGATATTAAATACCCGAAAAATCTTCCTAAATACCCGGGTATCCGGGTACCCGGATACCAAGATTGCAAACACTATTTGTCATCTTCTTATTTCTTATTATCGTTTTCTTGATTCATAATTTGTTTATTTTCTTTTTATTGAATGTCATCTTGAAAAACATCTTCTCAGTTTATAACAGTGTTTAAGTTTTGTATAGTAAAGATTCGAAAATAGTTTTTGTCATATTTGATTTGTTGAAATGAAAATTTTTTTAACTGACTACTTTCTTAGGCTCACTATTATTGCCAATGATATGTGATGTCTCACGTTAACTCATGTCTCAATGGTGGGGATTGGAGTATGTGAGCTTGTCAGATCCGTTACCCGTAAATCATACATAAAAAAAATACAAAAAAAGCTAAAAAATTAGAAAAGTATGCTAATCAGAGAGAATTTTATCGATGATGATTCTGTTTGGCACTGTGTGAAATTGACCTGTCAATGTCATGGGTCCTGCAATTCAGTGCTTTATCAGTTTTTCATCAGTTCTAAAAATATAGCTATCAATGTTTCATATGGTTGGTCACACGATGTTCTTTGTACAGTTATTTGGGGTCTGGCAACCCTGCATATAAAACTCAGTAATCGTCAAAAAATCACTACTTTTCCGATCGTTAAAGAAAATATTTTGATTTGCCATTTTCTAAAACTCAAAAATTTTAAATGAAAAATTTGAAACCAAAGCAAATATGAAAAACTTTTTCTCCAAAAAAAACTTAAACTTTCACAAACAGAGATTTTTCATTTTCCCACAAATCGTAGAAATTGTAACGAAGCAGAAACGAGAGTGGAAAGGATACATTTTTTTTCATAAATGATACTGGATACTACTTCAGGGACTTACATAATATTATATTATTGTAATAAAAAATAAAATAAAACCGTAGAAATTAATATTATTAATTTTCCTATTTAACCTTTTTTCCATCTTTTTTGTTACTTGATTTTTTACTTATGAATTTTTGTTTATTTTCAGATACTTAGAGATATTAGACAAGGTTTCTTACAAATGAGTCGTGAGGGTAGAACAGGTGAGTGAAATAAATGTAATTTCGTTTTTACTTAAAATTTAATGTTTTAGCTTTAATGGTCTTTAAATGTATTTCGTATTTTTTGTTGTTGTGTTAATGATTCATGTTATTGTGGAAAAAAATTTGGTTTTACTGTAATTAATGTAGATAAATGAATAATGATTTCAACAATAGGTTGGAAATTGGAACTGATTCTTTAGGGAAGTTGCAATTTTTCAACAAAACTTGCGGATACTAAACAGATTAGATGGATAAAAAAAATTGAATTATCCACGCCACTTAATGTTAAACATTAGAACTAATTTATTTATGCCAAACAACGCTTTCTAATGAACTAAATTAATTTCCATTTTTTTTTTTCTCGAATCTGTTATTATTGAAATTTTTAATTATTTATTATTTCACTAATTGTTGTATTTGAAATAGAAAAATGTTAATAGAAAAATCATTAATTTTATTTCCAATTAAAATTTAACTAAAAAACGAGAAATTAAAATTGTTTCAGAGTTGGAAAGGCGAGCGCGCGATATTGATCATAATTATAATTTTTTTTTTGTTAGATTTTTAATTATTTATTCACTTTGATGTTGAATTATAGAAAATTTTTTTATCTACGAGAGCGCGTTGATAAATCGTAAAATAAATTCAATTGTGGGGCAGTTAACTTATTGCAACAACCTTGTACGACGACCAAACAAAAAAATTATTATGATGAAGTGAAAAAATTTTAATTCGTAATCGATTTTTTTTTTGGAATTTTAATTTGAAAAAAAAAAAAATTGATTACATTATACAAAAATTAATAATGTTCTATTCAATCTATTAAATTATGTTTAAGTATCTCAGATGTTATTAAGAAAACATTTAACTTATAGGAAACGGAACATAAAATATGAAACCGTAATCGACCCTTCTGTCAGTTAGTATAGTAATCAGCATAAAAAATTGGAAAACAACGGTTCAAAAATAACTTTCAATTTTCATTTTAAATTTCCAATTTTCTATGAAAGGATACATAAAGAAAACATGATCTTTGTACCAAACAAAAAAAATGTTGAGGAAAACTAAAATATTTAAAAGTGAAAAATAGCTTTGGGACATTGGGATTTCATTAAAAAAAATTATTCGTTTTATGTTTGGAAAATTTGTTTTCTAATAGTTTATTGTTGGAAATGTCAAGATAAAAGTTTATTTGACAATTATGGATGAAAGATTTTTTCGAGACATGTTTTTCGTTAAAACAAACATCTGACAATAGGCAACACTAACGATATGTCATATGACATAAACAGATACCAAAAGATTTACATGAGCAAATCTAACTTATTGAAATCAAATGAGACTAGATAGAAATACAAACTGATGTCTGATGTTTATGATCGGTTCACCGGAATAACCAATTGCAACTAGTGGAAGGACTGTGTTAGATGTTATTTCTTGACCCACATAAAGTTAGCTTCAGTAATGACTGACTGTGTTTAATGACTTTGATCAATTTCTTGTACAAGTAATAAATTATTTTTATATTTCATTTACTATTTTGACAACTCCTCGCACTGCAATCACTGCTACTATACTGTAGTGTACTATACTGGTTAACATGAGATTTAAGCCAGTAGAATGGTGACAGCAGTGGGATTGCAATAGCTAATGTAATATCTTAAGAATTCTGGCGTATTTTCACTGTTCAGTCAACGGTAGCTTCTTAAATAAATACCCGAGGTCGTATTGTCCAAAATAAGTACTAGGACGAAAATCCTGTTTGAATCATATCTTCTCTTTAAAGATTATAGGATTTATTTAGACGATTACTATGGTGGCTCGCTAGTGGTGGTTTAGGGAACAATTATTTGCATGAACGGTGAGGCTTATGGTAGTTTAATTGGTGTTGATGAGCAAGCAGATCGATGTGTGGTTTGACTGGCACAATTTTGGTTTCCACACGTAGATGGATTTGATGTGTCGTTAAGTGACAGACAATTGCAACACACAATGCTGCATTTTCTATTGTTTGTAAGTTTTTCATTGACGTTCAACCTAGCAGTCGTGCGAATTTGCAGCTTATTTCAAACCTGTTTTGAGTGAATGACTCACGTCAACATATCGACAAAGACCACATCCAGAATTTTGGAGGTCTCCAACTGTGGATATCATGATTGCTCTTGGTTTTTCAGTCGAAATTTATGCTGTGGTTCTGTGTCTATTTCTAAAGTCATTTTGCTGAACGAATTAATTAATTAATTTAAAGGTTTGTAATGGAGAAATGGCTTCAATGGAAAATCCAAGAAGTTGTTTAGCAGGCCGCGCACCTAGAGATATTTTTAAAGCCCCAAACTAGCTTCAACCTGTGGGGACGAGAAGAATAACCTGCTGCTCCAGTACAAATAATCAGTATAGAAGGCGTTCGAGTCAATAAGGATCAAAAAAGAAAACAAGTGGACAAAGACGACCCTGGCGACCCCTTTCGGATTGAAGCCATGACCGTCACGTCCCTCATTAGTATACTCTCAGTCACACGCACATGCACTACCCATACTCACACGCCATCACACATACCCTCATACACTTACGCCTACCTACACACTCGCCATCATACACACCCTCATACACTCACGCCTACATACACTCACACACCACTCTCATTATTGAGTTCACTGCGTTCATCGTAATTATATACCATCATTTTTATTAAATGACTGTCGAAATTCTTTGTTTGATCAAATTACTCAAACTAAGTCCCATTACCGCAACAATCAAATGAGGGCCTAGAGCCAGTACAATTACCCTTGCTTTAGAAAAAAAATTTGCCAGCATTATTCCACCTACTAACTGGACGCCAATTTGTTAACCAATGATTAAAGTTTTAAACATTATCTATTTCGGATTTCACTAAATTCGATTGACATGTATAATAAAATTTTTTTTTTACCAAAGAGTGCGCATATTCAACGAAATTTCTTAAATCTCACGGTGGTTCTGATAAATCAAGTGTTATATACAATTGTTGATGCCGCAACACCGTCGTCGGGTCTGGCCCTGATAATACTAAATTGGCCTTACCTTTGCCACGATAACTTAAGGTTTGTTGACTCAAATTATACTTATAATCACTTATAAAGGTGACGATTAGGTTGGACACTGGGGTTCTTTTCAGTCTCATTGTCATTGTTATACTGAGCTGTCTGGTTCACCCGTTGCAAATTTATGTTTGTGTAGCTGAGGTAATTTTAAATTTACGCAATCAATTTGGTCGCAACGATTCCAAAACCATCACCTGTTATTCCCGTTTTAGACAATTCATTTTTAATGAGATGGATTAATTACCGAAAAAAAACTTTTATTCGGGAACAATAAAGTAATTAATAGTGAGATTACATCACATACATAACTTCACGACGAATAAGAACCTTTCACAAAAAAAAAAAAAATTAATGATATACCACTTTCTTGTTGACTTAAATTATATTACCTACAAAGATAATGGTAATTCGATTGTTATGGTTTTAAAAGTTCTCGTTGTATAATTAACGCAATAAAATTTGTATTAGCATATAAATTCCTATCCACACATCCACATTCTCACACCTACGTACTCATACATATTCATACCTATATATATAAAATAAAATGTGACTCACCCCATAGTGTCGATAGCTCCCATTTCTCTATTCACTGGTCTCGCCTAGCCCTTCATATCTTCGCTTTCCCATCAAACGGTAATATTAAATTCTTTTCATTCCTACTCACTGCAGTTTCTGCTTAAATCACCAGTCGTCACTATAGACAAGCCCAACTAAAAGCTTTTCGTATCTCCGCTCAATCCTCAGGTTACCACATTCAGATGATTAAATAAAAACTCCAATAATGGATAGTGTTGAGAGGTTGTATATATTTATCAAGACAAAAATAATAATTTGTATTATCTAGCGTACATTAGTGGTTTCACGCTTCTACGTGAATTAATCTGAGTAATTCTAATTAGGATGGCAAAACCGGTTTCGTAACACAAGGAAAATCGGTTTCTACGGTATAAACTCGTATTCATTTATTACACGAATTAGAAAGCCATACCGTGAGCAGTATACAATATTTTCAAATCTTAGTTTATTTTATTACTGTTTTCAATTAAAATACAAATTAAGAAACCGAACATTAGACATTTCATAATATTCGTTTGAATTATAATAATTTAACACAAATGTTAATTTAATTTAAAGAACGCAAACAAACAGACACATATTATTTTTTTGTTTTTGGTGATCCCGAGGCAACGCAATACTAAGTGATTTACAATAAATGACAAGCATATGTCTTTTTAATTCTTTAATTTATGTATCATTCACTTTAGTGATTCAGTATCTCCAAAAAATTTGCTAAACAGTAAAAACTCGTTTGCGCGAACTATAAGGTGAGCGAAAACGATACTAAGTGACCTCTATCATTTAGCTCGAGTATTTATAATTAAATAAAGAGGCCTTTTTTTATGATAATAAAAACGGTAAGCATTAACTTGTAAATTTTCAACGATTACTGAGCCCACTAAGAAGGTGGTGATGGGTTTCAATCAATGCATCATTACAGGTTGTACATTCATATCACGTCGGGGTCACCATATATTGAATATAATAGTAAAATTTGAATAGTAATAAATTAACTTTATGCATTTTAATATTTTCTGCAAAAACAAAATTTATTTAGTTGACCGATTTGTTTTGTTTTTTTTTGGGTTTTTATGAGCTATTTGATAAAATAATTTAAATAAAAGGATATAATTTGATTTTTCTACTCGAATCATTTGGAGCTTCGGATGAAGCTAAGCATTTCCTTAATTTTAAAATTGCTCAGGTTGGTCCGAGTTTTTAATGTGTGCGTTCCAAAATGCATTTACCATCTATGGACCAATGCTCGACATGTTCAAAGTCGATGGAACTTTCTTTTTCTCCTCATCCTAACAGGTTCAGCAACAGTCATTGACAGGAAGGCCAAGTCTTATGTGTGTTCGTCAAGGATCCAGTGACCAGTGATGACTCCCACCAATTGAGCAATATTCTACCTACGCACACAAGTCAGTTATGTAGAGTAGAACAGGCCTAATCTGGGACAAATTTACTTGCTTATCTTGGAGGTGCTGGTGTTTGTGTGCCAGTTATCGGTTATGAATCATAAGCTACTTCAGGCCCTTGCCTAGCAAGTGTATCCGCTACATAGTTGACTTTCTACACAGATGTTGATATTTGTTATTGCTTCAAACATGTCGTTGCTTCATTTATCGCGACGATTTCGGATATACACTGACGTGGTCTGACAGACAAAAAGGGAGGTTAATATTTAACTGTTGTGCGAATACTCCTCCGTTGAGCCTTCGAGTTTGGAGCTGTCTGTAAAAGTTTCCAATCCCTCCGTTCCCGCCAACCTTTCATACCTGCCTTGAGAAATCCTGCTAGGTATAAGAGCTTGCATATGTTCCTAAGGCCGTGTTTAAAGGAGATGCGGTTCACACCACATCGTCCTTTACCAATTCCAACCTTCTTCCTAGAAGATATGAGCGTATACTGAAACCGCTATGAAGGAATATGTTATGAGGGATGTAGTCAATGTGTTTTTAGTTTAAAACGGGTTCGCACAGGATTTTTGTGTATACGATGTGACTACCAATTCACTGTGCTTTAGTTCTGAGTCCAAGGGCTGTATTGGCTGTATTGGCTCGTTTTTATACTAATTCCGGGTAGCTAGCAGTAGTGTGAAGCCTATGAGCTATGAGCCTATAAGTCTCCTGTCCAGCACGGTACCTAGGTATTTTACTTGTTCGGCAAGTAACAAACCACTCTTATCCAGGGTGTTGGAACCAATATCCTCTGTGATAGTTCAAGATACTATGTGTAATTAACGCTAACCCGATATCCAAGAAAGCGGTCACAATGTATTCTTTTTCCAGAGAATGTTCGATGCTGCGTACTAGAGAATGCAAACCCGTTTTTATGGATTTAGCTTTACTATACGCATGATGTGCTGTTAACAACTCGTTTGGTTCAATGCTTTGACGAAGATGTGGGTCAATCACTTTTTCCAGTGTTTTACGAAGGAAATATGATAGACTAATAGGTCCAAGGTCGTTGGGGTGCCAGTGAGAAGTTTTCCACCTTATGAATGAAAACTACGTTGACTTCGGTTCATTGAGCAGGTATGAGACATTTCAACCGAAGGCCATAAAAATTGTTTTGAGCCAATCTATAGCCAGCTCTGACGTATATTCTGTAGTTCAGGGTTTGACTGGATCCTGGAGAAAGTGTGTGTTCATAATAGTTGGATAGTTTTCAAACCAGAAGTCCAGGCATCAGCCGATCTAACCAGATTTGTTGGGTTGATTGCAATAATTTTTCTAAGCCTTGAAGCTTTCGTGAATTCTTCAATGTCTCAATGCTTGCAGTCTGGAGGGTTTCATTGTTTTTTTATGACAACGTTGCCTCGCAAACTTGATAAAAAATCAAAAAAATTGATATATTTCTTGAGAGACTAAAGTCACGTTTATGGCCCGCCTTATTTCTGGTGACGAATATTGGTTTGACAATGGTCAACAACAGGTAAGTTGTTAATAAATAAATAAAAATTGACTCGCATCTTGCGTTGGTGTCTGAGCTTTTCCAAATGACATGATGATCGTTGACCTCATTGCATATGATCAATCTTTTGCCTTTTTTGCAGCTTCCGTTACCGAAATGACCTGGTAAATTTTAACAGAAGTGGCCCTTAGCAATTATACGTCATATATGAAGAGACCAGCCAAAGTGAGTTTTTGTTTGATCTTCATGCTTCATGGTCACCATATCGTTGACACTATAACTGAGTAATAACAAAATCCTCGTTATATTTAGCTTAAAATACAAGCTCTTACCTTAATATTGTTCCCCACATAGAGGAATTTATGTTTGAGAATTAGTAATGAATACTGGACCTGGTAGTGAGTCACTAACAGGAAGCAAACGGAGGACTGCGTGCCTGGCAGAACTTTAATTCCGACTAACTTCAGCCATGTGTGTCCGAGAAGTAATTTCCTTCATTTTAGTACAAATAATCAGATATGCACGCAAACAAGACTGTGTAAACGGAATGAAATAAGCAAAGGCAAAGAACAGGGACTCTGACGACCCCAAAGGCCGAAGAAACAGAGATCATCACACACCCAACACTATAGCTTCAATTATTACATTTAAGAAATATTAGATAAAGTTTTCACTCACCCCATGATTTGATCTAGATCCAACTTCTCATACCCACGCAATTTAACAAATGTAGTAAATCATCCTGTATAAATAAATTTCTGACCAATTAATTGTTCTAATAAATTGTTGACAATGTTGACCAATAAATTGTTGACACGGTTGACCAATAAATTGTTGATGATGTTGACCAATAAATTGTTATAATAAATTGTTCATAATGTTGACCAATAAATTGTTGACGATGTTGACCAATAAATTGTTGTAATAAATTGTTAAAAATGTTGAGTAATAAATTTTCTAATAATTTGTTAACAATGTTGTCCAATTACTGTTCTAGTAAATTTTAGACAATGTTGACCGATTAATTTTCCCGATTTAAACTTTTTAAATCGTTTAACGCTCCAAAATTAACAAAACATTTACAAATTAACAAAAAAAAATGATGCAGAAGTTTTCGTTTAAGTTATTTTATTAACTTACAACGTTAAGAAATACAATTTTGAAAAAATTATTAAACTTCAAGACACTTAAAGTATATCAATTGCGGTTTCAAGTAACCCCTGAAGCACTTAGTTATTTTAACAAATCCAAAATTCTAATTTTGGAAACATGGCTTAAATCAACATTTTCTCTTTAAGATTAGACTAATTTTAAATAACAAGTTACTTATGATAAACACAGCGGCACAATCAAATACCAACAGAATAACTAGAAAACCACTTTCACTAAAAATGGTGATTAAATAAAAGCAAATTTGTATTATGTCATTGAATCTGACAATGAATGATGAATGATGAATCGTACCCACAAAATTAAACTTATTTTTTTCTAATTAGAACACCACACCTAATAAGTTTTTAATTTTTCTCCGATCTTAAAAATATACACAGTAAACTGCTAGTGAAGAACCTCTCGTAGATCCGGAGAAGGTGGGAATAGGAAGGATGGCCAGGATGGGTCATTCCAGATATCGGAACACTCCATTCAAGTTAACTCTTGATTAACAATATTAACACTATCCTTTAATTCTAAAATACTTACTAGATACTTACATCCGTGTTTTTCTCATTTCATACATCATCATCCTAACATCATCATTCCAACAGAAAACAAGAATTGTTTTCATTCTTTGCAAAATTGCTTCTTCCTCAAAGAAAATATAAATACATCATTTATTTTCATTATTCGCGAAAACATTTCTGCATCAAAAAAAAAACAAATTTAGTACTTGTTTTCTTTGTTCACGAAAACATTTCTTTATCAACAAATAACAAATTTATTATTTGTTTTCTTTTGATGACATAAATTAATCGTTAAAATTGTTATATAATAAAATTAAAAAATTTACGATTAAAAAAATTTTAATAAAAAAATAACACGAACTTATGTGATTAACGAAACAGTTTTATTTTGTTTTTTCGTAACAAATTAAAATTGGTTCGAATACATTTTCATTATTTGAATTAGTTTTAGTTCATTTGGAAATATGAATGGTATGATGTATGATATGGATGTTTTTAGTGTTCTTTGTTTCAGATTTGAAAATTAATACAAATACAAAGTCTTTATCTATCTTAAGAATTACTATCTTAATCATTAAAAATAATGCGTGATGCATTGGGCATTACAACAGAACGGTACTGTTCGTTTTTCTACTACATACTAATCAATTCGAACTAAATAAATGGTACTAAATATTTGATTCGTTATCACTATAAGTTTGATAATAAATTTGACTATTAATGAAGGAAAACAAATATAATTTGTTTCTTTCTTCCATTAAACTTTGATGTAATTTAATAATTGAAACTTACTGAAAATGTGAGAAAATAAAAAGTCAAAATACTCTTTTTTTAATTTTTCTCATATTCACAGAACTGCACAAAAATAACAAGTGTCCAAGTGCAAATATAAAAAAAATCATGAATCAACAACATATTGAAATGAGACAGCAATCGAAAAAAGAAATATCGTTGCGAACAGGGTTGGCAAAAGATATGAATACAAAAACGACAAGTTGTATTGAACACGTTGATTTATGTATAAGAAAGTTGTTTAAACAAATTAATTTTAATAGCGTAAACAGCTTCGTAACAAATTCTGAACCCTGATATTGAGTTCTTAGATACCTATGGTTTGTGAATCAAAACAATGCGTGTTTGAGAATCGGGTAAGAATTGCTGCCGACACGGTTTTGGAGTGGTCGAAGTAAGTTTAGAGCTTTTTTAACGTCATTTCAATACATTAGTTTCCTTCTTCACCATAGTAGTGTCACCATACCCATGGTAGGGGTTTTGGTTACGCCTGTACCATTTTATATTTTTATTTGTATTTTTCGGAATTCGTAGTAGATATCTCCATTAGAAATGATCAGATAGGGAAACAACTCGTTGTTAACGACAACCATAACTTGTGACAAGCTCATTAATGCATGTCTTTAGGATCTGAAGGTTTTGCCGTGTTTTTCGTTCGAGATTTTGGTTTGCTGGGAATTTGATCTCTTTTAACTTTCCCAAAAGACGCACCCGACCAAAGTTCACTTATGATTTTATAGCCATTTTGTGGAGCAGACGTGACTGCTGCTCCTCACATATTTGCAACAAGTAAAATCGTCAATGCCATCCTGGATCCCTACGCTGTATTATCATGAGGATGAATTTAATGAGTGGTAATTGCCAACCAGCTACAGACGATTGCGACTCCTGCTAGTTTAACTTTAGAGACTCTCCTTGGATCTGGAATATTTTCAACATCATTGAGTTTGGAGTAAGTCTGGGACTCCCTAAAATCTTTAATTTTTACAAATTTTTTCTGTCGTTTTTATTTGTTTATCCATCCAAAATATCCATCTGTACAGAGATGTACATTAAACAGATAATTAAGGTAATTTCGAAGGGAACTAGGTATACAGGTACACCGTAACGACTGATCTATTTGATTGAGATTCCAGTCTGCCAGATCCTAGGTACGAGGGGGGTAAAAGGGAATACTGATATAAGGAAAATGATTTCAGGCGTAGAAGAGGAGTATTTGGTTCGGCACCTCGTAGTGATTATTTAGAAAATGACCTGATAGCGTACGGGTTGTACAGTGCTATCCGCTTATCACTACTCAAAAGTTCGAAAATGCAAAAATAGTGAAGTTTAGGATTTTTAAAATTTTCTCATCATTAATAAAACTTAGATCGCAGACCAAATTAATTATTTTTTTTTTATTCAAAAAACCGGTCAAACCCCATATCTTTTTTACCAACGTTTTTTTTTACATTGCATAAAATATCACAAATCATTCACCAATCCAAACCTTATAACCTGAAAAGAATTTTAATTCCTTCTGTTTATCCAATTTAAAATTCTTTGCCATCATCAGCGCATTCCCATAAGAAGAAACGGAAAACACCAAAAAAAATTTCCATAAAAGAAAATTCTAATAAATATTTCAAACAATTCATGGAATTTTCTTCTTTTTTTTAAATTTTAAACAAAAACAGAAAAAAACTTAAATTCTTAAAAAAAAAAAAAACATTAAGAAAAATACAGAAAAAGAAAACCTTTTGTGTCATTTTCCAAAAACACAAAAAAAAAACAAAAACAAAACGAAAAAATAATATTTTCTTAATTTAGCCAAAAGGGAATTTTCTTCGTTTGCTTTTTTTTCGCAAATTTTATTATTTTATAGATGTCATGGTTCACCTTTTATAATTTCTTAAAATATGTTTATAGAATTTTTTTTTTCTTTTCATGTTCTTGGTAGTCTATGTTTACTCCAGGAGTAGAAGATAAAAAATTAAAGTAAACAACCTTGGAGGAAGAGCTACTTTCTCTACCTTAGGATAAAGTCAAATGTTTTTTTGGTATATAGAATTTATACATTAAGATGCCAGACTAATATGCTTTTGGCAGAAATCAGGTCAATTTAAACAAGAAAATAAAGTTGTTTGTTTGTCTTTTACGGCAACTGTGTTTTGTTACATTACGTAAATGCTTGTTCTTATGGTTTTTTCGATCACATTGAAAACATAGGTGGTTTGAGGCTTTTTTCACAATACTTTTTAAACAAGAATCGTATCCAATTGTATCCAATTATGTTAAAATAAACTGTCTAGTCCCTATAAATTTCCGTTTATTATTCCTATTCATACAATAAAAATAAAATTTTTCATTATCACGTACACAGAAGTAATCGAGATGATGATGATTGAAAAACGATATGGAAAATTATGTTTCAAAATCATCTAAATCAGGAGCAAACAAAATATAATAAAAAATTGATGAAAATGCATTTTTATAGGTAACAGAATTGTTTTTCACAGTTAAATTTTTCATATTTGAAATCTCTCTGATTTATTTCATAAAAATATAATAAATTTTCAATATATATATAATCATTTTTCGTTCATCGATGACTGAGTAG
The DNA here is from genome assembly GCA_963693315.1 of Diogma glabrata. Taxonomy (NCBI): domain Eukaryota; kingdom Metazoa; phylum Arthropoda; class Insecta; order Diptera; family Cylindrotomidae; genus Diogma; species Diogma glabrata. The sequence goes on from OY856187.1 coordinate 397,739,143, forward strand.
TTCCGTTTTTATGATTATTGTTGTTGTTATTGTTACCACAGTGATTTATGATGTGGATAGAGAAGAATAAAGTTTCACAAAAATGATGTAGGTATTGATTGAATTTTTTGTGAGCTAATATGTTCTCTGGTTTTGTACTTTCTTTCCAAAATCAATCGTTTTCCATCGATTTCACAACATCTAACCGTGTAAAACTTTTTTAATTCATTTCGAAATGGTAAAATCAATTAACATTATTTCAAAGAAGTAATATATTAATTGTAAAAAATAAAAAAACATTGATTGAAAAAAAATGATAAATAAATATTTTAATGGAATTTTAACAAACAAAAATAAATAATTTTTATGTTTGCATGAAATTGATTTTAAAAAACGATTATTGTTGGAATTGCAAGCGTATAAATGTTAAAACGCGAACTTTATTTGTGTAATGTTTTTTTTTTTTCAATTTTTTCTCATTCATGTTAATTTGTTGACTGAGGCAATGAATTATTACGTTAATTCTTTTGTTGTTATAATTAATTAACACATAAAAGTATTAAAGTTGTTTGAAATTTTTAATTATGTTCAAATAAGTAAGTAACTAAAACTTAATTTTGAGATACCAAAAGAGATAAAACTTAAAAGCAAGAGTAGATTTTGACTAGGTTTGTAACTAACTCGAGTAACTCAAGTAATTAACTTTATTATTTCTTTATTAGTTTAGTTTGCAATTAAAGTAGAGCAGGAATTAAAAAGATGTTTAAATCCGTAAATTCTTGTGAAATTTTTATCCTTTCGGCACTATCAAAAAAATTGCTAAATTGTGATGTGCCGATGGTCAAACAAAGGATACAACCTAATAAAGAAAGGACATCTGTGCTTTGTGTAATGAAGACTGATCCTGATAAAGCAATCACCATCAGAAACATTGTTACGAATTTTGGACTTTAAACGAAATATAATAATATTATATTTACACTTACGCCGGAAAGCTAAAAAAAAACTATATTAACCCCTTGTGCATCAATCACGAGTCTGAATCGTGGACATTTATTTTGCTTTGTGAAACAATCACGAGTCTGACTCGTAGAAATTTATTTTACTTTCTAAGACAATCACGAGTTAGACTCGTGATAACAAAATAAATTAAATTCATGAAATCACTTCAAAATTGTGATCGAACGGGTGAACCGATTTTAATGAATTTTTTTTTTGTTTAAAAGGTACATAGTGACGCCTTATGAAAATATTACTTTAACAAAAAATATTCATATTTTTAGATGATTTTTTAAAATTTTATTTGCTCAAACCATATTTGTTCAAATCAAATCACCAT
>OY856187.1:397745460-397896745 GCA_963693315.1 Diogma glabrata
AAGATGGTTAGCATCTTAATCTAGTTTTCTCGTTTTCTATCCAATTCAATCACATCACATGTAACAATAGTATACATTTTTTTTATTCCTTCTTCATATGTAATATCATTTTCTGCATCATCATACAACTCACTAAATAGCAGCATACTAAATTCATTTGATTTGTTTCTACAAATCCTGCATACGTTAATATTTTTACTTCACTTTACTTTGTTTTGGACCATCCTCTATCTAAATAGCCCCAAAAAAATTTGGTGTACGTCTGTGTGTGCGTGGGTGGGTGGGTGGGTGGGTGGTTGAGTTTTCTGCATAGGATCTTGATGAAACGTTGGCAAATGATACAGGTTCACTTGAAAATAGAAGACCTCTAAGTTTAAATCTTGAATAACTTCTGATCCCGAGCTATGATCTTATTGAAACTTAGTATATAAGGTTTTAGTACTGTTTCCAATATTTCTGCATACCAACTTCCGGTTTTTCACTTCCGGTTAAAAAGTTTTTTTTTCAGGTGTTTATCCCTACTGTTGCCTACAGTTACCGATCGATTTTCATGAAACGTTGCGAAAAGCTTTTAAATAACATGACAAAGATTTTATCAGCTTTTGGAGCACATTGGATAAAGGGTTGGGGGGTCCACCATACAACAGATCGTTTTTTCCACAAAGTTTTATGTTTATTGGGAGCATAAAACATTCATTTGTCGATGAATTTTGATGACACTTTGGAAAAAGACGCAAACATGTATGACAAAGAACTGATTAGTTTTTGAGCGATAGTGAACAAAGTGGTGGGGGGTCCCTGGAGCACCTGTTTTTTTGAAAGCTCTATAACTTCTGTACCTGATAAGCGAATTGGATGAAACTTGGTACATGAGTATGTAGTACGGTTTACAATAGTTCTGCATCCCAAGTTCCGGTTTTTCACTTCCGATAAAAAAAATTTTTTCCTACTTTTTTGAAGTTTTTTCAGTGTCCTTATGCACACTACAGCCTACAATAATGAAGTGATTATGATGAAACTTATGGAATAGGGTTCCAATTAGTGTGAAAAGATAATTATCTTGTTTTGGGACACATTGATCAAAGTTGTGGGCGGTCTACCATACAACTGCTGACTTTTCACACTTTGTTTTTAAAGTTTGTTGGGAGCATACAGACTTTATTCATTAATCAATTCTAATGACACTTTGGAAAAAGATGGAAACTTAAATGACAAGGAACTGATTAGTTTTTGGACAATATTGGGATAAGTGGTACGGGGTCTCCCGAACACCTGTTTACTGTGTCATCATTTTTTCAATGTTTGTTGGGAGCACACAGCATTCGTTCGTGAACCAATTTTGATGACACTTTGGAAAAAGACGCAAACATGTATGACAAAAAACTGATTAGTTTTTGAGCGATAGTGAACAAAGTGGTGGGGGTGTCCCATACACCTGTTTTTTTTAAAGCTCAATAACATCTGTACCTGATAATCGAATTGGATGAAACTTTGTACATAAGCATTTAGTATAATTTACAAAAATTCTGCATCCCAACTTCCGGTTTTTTACTTCCGGTAAAAAAAAAATTTTTTTAATTGTTGGCAGTTTTTTCAGTATCTTTATGCACACCACAGCCTACAATAATGAAGTGATTATGATGAAACTTATGAAAAGGTTTCAATTAGTGTAAGAAGATAATTATCATCTTTTGGGACACATTGATCAAAATGGCGGGGGATCTACCATACAAATGCTGACTTTTCACACTTGGTTTTTAAAGTTTGTTGGGAGCATACAGATTTCATTCATTAATCAATTTTAATAGCACTTTGAAAAAAGATAAAGAGTTTATTGACAAAGAACTGACTAGTTTTTGGACAATATCCTCCAAGCATCTGTTATTTTGGAAGCTCAATAACTTCTGTACCTGATAATCGAGTTGGATGAAATTTGGTACATACACATTTAGTACGGTTTACAACAGTTCTGCATCCTAACTTCCGCTTTGTCCCTTCCGATAAATTTTTTTTTACTTTTTCTCGTACAACAGAATTTATGTTTGTTGGGATACTACTGCCTGCTTTAATATTTTTATTATTAGAACTACAAAGTCCATAATATTGGTTAGCTTTTAATTAAAGTATTTTAAGGATATTAGCTCATTATACATCCAGAACACTATGTTTCCAGAGCTGTGGTGAAGTCAGCCTATGCATCAGCGTCGCAATATTTTGTTTATAAGAAAAATCACCCTATTATTTGAATCAAAATAAACTAATATTCCTTCGATGAAAATAATTAAATTTTTTGAACATAAATTAACCGAACATGTCAAAGGACGTAATATTATATCTGTTGTATAATATTTTCCGTTGCATTTCTTTAAGCCCCTATCGATTTGATTTGATCCAATAACCGGAATAGTACAACAAAAACGGTTTCGCTATCTCGAGCCGTTTTCCAATCCAAACAACAAATAAATGTTGAAATTTGTTGGATTATTTGCTGTTGGAAAAATTGCTGTTAATAAACCTTTTTGCACAGAAAAACCAGCTTTAGAACAAAAATTAAAAACACTAAAAATAATAAATTAAATTTGACAAATTTATTATAGACAATTTAATAGATATTGCTAAACAATTTTTTTTTTACACAACAATTCTACTCTAAACAATGTACACTGTTTTAATTTAATTTTCATAAATCTTTCTTTTTTTTCAATTTCTTATATTATCTATCGATTTATAAATTTATACTAACTGGTTCAATTAAAAAATATACTAACTAACTCGATCCAAACAATTTGATCGTTTTTATATCATATTATCCTCGATCTTCTGTTTCATTTTCCATCATTTATCAAAACTTGTATTTTTAATTTACTTGAACTTATTTAAATCATCAAAAAAATGTACAGTAGTACAATTGGAGAAAATTAATAAAATTATTATTGAATTTGAAAACTATTACTTTCAGAGTAAAAATTGGAAATAGTCCGTCGTTACAACATTAAAGAAACTGCGTGCCTTGCAATTTTTAGTTTCTACTAGCTTTAATCTTGCGGATTCAGGAATGTATTTCCCCAGTCTAGTAGAAATTCAGAATTGCACGCAAACTACATTAACCAGTGAACGAACCATGAACTCTGACGACCCCCTAAAGACGGGGGTACCAAGACCGTCACACATACTACTTTAATATGTATTCATTACATGTTAAACCAAAAATTGAAATAGCTTACTCACCCCGTTAGTTGATGTTTGATCTCACTCCTCACCATCTTCTCCCCTAGCCAATCATACTGAGTAACCTATAGTACTTACAATAACAATTGTTGCGTCAATGTTCAGGCGATAGATGATCATAAGTAGTTATTCCATATAAGACACTAGTCGCCCAATGCCACAGGCGATTGTTGAACAATATCAATAATATAATAAACAATATCAGTAATATAAATTGATCGTGGCATGGCTACAATGTCAATGTTGATGTTAAAAATAATATTGGCTTAAAAAAAAAATTTTCATTTTATTTAATTTTTCTTTTTGTTGTTCACATTTAACCAAAACAAAATATCACTCATTATTCAATTTGAACTATAAATGTTATTCCGAACAATACAAACAAAGTAATTTTTTGTCTTTTTAATTTTTCTTTATTTAGTTACTAAGAATTTTAAAAAGATCATGAGAATTGCAACACTTTGTTGGAATTTTTAAATAAAAAAATATTAAAAATAAACAACTTAAAGTGTTTGAAATTATTCAAGGAACTGACTAACTAATATCTTTTTTACTACTATATATGCATGTAAAAAGAACTATGAAAAAAAGCGCGAGGAAAGAAAAGAAAAAGAAACAACCATTGAATTGTTTGTGTATCATGGAGATACAAATCAATAAAAAATCATATCGACAGTATCGAATAGATAAATGCGGGTGGAGTTATTTCAGATCCAACCGCTTCGTAACATTTGTGTATTGCTACCGTTCACACATCCCGACAACCCACAAAAACCACTAACAATATTCGCTTCTACTCCTTGTTCGTAAAATGAACTTGTTTGAACTTGTTGTTTTAATTTTCTTCTAAAAATAAAAAAACTCAATTAATTTGTTTAAAATATCACCTAATATTTATTTCGATTTGTTTTTTCTGCACGTCACACAGTTGAATATCAGAAAACACAAAAATAAAGATTTTTTACAACAAACATACGTATTATATATTATGACATTATATAATAATTAGTACTTAAACTAAAATATTTAATGACTAAGATGACCTCTGGAATTTCAACGCTCAACTATGTTGTGTTGCTGGTTTCAGTATTATTTACTTATTATATAATTTGCTTGTTTTTCACAAACTTCACAATTAATTTTCCGAAGAGAATTGACAACTTCACAAACATACTCCGGCGTCTTAAGGAATTTGTTTCTTAAGTGGTGTTGCATTTTGTTGACCAAAAATTGATGGTGCTCTTTCTTCATAGGTTTTTGGCATTTCCTCCGTCAAACCTTTATGTGTTTAACCTTTTATGGCGGGTTGACTCGCCTTGAAAATTGAAATTTGGTCTGTATTTTATCTAATAAAGAAAAGAATGATAACTAATTAATAAAACTTGTTTGGTTTATCCGAATAGCTTTGTTGTTGAGGTTATGATGTGTTAATTGGTAATTTTACCAGTTTGTTAACTGAACGCTTCAGCTCACTATAGGCGGTTTTGACTGTGATGACACGCACAATGCCGTCAGTTCCTGGATGGATGTTAATGATACGGCCAAGTAACCATTGACAAGAATGGGCGTTTTCATCGTGGATCAATACAATATCGTTGATAACTAGCTGTTGGGATGTAGTCTTCCATTTATAGCGATGCTGTAATGATGTTAAATAGTCCTTTGACCAACATTTATAAAATTCTTGTATTCGTTGTTGCAAGTTTTGCAATCTAGATAGCTTGTACACTGGTTAAGCTGGGTTCTGGAATGCTAACTAATGGCTGACCAATGGAGAAATGGCCTGGTGTAAATATTAGTAGATTTTCCGGATCATCATCAATTTTGCATAACGGGCGCGAATTGAGAATGGACTCGATTTGCGTGATAACAATAGTAAGCTCCTCGTACGTGGCACTGACATTCATGACCCGTTTTAAATGATACTTGACCGATTTTACGGTCGATTCCCATAAGCCCCCGAAGTTAGGTGCTCGTGGAGGAATCCAATGAAATTTTATGTTTTGCTGCAACGAGAAATTGGATATGGATGAATTTTGTTGTTGATTGACTAGTTGTTGTCGCAGCGTTCGTAGTTCTCGATTCGCACCAATGAAGGTAGAACCGTTGTCGCACCAAATTTCTTCCGGAACTCCTCTACGCGAAACAAATCTCTTAAGTGCGGCCAAAAATGACTCTGTATGCAGACTGGATACAACATCCAAGTGAAGCGCCTTAACACACAGACACTCAAACACTGCAATATAAGCTTTCTCAGTTGGAGCGGATTTCCGTTTGCTTGTTTTGATAACTATTGGTCCGGCATAGTCCAGGCCTGTTTTTAGAAATGGTCTATTGATGGTACAACGCTCTTCTGGTAAGTTGCTCATTTTTGATTCCATTTTCGTTCCACGATGGCGAATACAGGTTACACAAGACTTAATATATCGTTTTATCGTGTAACGGGCACCGATCATCCAGTATTGCTGTCTGACTGCTGTCAAATCCAGTGAATTACCTGCATGAAGATTACACACATGAATTTCCTGAATGATTAAGATATTGATTAAATGATCTTTCGGCAAGATGACTGGATGTTTTGCTGCATAGCTTAATTGCGAATGGGTTAACCACCCTCCAACTCGTAATAAGCCCTTATCATCAATGAATGGATCTTATGAGGACAAATAGTGACTTGTTGATAGTGATTTACCAGTCGAGATAGTTGATAATTCTGTGTTGAAGCTGGTCTGCTGAATATTCCGAAGAATTACGGTTTCTGCTTCACATAACTCTGAGGGATGGATGATACCACCTAGGTTCAACACATGATTCTTTGATTTGGGTCTACCGAATCGTAGTATGTATACCATGACCTTACGCAGTTTAAACCATGACGAATACCTTGACGAATACCTATCAGCTGCGCAACTATGGTTTCTGGCTTTGGTGTTTCTACAAATACTTTGACAAATTTGGTACACTCTTCTAATACTTCTTGATCGCTAGGTACTGTTATCTTCATAGTTTGCGGCCAACTGTTCTCTGGATTAATTAACCATGATGGCCCCTTCCACCACTGATCTAAGCTTGGTATCGCTTGAGGTTTCACTCCTCGGGTGATGTGATCAGCTGGGTTCTGCTCTGATTTGATATGAGCTCAGTTGCTGCGAGGTACTGTATCAAGGATTCGAGATTTTATATTGGGTATAAAACTGGTTCATCTTCTAGGAACATCAGATAACCAGTGAAGCATGATCATAGAATCGGTGCAGGCATGGATCGATATGTTATCGTACTGCAATGAACTTATGCAGAATTTGACCAGATCACATACTAAAACTGCTCCACACAACTCCAAACGCGGTAAAGAAATCTGCTTCAGTGGTGCAACCTTGCTTTTTGCTCATATTATGTTGACAGTTATGTTAACCAATTCATCTTCGGCTCTCAGATAGATGACTGCTCCATATGCTGCTTCGGAAGCGTCGCAGAATGCATGTAATTGAGTAGACCTTGGCTTCAAATGGGTTTTCAAACATCTGGAGATGCGAATGTTGGTAAGGTGAGCCATTTTATCATGAACCTCCTTCCATGCCCTGATTATTTGTTCTGGTAACTGAGCATCCCAATCAACTTTGATCAGCCAAATTTTTTGGAGTATGAGCTTAAATAGAATAATCACTGGAGATAACCAGCCGAGTGGATCGTAAACTCTTGATGCCGCTGATAACATGCTGCGCTTTGTCCAATCAACACTGTTGCTTGAATGTTGTACCTCAAACTGAAACGTGTCTGTTTCTGAGTGCCAAACAATTCCCAATGTTTTAACAGCAGGATCATCTTCAATTAACTTCGGTGTATTTTCGATTTCTTCATGCGTGAACGACTGCAAAAACTCAAGTGAGTTGGACCTCCATTTTCTTAATTGAAACCCACTGGAGCCTAAAATGGTAATAATATTCGTTTTTAGACACTTAGCATCATCTAACGAATTGCAACCCGTTAATAGGTCATCGACATAAAAGTTCGAGCAAATTGATTTAGCTGCTTCTGGATAAACTGTTTGATAATCTTCTGTACACCGCTGAAGAGTTCGGATTGCTAAGTACGGGGCACATGTAGTGCCATATGTGATTGTATTTAGTTTGTAAGCGTTCGTCAGATCCTTTGGGTTCTCACGCCAAAGAATTAATTGATAATTTGCATCGATCGAGTTCATTTTTACTTGTCGATACATTTTTTCAATGTCGGCAACAAATACTATTATTGGCTTTCGAAATTGCAATACTATCGTAGTAAGGTCTGATTGAATGTTAGGACCGATGTGTAATGTATCATTTAGTGAGACTGACGTAGTGGTTTGACAAGATGCGTCAAAAACCACTCGAAGTTTCGTGGTGCTGCTAGATGATTTTTCCACAGAATGGTGGGAAATAAAATATTTATCATCGTTGTTTGCTGGAACCTTTGACCATGGAAGATGACTCATATGGCCCAATTCTATGTATTCACGCATAAACTGTGTGTAATTCTTATGGAATTCGGGTGATATTTTGAATTTTTTTTCCATAGCTAATAACCTCCTTTGGGCTGCATAAAATGAGTTACCCAGCCATGGTCTTGGACATTTCAATGGTAGTCTCACACAAAATCGCCCAAATGCATCTCGAGTGGACGTTTCCTTGTAATGTTTTTCACACCAGTTATCAGCAGGAGTAGGTGGAGATTGACCTGGAATTTGTTCGATTTCCCAAAACATCTTTAAGAGTATATTGACGTCATCTCGATAATTGGTAGGAGCGACTGTCTCGACAGTATGAACATATGTTGACTCCGTAGTATCAGAATTTAAGGTGCCTGCGACCAGCCAACCGAATTTTGAATTCTGGAGGGTAGGTAGACCAGATATTGTTTCTTGTTCGGGCTGTAATAGATCAAAAAATACAGCAGCACCTAATAATATATCAATTTCATTACTACTATGAAAATTGGGATCTGCCAACTGTATTGAGCTTAAAATTTTATGATTTGCGATGGAGTGGCGTTTACTTGGTAGAAGATGAGCAATTTGTGGTACGATATATGCTTCAATAGTGATAGTGTAGTGTTTATCTACACGTGATGTTAGTGTTATCTCGGTTTTCCCTTTTGTAATTCCAGCTGGAGTTGATGCTAGGCCGTGAATTGTAATTGATGCATGTGTTCGTTTGAAACCTAGACGTTGTATGCATGATTCTATCACAAAGGTCATTTGTGAGCCTGAATCAAGCAATGTTCTTGCTAGCTGGAGTTGTCCTGTACATGATGACACATGTACTACCGCTGTTGGTAGGATGGTTTAATGCGTTATGAAAAGCGTGTGAAATACTAGCTTTTGATCATCTTTTGATATCGCTTCCTGTGTATATGAATTGACAGATGATGCACTAGGTTGATTTGAATTTAGTGGATCATCGCAGAGAATATGATGGTTTGCAATTGGTGTTATATTTTTAGATGGTGTTATCGATGGTAGATCGCTGTCGTGAAGCAACGTGTGATGACGTTTGTTGCAAATGAGACAGCATGCTTTGTTGTAACACTTTGTGCTAATGTGTCCCTTGCGTAAACAATTACGGCATAGTTCCTTATCGAGTACGGTTTTGTGACGAGTTTTCAGCGTAATGTTTTTAAACGTAGGGCATTTGTGAATCAGATGTGCATTTTTACATATTATGCATACTTGTATTATTTCACTACTCGTTAGGAAACTTTTGACTGAATGCTTGGAAGCCGTAGTGGATTTATAAGCACCTTGTTCACAAATTTCCAAAGTGTCACATCTCAAATTTAGAAACTCAATAAAGTCGTTGAACGATGGATAATTTTTATCTACTGAATGTTTTGCCCACAGTTGTTTTGACTCATTATCGATTTTTGATGTCATGATATAGATGAGCCAAGGATCTCGTGTCTCGGCTTCAGGACCCAATACTCGCAGCCCACGGATAATCTCGTCTGCGTGCTCTACGAGGCGTCTTAGTTCTTTCCCATTTGCTTGATGGCACGATTTTTGATTAAAGAATGATTGAATATGTGAGTGAATTAATGGATTCAGCTTGTTATACCGTTTACATAATTTATCCCATGCCTCGGTATAATTGGCATCAGTAATACTAATGTGACGAATCAACGAAGCTGCATCGCCCCTCAGCAATCCGCTTAGTATTTGAAATTTGCGCACGTTGCTTATGTTTTTACTATCATGAACCGTTGTTGTGAACAAGTCATGGAATGACGGCCAGTACTAGTATTCACCAGCAAACGGTGTGATGGTTATTTTGGGAAGACGTGCTTGCGCTGTTGAATTAAGTCCTTCATAAAATGATCGTTGTTGTGTCACGAAATTTTCCAAAGTAGTATTTAGTTCTGGACGATCAGCCACTAACGGTTTTAACTTTGCCGATGCTTCCAAAAACAGTTCACGTGCTTTACAGTACACCTCATCTACCTTTGTTGTAATAGGCTCATAATCATCATCTGCAAACAGTTCAATCTCGTGTTCGTTGAAAGTTCGGTAACTGGACTCTAAAATTTCTAATCGGCTATCTATAGTTTCCATTCGTGTGGTAGCCGTGATTGCCTTAGCGGATTTAAGTGAGGTTTTGATCTGTGAAACCGCACGATCACGTAGTCATTTTAGCCGTTCTGACATTTGAGGTTAGTTTAATTAAGAGGTTAATTTGCACGTGGTGTTCTAAATTATGCTTTACTCACTTCACAATAAGCTCACAAAATAATAGTATAATAAAATTGTACCTGGATTTCTTGTTGTATACCTTACCGCACGCTGTATCAATAGTGAAATTCAGTTATTTGTATGAAGCTGTAACTTGTAAGGTGTGATTTTGAGCTGGTTGGTACATAAAATTATAACGCTGAATAATGTTGAAATATTGATGTTTTAATCTATATAAAGTTGAAATGTTGATGTTTTAAACTATATAAAGTTGAAATAACTATCCCGGGTTTCGGCACCAAAAAATGTTCATAAAATGAACTTGTTTGAACTTGTTGTATATCACCTAATATTTATTTCGATTTGTTTTTTCTGCACGTCACACAGTTGAATATCAGAAAACAAAAACAAAGACATTATATAATAATTAGTACTTAAACTAAAATATTTCATGACTAAGATGACCTCTGGAATTTCAACGCTCAACTATGTTGTGTTGCTGATTTCAGTATTATTTACTTAAAATATATTTTGTTTGTTTTTCACAAACTTCACAATTCATTTTCCGAAAAGAGTTGACAACTTCACAAACGCTCCTTTTCCAAAGAAAAATTATTTTGAAAAAGATTTTTGGAAAAGTCCAATACAAAAATATAACAAAGAAAAAAAAGTTTGCACTTTATTAAGTTGGAATTTTTGTTAGACCTCGGATCATTGCAATTTCCAACATTCAGCAACTTTCTTGTTTATGAAGTTTATGATTTATTTTATAATGATTAAAATTTCATAAAATAGTACAATACAAATTAAAATTAATTAGTAATTCAAATTAAAATTTGTGAAAGGAAGTTTTAATTTTTCATAAGAGTCTAAAAAGTAACAAAAATTAATGAGAAAATACTACTATACTATTCACAGAATGCGGTCTCGCAGACTACATTCGCCCTGAAAATTACCGGAATGAAAGTTGGTGAGTAAAGGATCGAACCCAAACCCAGAGATAAAAAAGTTGCATGCTCTATCGACTGAGCTAGCCGGTCTAAACGAGAAAACTATTAAGAAAGGCCAAAAAATGAATAGAGACGGATATAGACGGTCAAACTGTAGCTCTGAAATTCAAGGACTAGCATCTTCCTGCTCACCGTTCCCTGTCAAGTTAAAGACATCACCAGAACACACTGTGTTGGAAACAAAGGGATGGGTATATCTCTATATCTATATGGTTATCCCTCTTATCTTCCAATAGTCTAAGCTCTAACGAAAATATTTTTCGAAAACTATGGCAATTAAGTCAATGGAGCGTAACACGTGGTTGCTCTGGCCACATTGGCAACTCTTGAATCGGATGTAATAACTGATTGTGGGATGACCTAGATGGTAAACAATGAGGACAACAAACCCCATCCCATGTCACTTCAAAACATCCGAATCCTTAGCTGCAGTCAAAAATGGCCACCCATCTGCCACCCGTAAGCCCCGGTAGGAATACGTCTGAGAAACGTTTGTGGTTATAAAGTAAACACCAAAAAACTGAAACATACAAGTTGTCGGTGGGTCAAGGACTACGCAGTCTGCGCATCAAGATTACACGACATCTTGCCCTTCGCCCACAGAATAACTGACAAGCATAAAAACTCACACATCATACAAAAAAAAATCAAAGCAAAATACAATTTCAAAAAAATTCAAACAAAACTCGAAACTACGAAAAAACCAAAAGAAAAGACGAGGAAATAAAGCACTAAACCTAAGCAAATTGGCAGAGTAAGATGGATCGAGATGTGGTTTTTTGCATTCGATTCAGGAAGCCGTCAAAAAAGTTTGTGAACATAGCCACTTTTCGGCAAATGCATATTGCATCCGTGCATAAGAAAAATGCATTTTTTAAAAGTGCATTTATTGATCTGATAAAAAAAAATCATAACTTGGTAATGATCACAGAAATAGTCCCATTTTTGATATTCGGGGGTTTTCGGGGTCGCTGAACACGAATATGATGTCGGCGATGACCTCCGGAGTACCTAGGGGCCAGGGCGGGTTATATGAACCTCATCTCCTGGAACTTTCCGTAAATTCCGCTCAGAATTGATCGAAGCTCGTTACTCGGGGGGTTTTGGGGCCACTGAACACGAATATGATGTCTGTTAATCCAATAACAAAATGTTGGTTTTAGGTTAATATAAATTAATAAACAATTGGCGTGGTTCCTCAAACAATGTTTCCAATTTTTATTAATTATTTTTAATTTGATCAAATTAGATGCTTACAATTTGATGGTTGATAACAGAGAGAGAAATTATAAACTTTTTATTAAACATTTTGTTGCTGGAAGACAATTCATTCTTGAACATTCCGCCCGTCTTGAATCTGTTGATTCAACTCATTTACTGTAAATTTGCATAGCTTACTGACTGGTCTTTTAAGATATCCTGCTTTGGTTTTTATGGTTACCACTCTTACTACTCCATCTAATCCGGGATGCATTTTCTCTACTTTACCTAGCAACCATTTCGTTGGAGGTAAATTCGTTTCACGAACTAGAACAACTTCATTAAGCTGAATTGGTTGACCCTTTGACTGCCATTTGTATCGTTTATGTAATGATGTTAGGTATTCAGACTTCCACCGTTCACTAAAGTGCTGCATTATTTTCTGCATGCCATCTTGATAAGTGAGAAATCTTTGTATCAGCGAATATGAGCTGCGGTACTTCCACCATCGGTCGTCCAATAAGAAAGTGCCCTGGTGTAAGTGGATTAAGTTGATCTTCCGATAGACTACATATTGGTCTGGAATTCAGCACTGCCTCGATCTGAGTAGCTATTGTTGTCAGCTCTTCAAATGTAAAAATTGTATTGCCCATTACGCGTTTAAGGTGGTATTTGAATGATTTGACTGCAGCTTCCCACAATCCTCCAAATGTTGGTGCTGAACTAGGAATAAAATGCCATTTTATGCTTTCTGAAGAGAGAAATTTAAGAATATTATAAGAATTGGTTTTCAAAAATTCACTAATTTCGCGAAACTCCTTGTTGGCTCCAATAAAATTTGAGCCATTATCAGAATATATATCTTTGCACAAGCCACGACGTGCAACAAATCTGTGTAAAGCTGCGATAAAATGTTCTGTTGTTAAACTTGAAACAACTTCAATGTGTACAGCTTTCGTAGCCATACAAACAAAAATTGCTAAGTATGCCTTCCATCTTTGGATTGATCTGCCATAAATTTGCTTTAAATGTAGTGGACCTGCATAATCAATCCCAGCCTTCAAGAATGCACTCTCATAAATGACACGATCCTATGGTAAATTTCCCATAATTTGATAAATTGGTTTTTCGTCGTACCTTTGGCATTTTTTGCACTGCTTTACAACATTTTTCACTATTTTACTACAATTTATTATATGATATGTATGTCTAATAATACTTATGAGCAATGAAGATCTTGCATGGTGATGTTTTTGGTGAAGGGTTCTTATCATCAATTTTGTTAGGTCACTATTTGGTAATATCAGTGGATGCTTGGTTTCGTATTCTGCTGCTGAGTTTTCGATTCTTCCACCTACCCTCAACAATTTTTGATCATCGAGAAAAGGATTAAGATTGCGGATTTTACTTGTTGTTGGTTGTTCTTGATTCAATGTAATTGCGCGTATTTCTGTAGTAAAGTACTCATGTTGTGTCCAGATAAAAATTTTTGATTGACTTCTCTGTATTTCCTCAACTGTAAGATCTAATTGGAGCGTATTGCTTAGGTTATGCTTAGCTTTGTCGTAGCACCTGTAGATCCACGCAATCACTCGGATAATTTTGGTAAATGAAGAGATTCGCGTAAGCAAGTGCTTTAATATTTCATTTTCAGGATTTGATACTGCAACTAAAACGGACAATTTACTTTTCCGTTATTCTTTTGATAAATCTCTCTCGTTAACTATAAATTTCTGATCAGGCCATTTTTCTTGAGATTCGCTTAACCACTTCGGACTAGTCCACCACAAATCAAATTTTACCAGTTTTGATGGCATCATTCCTCTAGAGGCACAATCAGCTGGATTACTTTGCGAGTCAATATGGTTCCAACAGGTTCTAGAAACTTTGGAAATAATATTAGACGTACGATTGGCCATGAATGTCTTCCATCTTCGCGGTGGAGATGATAACCATCCCAAGACAATGGTAGAGTCAGTCCATAATGTAGTTTTTACTTCTGGTAATCCTAACGACTCTCTTACAGTAACTATTAATTTGGTTAATAAGGTTGCGGCACATAATTCCAGCCTTGGAATGGACACTTGATTAATCGGTGCTACTTTTGTTTTGGAACTAATTAGACTTACTTTTACCACCCCATCTTCATCAATGCATCTGCAATAGACAACCGCTGAGTATGCCTTTTCTGACGCGTCACAAAATCCATGCAATTCATATGACTCGTCCTTAGTTCTGTACCACCTCGATATTTTAATTTTTTCTAATTCTAATTCTGGAAGTTCATTTTTTATATTTTGCCACAGCTCAGCTTCATTTGTAGGTAGGTGATCGTCCCAATCTAAGTTAAGCAACCACAAACTTTGGAATAGAATTTTTATGTTAACAATTGCTGGTGCTAACCATCCCATTGGATCAAATATTCGTGCTGATTGTGATAGTACTTCTCGTTTGGATGCAGTAGATTTTTTTTCAGTAGACTCCATTAGTAATAGATTCCATTGTATACCGAGTATTTTAGGAAATGAGTTGTCATCTTGTATATCAAAAATATTATTTTCCTTACATTCTGGCGCAATTTTGTCGAGTAAAGGACTATGATTGGATGACCATTTCCGCAAATTAAAACCATACGACTTTAATACTTCGGTGACCGTGACTTGAATTTTAAATGCTTCCTCTTCAGTATTACACCCAGATATAAAATCATCTACATAAAAATCATGTAGAATCTTATGAGCAATTATTGGATCGCTTTCTACCAAGTTATTGCCAATCATCTGCAATGATTTTGTTGCAAGGTATGGTGCCGACGCAGTACCATAGGTAACTGTAGTGAGGCGATAATGTGTTGGTGGTTTTGTATGATCAAAACGCCACAGAATTCGATGATAGTCTCTATCATCACTATGAAGGACTATCTGACGGAACATTTTTTCAATGTCTGCTATAAATACGATTTTGTACAAACAGAATCTTAGCAAAACTGATATGATTGATTCGTAAGTAGTGGGTCCAACCATCAGTAAATCGTTTAATGAAACTCCATTGGATGACTTAAACGATGCATCATAAACCACACGCAATTTAGTTGTAGAACTGGATTTTTTCAGAACTCCGTGATGAGGCAAGTAGTAAACTCCTTCTTGTTTATTTATCTTGTCGGCTGGTACTTCTTCCATATGATTCTGGCTTAGATAGATTTGCATAAATTCGTGATAATGACCTTTAAAGTTGGCATCATTTGCAAACCGTCTCTCCATCTCTTCTAATCTTTTAAATGCGCCACGTTTGGTGTCTCCTATTTTGAGAGGATTTGATGATTTAAACGGTAGTTTTACCATAAACTTTCCATTATTTATTCGACATGTTTCTTTCAAAAAATGGTCTTCACAACTCTGTTCTTCTTCTGAAAACGTTGATATTTTATTAGAAGGGGTTATTTCCTCCAGCTCCCAGAACTTTTGTAGTAGATGGTCAACGTTTACCTCACAATGATGACTGTATAGACTTAATAAACCCTGTTTGTTTGTGTAAGAAGACCCGGCAATAATCCACCCAAACACTGTGTTTTGTGCAATTAGGCCTTCATCATTTAGTTTAATAAATCCAGGTTTCAACAACTCAAAAAATAGATTAATTCCCATAAGTACATCAATTTTTGTAGGTTTATTAAACGTAGGATCAGCTAATGGTAAATCCTTTAGATGAAGAAGGTTGGGTTTTTCAATATAAGCAGCTGGTTGGAACGAAGTTACCTTTGCAATAATAAGACATTCCAGTTGCCAGTTGGTGTCTTCAATAGAGGATGATATATGAATATTTACTTTGCCTTTAGTCATTCCCACTTTTGGCTGGCCAATTCCCATGATACTGATACGTCCGTTTGTTCGTTTTAACTGCAATCGCTGCACTAGGTCTTCACTTACAAAAGATGCTTGCGATCCTGAATCTAAAAGGGCACGACATAATTTCCATTCACCAAATCCATCCTTTATTTGTATCATTGCTGTTGGTAATAATGCTTGGTTAATTAATTTTGGATTTTGACTTAAATTCACGTTGAGACTGGTCGTATTACTACATTGCGGTTGATTATTGATTGGTGATATGATGGCTGATTGTGATTCCATTGATAAATCTTCATTTAGTTGTTGGTTTAAAATACCAGTAGCTGACGTTGTTACTGAAGGTGTGATCTCACTCGATCTCGTCGTCTTGTGTAAGAGAGAGTGGTGCTTTTTATAACAGATTCGACATTTTTTATTAGATCGACAATTGTAGACTGCATGGTTATCGTTAAGACAATTGAAACAACGGCGACTAGTTTTAATGAGATCTCTTCTTAAAGGTACACTCATAGCCTTAAACTCGATGCATTCAAAAAGTTGATGGTCACTTGTTCGGTAGACAGGACATGTGACATCCGGTTTCAAATGAAATCCCTTAACAATGGCAGAGGAGGTTGATCTTAATGATTGACCTTTGTTACTAACAATTATCCCTTCTAACTCATCTGCACGGTTTGACAAAAAATTATAAAACGTTTGTAGTGCTGGAAAATCTTCATCAACAGTATGTCTCATCCACAATTGTTTTGATTCGTCATCCAACTTGTTAAATAATATATATAATAACCATGGATCTTTACACTCAGCTAGCGTTCCCAATGCTTTTAAGCAACGTGTGGCTTCATCAGACGTATCGAGAAGTCTTCTGATTGCTAAAGAATTTGCGTTACGAATAGGAGGCTGATCCATAAAAAGTTTGATAAAAGAATTAGCTGTTAGGCTGTTCCTATCATAACGTTTGCATAGTTTCTGGAAAGCTTCTATATAATTGCTTTCAGTCACTGTTAAATGTTTCAATAAATTGAACGCTTCCCCTTTTAGTACTCCCTTGAGATACTGAAACTTTTGCGCTGCTGATAGCAACTGGTTTTCATGAACCATTTTATTAAAAAGATCAAAAAAACCTTGCCATTCACGATAATCACCCGAAAAACTAGGTATGTTTACTCATGGTAGCTTAAATTCACTGTTATTAATATGTGACGAATTGAGATTGCTGTCGTTTAATTGATTGTTAGACGATAGTAATTGTAAGCGTAACCACTTGTTGAGCTTAGCTATTGCTCGATAATATTGCTCCTCAAACTCTTCTCTTTCTGATTTTTCATCAAATTTTACGCTAAAAATTTGGTCTTCAATGCTAGAAAACTGTTCCAGTAATTCTTTCGTGCGACCAATCCTTTCCTTTACTTCATCTACACACGAACTATCAGACAATGTGCCTGCATATTTTTCCATTCTAGTTAGCAATCCTTTGGTTACACTTCTGCGTTTTAATAACACTTCCATGGTAATTAAATTATCAACACTCTTTAAATATCAGAACACTATGTTTGTAACACAACACCGGTTATTTTTCTTTTAATTAATTTTAACTAAATAATAAAAAAAAATATTTAAATATAATCTAAAATATTTAAATTTAATCTAAATATTTAACTAAATAATTTTACTAAAATTTTGCACTTCAATTTGACTCAAGAATAGTATATTTTCTTACAAGAGATGAAAAAATTGTTTACTCCATGCCATCACAGGATACGATACGGTATCGGCAACTTTCGGTCAAGGAAAAGTCAAACTTATTAAAATAATTATTCAATTATTTATGTTTATTAAAACATTCCAGAAATACCCAGATCTTGTTTTGCATGCAAAGAAATTCAATGAAATTGGTCTGTCTCCTGAACAGTTGGTTGAACATGGTTCTCAACTAATTCTGGCTATGTATAATGCGTCTATTAGTTTCCGAAAGCCAAATTTGCCCGAATATTACAAACCAAGCAATATTTAGTTGACAGAGACATACAGAGACAGGATGTATTTAACGGCCGTTGCAAAAAATAAAAAAGGTAACATCGAAAAAAATTTGCCAACAGTAGATGTTCAGAATTGGTTGTATGGAGAAAATTTCCTAAATCCAACCGACTGGGGATGGAAGCTGATCGACAGTTCTTTGGTTCCAATAAAAATGGCTCAGCCACCCGGTCTACGCCATATTATGGGCTTAATATTTTGTACATGCAAAACAGACTGTGGTAATTCTTGTGGATGCCGAAAGCGGATTAGCTTGCAATATTGCATGTAAAAATTGTGCAGGTGCAGCACGAACATGGAAAAATTAGCAGAATCACAATTTTCAGAAAATCTGGACGAAGATTTTCTTGATGAAGAAAATAAGTGCACGAACGTCGAAGAAAATGAATAAATTGCGTAAATCGAAATAAATATGTATGTAAGACTTTACGGCCTTTTTTCCTTTATTATATTCGTCGAATAAACAAGATATAAATAAATAAGATTGTAACAAACAGGTGGAAACTCTTTACTCCAGGATTTTTAAGGTCACTGAAGTTCGAGCCCTAGGTACTCCGGGGGTCATCATCGATATAATATTTGTGTTCAGCGGCCCCAAAAACCCCCAAGTAATGAGCTTCAATCAGTTTCTTGCTGTATTTATGGAAAGCTCTAGAAGATGAGGTGCATATAACCCACCCTGTCCCCTAGGTACTCCGAAGATCATCGCAGACATCATATTCGGAGTTCAGCGACCCCAAAAATCCCCGAGTAACGAGCTTCGATCAATTTCGAGCTGAATTTATGGAGAGTTCCAGGAGATGAGATGCGTATAACCCGTGCTGGCCCTTAGGTACTCCGGAGGTCATCGTCGACATCATATTTGTGTTCAGCGGCCACAAAAACCCTCGAACAACAAAAATGGTTCTATTTCTGTGATCATTGACCAAGTTATGAATTTGTTTTTAATCAGATTACTGAATGCACTTTTAAAAAATGCATTTTTCTTATGCACGGGTGCAATATGAATTTGCCGAAAAGTGGCTATGTTCACAAACTTTTCTGACGGTTTCCTTAATCGAATGCAAAAAACCGCATCTCGATCCATCTTACTCTGCCAATTTGCTTTATTTCCTCGCCTAATAAGAATTTCAAAATAATAAAAAAAAATTCCAATTTCAAAAATCAAAAAACAAAAAAACCAAATTCCAAAAAAAAATCAATGTCGCGCTCAGGCTATACATTTTCTAGCACATGTAGCACAGGTTACACACTGCACTGTTGTTCGCCAAAGAAAAATTAGAATCGGAGGCCATAATAACTAAGGACGATGCTGAATAAAAGCAATTGCGGACTAAGAACCTTGAAGATCTGACCAAGAAATCTATATATTTTTAGCGGATATCCTGCTGTTTACAATTGTTTTATATGTCTTTAAACTGTTGTCATCTGCTTGGGCTAAAGAGTTATAACTTTGCTTACTAATTATGAATAAAATTATATTTGCCTTGGTTAGTAATATTATTAGTCTCTTCTGCAAAACCATAGCTTCTCCTTTAGCTAAAAAAAACATCAAGACCAAATAAATATTTGCACAATTGAACTAATTTGGTAATATTTGTACTACTATAATTTATAATTTATGCTATAATTTTATAACCGAGAAACCGTCAATTTGTCAAGGTTAAATTGACATTTATATATCCTGTAAACTTTAATTCAATAAACATGACACTATCACAATAAACATGACACTAACATAGCCCTCAATCTATGTGAAAATTTAAAAGTACTTGTATTGAGCAAAACAATTTTTCATGGGTTATGGTTCTTTCATCCTCTATTTGCAAATGTTTTGATAAATTATTCGAAGAAAAGAAAGTAGTGTATATTCTGTGGCAATGAAGATTAAATAATTTTGATTCATAAATTAAAAAAATTCGATTAGCGTCTTTCAAAAAAAAAAAAATACAACAAAGAGACTTGTCTTTAATTAGATAAGAAAAACTCATACTGTATTAAAGTCAGATTTATACCTAACAAAATGCAAGAATTGTAGTTTTATATATTTAGGTTAAACTGGTAGAAACTTTTTAATAAGAACCTAAAGAACACCTGGCCACTTGCATATACGTATGTAAATCCGTTCCAAATCTTAATGGTCTTCCATTTTTATTTTTAATCTATATTTTTTTTGTTTTGCATTCTAATTCTATTCTCGTTTTTGACCTATCTTCTTTATGACAATTTCAGTAATATCCATTAAAATGTCTAAAATAATTTTACATTACTTAAAAAATTTACAACTGCAGTTACGTAGGGAGAAATGGATGAAGTTCGTAATCGGAATTTATCCGATATCTGGTATGGCGATATCTGGTATGGAAAGGTTAAGTGTATGCAGGTCTTGTCTGTCAATATAATACTCCCACATCTTTTCATGCAAATCAAAGCTTCGTTTGAGAAGATGGAGGGGAGTCTTTTCCTCCAACAGACAGAATCTAAATTAATTTCTCTCTGCCTCTCGTTAGAGCCTTATGCAACCTAGCCACAGGTTTACCACCGATACAGTTTGTACCAACAACAATAACATAATGTTTAATTTGCGACATAATGTTCGAACTGTCTCTCTAACTGTTACTAGCTGTAAACCTTCTAAACGGTTCTCCTCAAATAAGTTCACCTTTTGTTTGAAAGCCCAGATTCCGAGTTACATGAAAGCTCATTTCATCTAGCAAAAGCGTCCCATCATCAAGGAATATTCTTGCATATCTAAGATTGAATGTGCTTCTATTGACTTAATACAGTTCATCCGCTAGCACCCTTAAGATATTTTCTTGGTTAGTGATATCGCACTGCTATTTTTAGTGGTATGTGATATCTTACGTTAACTCGTATGTCAATAAAAGGGTCTGGAAAAAAATAAAAATTAATAAAAATTTAAAAAAAAATTACTCTCCCTCCCTGTGGGATAAATGTTACACATGAAAATATTTATAAAAAAATTTTAATGTAAACTAAACCATGTCATCTTTATTGCAAAATTAGAATTTGTTCTAAATAAAAAATTGACTATTTTAAACAAGTTTAGTATAATATACCATGAATTGGAATACAGTTTTAGTAATATATTTTAATACATATCTTACGATGAAGATGGCGTGCTTTAGTTTAGATTTAATTTTTTGTTATAAATATTTTGATGTGTAAAATTTAGTTTTTCGCGTGCAAAAAATATTGTTCAAAAAATATTTCTTTCACTTTTTTATTTCAAAACAAACCTTCTAATGGTTTTATATTTTATTTCTTACAGACGATACCTACATGTACGACGAAGCAGCTCGAGGTGCACTTCGAGGACCATATCAAGGGCATTGGTACGATGAACCACCGTATGAAAGTGATCCAGATGATTTTTTAATGTCAGGCCTTAATCTAGGACCTCACGCAACAATTCAGGTAAATCAAATTCACTCAAATTAAGTAACTTCAATTAAATAACAATTTTGACGAACAAAACATCAGAAAAAAATGAAAATGGCAATCTGATAAGTTATAATCATCATCAATTGAACATAAAAAAAAAAAAAAAACAAACAAAAAAATACGATGAGGATAATAATCCCAATAATCAATGAACAATCAAAAGGTTCTTATATGAATAATTTATTTGGAATTATTTGGGATTCATTTTATAATTTGTGTTGTTGTTGGGATTTCAACTTCAGATCTTTCGTTCGTTCTGCTGTTTATATTTGCTGATTGATGTAAAGTGATTTCTTATAATCTTCTTGTTATATTTTCTTTTGATTTTATTTTTTGATTAAGATATCAATTTTATTCATTCGTATGTTTGAAATGAATTTTATTTTTGGTTTTTTATAGAAGAGATTATATTTGCTTAAAGGAAATATATTTATTTTTCTTATGATATCTTACTTTGAAGATGAAGGTATTATGTTTTGATTTTTTTTCTCGTATGTTTGAATTGTAGGATGTTTATTTTATTTATAAAGGAATTATATTGAAATAAGTCACAAAATACTTATGGTAAGAGGTTAAACGTAATGTTTTAGGTTAAGAGTTTATATTACGAAATTATGTTTTTTGTTTATGATATATTGTTTATCGAATATGGGCATGGTATCCATCTTGAAAATCGAGGAAACTCACTTATGAATAAAAAACACTCAATAATATAATCAATATACAGACAGTTACATTATATCCCGTCTAATTAATCAATCATTCATGTAATCTAAACCAACAAAAATTTATTTACATTTAAACTAACAAAAATAAATGCGACATAAACCATATAAATTCATTTTCATTCCGTTCCATTCACTGTCACCCACAAAAACTTACAAGAAAAAAAAATAGAAAGAAAAATATATTCGTAACGAACAAAGAAATGAAAAACTGTAAGCCATATTTTCCAACTAGTATACTATTTTCCAGTGAGGTTTTTCGTTTTATTATTGTGATTGTTGTTGTTTGTTGTGCACAAACTGTGCAAACCAAAAAAAAAAAAAGCTGAAAAAATATTCCTTTTTTTTTGTTGCTCCTGTTTTGGGATTTTACAATGCAAATAGAAGTTTGAATTATTTTTCGTTGGTCTTTGTGTATATTTAGAAGAAGTTCCTTTCCTATTATCAGAAGTATGGTTACAATGACATTAAATTTTAATTTTTTTTTATTTTCTGGGTTTAGATGCTTGGAACATTTAAAAACCTTAGAGAGTACTGTAGTATAGAAATAATAAAATGAAAAATATATGAAAGTTGTAAATACAACAAAAAATATATAAGTAGATTGTCCTGGGCTTTAAGGATTTATAGAAATTCGTAATGAGCTAAAGATTTGAATGAAATCTTATTAAAATTAATTTGAATTCCTTGAATGTCCTTATGAAATTTTTTAACTTATCGTCGAAATATATTCTGTATCGGAGAACTAATTTAATGAAATGATAAAGTTTCAAATTTACTATATGTTAGAATATTATTACAAACTCACTCTACTTTTTTCCAAATTTGGGAGTATTGTCTGCAATATTTTAGTTCCATTTTCAAAAATCATTTGAACCATTCTGAAAGGTGCGTGCCAACAGATAGTAAAACACTGTATGATGGTGGTTTTAAGTCGATATTTTTTCAAGCACTGGCAAAGCAGTTTTGTTCAGTTTCCAATCTACAACGTCTAGAAAATTTAACATTTGTCGAAGTTTTTCCTCTATGTTGATTAGGGTGGCCCTTAGATTACCCTAGAATTTTGTTTTTCATTATACAGTTTGCGGCACCCTCCCATTTCGTGTGAATACCCATAAAAATATTATTTGCAAAATCTGATATCAATCAGTCAATTCTAAGACGTGCCTCCGGTCACTTAATGTTGAAAAATTTCGTTCTGAACCTTAAAAAAAAGTTTTTATTTTTTGTGCGACACCCTCTCATTTCGTGTCAATACTCATAAAAAAATTATGTGTAAAAATTGAAATCAATCGTTCAACTGTAAGGGGTCCCCCGGCCACTTAAAGTTGAGAGGTTTGGTTGTGGCCATTACAACGACACCCTCCCATTTGGTGTCAATACCCATAAAAATATTATGTGTAAAATTTGAAATCAATCGGTCAACTCTAAGGGGTGCCACCGGCCACTTAAAGTTGAGAGGTTTTGATCTGGCCATTATAAAGAAATATTTAAATTTTTGGTACGACACCGTCCCATTTTGTGTCAATACCCATAAAAATATTATGTGTAAAATTTGAAATCAAACGGTCAACTCTAAAGGGTGCCCCCGGCCACTTAAAGTTGAGAGGTTTTGTTGTGGCCATTATAAAGAAATATTTAAATTTTTGTACGACACCCTCCTATTTGGTGTCAATACCCATAAAAATATTATGTGTAAAATTTGAAATCAATCGGTCAACTCTAAGGGGTGCCCCCGGCCACTTAAAGTTGAGAGGTTGTGTTGTGGACAATATAAAGAAAAATTTAACTTTTTTGTACGATACCCTACCATTTCATGTCAATACCCGTAAAAATATTATTTGCAAAATTTGAAATCAATCGGTCAATTCTAAGACGTGCCTCCGGCCACTTAAAGTGTTTGTTCTGGACCTTAAAAAAATATTTTTATTTTTTGTGCGACGCCCTCCCATTTCGTGTCAATACCCATAAAAAAATTATGTGTAAAATTGGAAATCAATCGTTCAACTCTAAGGCGTGCCCCCGGCAACTCAAACTTGAAAGGTTTTGTTCTGGCCGTTACAAGGAAAACTTTAAATTTTTTATACGACACTCTCACATTCCATGTGAATACCTATAAAAATATTATTTGCTAAATTTTAAATCAATCGGTCAATTCTAAGACGTACCTCCGGCCACTTAAAATTGAGAAATTTTGTTCTGGACCTTAAAAAAAAATTTTATATTTTGTGCGACACCCTCCCATTTCGTGTCAATACCCATACATGCCGGGGGCACGCCTTAGGTTTGAACGATTGATTTCAAATTTTGCAAATAATATTTTTATGGGTATTGACACGAAATGGGAGGGTGTCCTACAAAAAATTTAAATTTTTCTTTATAATGGCCACAACAAAACCTTTCAAGTTTAAGTGGCTGGGGGCACCCCTTACCGATTGATTTCAAATTTTACACATAATATTTTTATGGGTATTGACACCAAATGCAAGGGTGTCGTACAATAATTTATATTTTTCTTTGTAATGGCCACAACAAAACCTTCAACTTTAAGTGGCCGGGGCACCCCTTAGAGTTGAACGATTGATTTCAAATTTTGCAAATAATATTTTCATGGGTATTGACACTAAATGGGAGGGTGTCGTACAAAAAATTTTAATTTTTCTTTATAATGGCCAGAACAAAACCTCTCAGCTTTAAGTGGCCGGGGGCAACCCTTAGAGTGGACCGATTGATTTCAAATTCTACACATAATATTTTTATGGGTATTGACACCAAATGGGAGGGTACAAAAAATTTAAGGTCGTACAAAAAATTTAAATTTTTCTTTGTAATGGCCACAACCAAACCTCACAACTTTAAGTGGCCGGGGGCACCCCTTAGAGTTGAACGATTGATTTCATTTTTTACACATAATTTTTTATGGGTATTGACACGAAATGAGAGGGTGTCGCACAAAAAATAAAAAAGTTTTTTTTTAAGGTCTAGAACAGAATTTCTCAACTTTAAGTGGCCGGAGGCACGTCTAAGAATTGACCGATTGATATCAGATTTTGCAAATAATATTTTTATGGGTTTTCACACGAAATGGGAGGGTGCCGTACAAAAAATGAAAATTTTTGTTTTTAAGGGCCACCCTAATGTTGATACAATAAGATCATATTGTATTCTATCATATGTTGGTGTATATTTTGATCTATTGCATGTTTGTTGGATTTCATATTAATGTTTCTGCAACAGAGTTTTCCCTGAGCTCGAATCTTTTGCCTCTGCTTCGATTTCCACAGCTTCTTTAATTGACACTATCCATTTTTGGGTCTAGTTGTTAACAATTTTTTACTGATACAGCTTCTTTTTACGGTCTGAAACCATAAACTGGTAAAAAAATCACAATAGCACCGCTGTCACCAATGCTGCAAACTTATTCTAAATGGGCCCATAGTTCAATCTGGTTTACGTTATCATGATTCTTTTACAATGATTCTTGCTAATAAATCACAAATAAAAAATATATGACCAGCTTTCATAACACGCCAAAACTTTTAGATAATATTTTTTAAAATATTCGTTTTTGTACTTATATAAATTATTTATTTATTCCACGTTCCACAAGCACCAAAAGGGCAACTGTTTATCAAATACTTTGCACTTATTGTTTCACAACACTAGGCACACAATACAGCAAACTATAACGAAGTAGCAGGTGATCAACGAAGCAGTTGTATAATTCCCTGACTTAGAGATGCACTACTTTCTCACACGCATCAAATTTGCATTAGCGGTGACTTTCATAGTTGTTTTCGTTTTCCTTTAACCATATTTTCTTGAACTGAAACCGTAGTTGCCATCTACAATGGTTTTCGTTTAAAGATGAACATAAACCAGTTGTGTACTATTTCTCAAATGTCATTTCCTTTATTCAATTCGTTCGACCGAAAATTCTTTGTTTTCTTACAATCAAGTTTATGAAACATCACGGAAAGTTTGTGAGATCGAGGTTGGCGTAGAATTTTGCAGATTAATTCACGTAGAAGCGTGAAATTGTTATTAAAAGCTATCGTATTGATTGAGAACTATGCGACCTCTCTACGCCATTCTTTATTGGAGGTTTTGTTGTTTAATTATCCGAGTGTGGTGAACGGCGAGTTGGAAAGGCACACGACACGCCTTGTGTTTGGACTGGCTTGACGTGGCGGCTGAGAATTTCAACAATAACTGTAGGAAGTGGGGAAGGAAAGGAATTTGCTCGTACTGTTTTATGGGAGACCGCAGTCATGAAGGGCTAGGCGAGACAAGGGAATAGAGAAGAGGGATTTGTCAACACTATGGGGTGATTAACGTTTTTATTATCTATATATGTATTTGTGAAAGTGTGAGTGCGTGGATGGGTGAATGAGAATTTATTTACTGATGCAAATTTTATTTCGATAATTATACAATGAGAGCTTTAAGAAATAGAAACGAATGACAATCTACTTACCATTTGGTTTTGTAGGTAAGGTAGTATGAGGCACCAAGAGAATGGCATATCATTTCCTTTGTTGCGTCTGGATTTTCCTTCGTCTCTGATATAATGATCACTTTTTCAGAGGGTTTGCTCAAATTATAAATTTACAAACAAAATACGCAACCAAATTAGTTTTTAGTTCAT
This sequence comes from Diogma glabrata, assembly GCA_963693315.1. Lineage (NCBI taxonomy): Eukaryota > Metazoa > Arthropoda > Insecta > Diptera > Cylindrotomidae > Diogma > Diogma glabrata. The sequence goes on from OY856187.1 coordinate 397,772,325, forward strand.
TGATTTTCTTATAATAGTTAATACCAATTTAAATAAATCCAGTGTGAATCCGTACCGCTAATTTAATGCTGTATCCATTGTTCACTTATGGAAAACGAAATCGCTATAAATATATGCGTGCATTGGTTCTATTAAATGATAAGGAACAGGGCTTCCATGAATAATGCTCGACTATTCCTGATAATGACAACCTAGTGATGCCTCACGGTGAAGTATTAAAATTATGTATCATTAATATGGCCACTCCTACTAAACATGAAACCTCGAAATGTCATCGTTTATATAGTACATTCGTAGGATTACTCAATCACATCAAAAATACCTAACCTTTAATACAGAACATTTCCGAATCTGCTCCCGAATATTCTCATGAGGAGATTACTGTTGGACATGGCTTTCGAAATATTTGTTTGGTACATCTCCGAAAGTAGCCTTCGACCGTCTATATAAGTATGTCGGAGAATAGGAATTCTTCGATGACTCTTTTGTACACAGTAAATTCGATGGTGAAAATGGTGTATACATGAGCGTATGTGGGTATGGAAGATGGTGTGTATGTGTGCGTGTATATGAGTGTCTGAGGTACGAGAGCGTGTGGGTGTGTTAGCATATGAGGGACGAGAATGCGGGTGCAAGTGAGTGCATGAGGTGCGAGAGCGGGTGCATGTGTGTGAGTTGTAGGGGTTGGACGTGGTGATCGTGGTTCTTTCGCCTAGGCGGTCGCCAGAGTCTCAGTCTTTCATTTGCTTTTTCTCATATCCGTGCCTTTCATATTTTCTCGCGTACTATACAGTTATTTGTGCTGAAGTAGCAGGATTTCTTACTCGTTCCCATAGATTGAAGCTAGTCTGGGGCTATAAATAGATCTTGCTAGGTACGCGACCTGCTATGCCACTTCGTTGTCATTCAACGCTTCATTACAAAACTATATTCTAGAACAATAATATTCTTTCAACCGCATCAGAAACTCCAACCGCTGATTGTAGAATTTTTCAGCATAACACAGTGTCTAAAATAATGCATCAAAAATTTCTATTTAATACAACTTAAACTTTTTATTTACTTTTAAAAATCGCTTAAAATAATTGCAATTTAACTGAAACTGTTTACACTATCGCAGATTAATTTTAAATATATATTGCTCTGCAAAGTGGATCTATCCTTCCCAAAGTGTGTTGAGTGACCTAGTAGTGGCACGCTTAACTTTGAACTCAGAGCACCTGGGCTCGACTCCCTCGAAAATAGTTGGTAAATTGGATCGCCCATATAAAACTTATCGATTAAATTTAAGTCTTGAAGTGAAACTCGACCATACAATTGAGTGAATTAATGAAATTAATAAAGGTGCAGAACACTTGTTGACAGCCTACGTTCCTGTATGGAACATATACGCCACAAAAAAAATCGTTCTGCAAAAGGAATTCATTAAATACAATTTTGCAAAGAATAAATTAATGCAATTAGATACAAAAAACTCGAGAAATTTTGAGAATTATCCACGTCCTTATTTTGCATGGATTTTATTTCATATTTTTGTTTTGTCCACCCTTCTTCTTTGAAGTTGTATCACAGGGCTAGAAATATTGTATAACGTGAATTGAGTTTGAATGCAATTTTGTTTTGTATTTCGGAGTGATTATGTAAAATCGTAACATTAGCCTCCACCTAAGCCAGTTAGTTCAGAGTTACTCTTAGATAGTTTTGTTCGGCTGTTGAATCCAATTTGTTTTTTCTTTTTCTAGATATCATGTTGTTTACAATTACTTGTTGTCGCTTTTTAAGTCCTTGGTCATCACTTTTTTTTTTGTTGCCCCACCTTGATGGGTTTCGATTCTCGTTACTTTTGACTTTCTATTTATGTTTTCCCTTTGAGTTTTGGACCGTTTTGTTTTCTGAACCATTCCTGTTTTTCGAGTTTCCGGCTGCGACTCGTTCCAGATTGAAGCACTTTGAAAGACTTCATATAAGTTGCACACCCTCGCTACTTCTTTATACATTCGTCTGTGTGTTCTTACAAACTTTCGCCAATTGATTAGCGGTTTGCGTCAATTATTCTCACTTTGGTCATTTTATCTCACATCTTTATTTAAGTTTTTCTTTTACTTGATATACCATCTCATTCTACAGCTACTAGTTGCAGTTTTGAAGCTTTATTTGAGCGTAACTGTATCCAGTTTAATTGAATAGCTTTTGCCCTTCAATTGGTGTCCAACCTTTCACAATTTACTGCAAATCTTGAAATTGGGGTGTAGATAACATTCGCTTTACTTGTAATAAAGTGTAATTCAAACTTCGTAATTGAGAGTAGACTCACTTTCCCCAACGCGTTAAATTTGCCTTAACAGAAACTTTCATAATTATTTTCGTTTTTCCTTTAAACATAGTTTCTCAAACCGGAATCGTCATCTCCAATGGGTTCCGTTTAAAAGTTATCATAAAACAGTTGTGTGATATTTCCCAATATAATTTCTTATATTCAGTTTGTAATCATTAATCGCTATAAATTTATCATAAAATAGTTGTGCAATATCATTAATTCGTAATTGCGCTATTTCCATGTATGATTTCCTACAATCGTTTCGTAATCGATATTTGTTTATATAATCATTTCCCAGTTTTTCTAATGCAAATTAGTGATACAAATTCCTTAGTGGGTTTTCAGTTATTAAAAGAAGCTACCGGTTAATGCTACCATTTTTCCTACTATAAATAAATGCCGCGAGATGTCATCTCTCTCTCAGTCTGGCATTGACTTTTTGTCTCAGCTGGATTTGTCTGATTGGATTAAATGGATAACCTGTCAATAGTGTATAATAATTCATCTTGAATATCGATGATTGATTTTATTTTTGTTGTGAATTCGCGACATTGTTCTTAAAATTAATTTAGTCAAATTTTTTCCTAGTTTTAAATATAAACAAGTTATGGTGTTTAAGTTTATCCATTTTAGAAACAGTGAATCCGTAAACAAAAAAATTATTATATGTTTGTGCAGTGGTGGACGCCATTTATGGCTCTCTTTGTTTTATTGGAAGTAATAAATGAAGTGTCCATTTTTGTCAATTAGTTCATTGCTAATTAGTCAAATTTATTTAGTCAAAATTTAATGAATTTATTTATTTACAAAACAAAAGAATCGCTATTTATTTGTGAAAATTACCTATTTATTTAGTACAAATTTAATGTTTAATTCTTAATGAATGTCAGTGACAAAAACAAACTTTTATGTTTATGCTGTTTTCAACGAAAACGAAACACCAAAAATATGTACATATAATATAATTAACCAATGTAAGAATCGAAGAAAATTAAAACAAAACGAAATATAACAAAACTTATATATGTTATGTGTGTGCCGTGAATTACTCCGTTGCCAAGATTAAAAAAAAAACATAAAGGTGTCCTTGAAGCTGTTTGTGAATAGATTTAAATGTTAACGTCATTCTTCTAGATATAAATTGCTGTATTGGTTCAAGTGATCTTGAGGCTGTCTTATTAGCACTTTTAATTGTGGATGGCAACAATTGCCGTTGTTTGAAAGCGGTCAACCACCGCTACAACCAGTTGTTAGTAACGATTTCATTTCTACTAGTGGCTATTTGGGGTTTTAAGATTGTATATCTACAAATTACTAAAGTCGTGGTTTCCAGCTTGGATCATTTGACCTGAAGAAGATGAGCGACTAAACTGAAGAATATGAGTGGTGGGATTGGACAATACCATGGGGTGAGTGTTTCTATATATTTATATTTTAATTGAAGTGGATGTGCACATGTGTGAGAAATACCGTTGACGAGGTGAGTCATATCTGATTCTTATTTTATTTTTATGCATGAATGATCATGGTTATGTATGTAGGTGTAGGAGTGTGTGTATATGGATATGTGGATGTGGGTATGTATGAGCGATATATATTTGTTGCTTGCACTTATGTCTGTCAGAACTTAGTGGAACCAGATTTGATCGTATAAAATCTAAATTCAGAGAATATAGGTAGTAAATTCCGTCTAAATTAATTAACTATTTTTATTAAACATTCGTGAACCTGATTGTGGTGTGTGTACCCATATTAAAATAGTTTTCATAATTAGTTCATCACGGTAATTAGAACAATATTTATATTAAGAGAAAAACAGGCAGTTAGAGCATATAATTGTAAGTATATTGACTTTCCTCCCCCTAAGCAAACAAAAACATCATTAAACTAAATTGTTTATAACAAACAATGTGCAATTACCGTAATAATCTAGAAACCACATTAATCATAATGTAATATTAAAATACGTACAATCATCGGAAAATGTGCCTCACTAGTAAAATAAATAAAATCAAAATTTCGGCCACAATAATAATGAATAGTAAAGTTGTGATTAAATCAATTTAATAATGAATCACATGCGTTTGGAAGGAAGGAATCACACCCTTCTCGTTTGATCTTATTTAAAGAATGGGATTTTCATCGGCATTACAAGGTCGTGCGGCGCATGATGCATTGCATTCTAGATAAGATGCAGAATTACGACTTCCTACTACAGTGAAACGATGTTTGTTACGACTAGCTAAGTGTGATTAAGAATACTCAATAGCGTTGGCCGCAGTTTCACAACAAGGATTAATAATAGATTGCGTTGACGAATTTAAGGGTAGCCTTTTATCTAAAGCATGGCGTAGGATTATGGATGGAGCATACATTAGATTACCTTTGGGGTATGAGCGTATGAATGTAGTAGTTGTTGAGTGGGGTGGTGTGACTGTGCGTATGGGCCTGGATGTGTGTCTGGGTATATGTGTGTGCTTGTGAGTGTATGAGGTGTAAGAGCGTGTGAATATGTGCTGTGAATGGTGGGGTTTGGACGTGGTGATTGTGGTTCTTTCACATAAGGGGGTCGCCAGAGTCTACTCATTTCACTTGTGTTTTTTTTCCTATCCGTTTATTTGGTCACGAAATTCGCGCACAACACCTTTATTTGTAACGGAGCAGCAGGATACTTTCTCGACCCCATAGGATGAAGCTAGCTTGGGGCTAAATAAATCTCATCCAGGTACGCGACCTGCTATGCCACGAAGAAGCTCTTCACTACACACTTCTTGGCTTTATAGTTTGATATTCAACAGTTGTAAGTTGAAAAGGAGACGAAGATCTTTCACGTTTTTTGTTCCAACAGTCCTGTAGGAGTGAACCAATTTTTTACATATACAACACAAGAGTTCCCTACTGCTGCACCCTACTTGCTCATTCCCTTCAGCTCCTCTTCTTTAAAAAGAAGACGACAATCTTTCGATTTCCAATTTTTCTCGTACTCCCGTCCAAAGTGTATTATGACCCTCTTCTTCCAGCATCTGAAGTCACACCAAACACCATCAATGAAGACCCAATCTTCATTTTCTCCATAAAATGTGCCGAAATAATCGAGTGTGCCAAATGTATAGGCCGTCCAACTGCTGTGGAATAGTCCTGTAGGTTTCCTATATTCCACTGCAAGCTACCTTTTAACCTGATCCCATACAACTCTCTTTTATGATCGTTGCCGTATTTACGTTCTAATGTATTCATTACTCCAAAGTAACTTTTACCGTCGTTTTCTGGCACCACCTGTAATATTTCAGCCGCTTCCCTTTAAACGCATCTATCAATTGAGCAAGACAACTTTCAGTGGTCCAAACATCCATTCACTAATCCCACCGCTGTCACCAATTCCACGTTTTTCTACCTTTTTCGAATAGGCCTTACTCTCAATTCAATAAACATTATTCACAAGTTTTCTTCTGGACGGATCAGTAATCAAAAACACCAGTTTTATTAAGCACTTACACGTTTATTGTTTCATAACAACAACCACACAATACAGCCAAAATCATATCCCTAAACAAAAATATTCCTACAATAGTTTCAGAAACTGTAACAGTTGATTGTAGAATTTTGTAGCATATATTCAAATTTTTTATTTACATTTAAAATTTGCACATAATCGCAATCCACACTACACAATCGCAGTCTAATTGTAACTATCTATCGTTTCGAAAAAGAATTCCGTAAATGTAGTTTTACTTAATTTTTCGATTATTTGAAGCCATTTTCTTTATAACGAAAACTCGAGAAGTTCTGGGAACAATCGACGTGATTATTTTGCATGTAATTTAATTTCATGGTTTTGTTTTGCCTACACTTCCCCTTCTTCATAGAATTTGTAACACATGGTTAGTTCAAAAGTTGTAATTGTTTATGTAAAATCGAACAGGTTTTAAATCTCTTTTCCAATTATTGAATCCAAATTGTTATTTTCTTTTCCTTGTTCTCATGTTGTTTGAAAGTACCTGCTGTCACTTTTTAAGTTCTTGCCCATCACTTTGATCTTTGATACGCATTTTTATTACTGTTGACTCCCTCCTTATGCTTTCCTTTTGAGTTTTACACCCCTCTGTATGTCTGATCCATTCCTATTTTTAGAGTTGTTGGCTACGACACGTTCCAGTTTGAAGTCCTTCGAACCATTTATTATAAGTTGCTTACACTATCTACTTCGTTTTGCATCCGCCTTTGTTTCTTTTCAAACGTTGGCCGACTGATTGAATGTCTGCGTGCGTCGTTTGGCTTTCTTTCCCTGATCGGTTTGGATGATGATCACAAATGACTTCATCAAAATGTTCGCCACTCGTCCCTGTTGAAAACAGTTAGTCTCGATCTTTATTTCAGCGATCCTTTTAACTGCTATATCAACGTATTTTGCAGTTACTATTTGTAGTTTTAAAATATCTGATGGTTCCAAATGCCGTCAACTAAACTATTGCGAAAGAATGTATCCAGTGTCATGTCACGTAACCTGATGCCCAAGCTTTCACCATTTATTGATGTTCTTGAAATTTGAATACAGGTATTCTCCTCATTTCTTGGCTTTACAGTTTGATTTTCAGCGGATTTCCGTTGAATAAGAGACGAATATCTACCACGTCCTGTTCCAGCAGATCTGTGAGATATGGTCCAATTTACTTCACATCCAAAGCGCGAGCTTCCTTCTTGGGCTCTTGAACCCTATGTGCTTCTTTCCTTGGACTCTTCTCTTCATGGAGACGACAACCTTTTTGCTTGTCAATTTTCTTCCCGCACTTCCGGGCTATGTGAGTTGTGATCATCTTTGTCATATACTCAGTATCTGAAGTAGCTTCTTATTCTGTGTTCCAATACTTGACGCTTTATGTTTCTCCCTACATTTCTTTTTCTGCATCCATCAGATGGTAAAAAGATTGTTAGTGCCATCTCACATTGCCGTGTGCAATTGCTTCGCAGAAAATCGTCTTGGGTGAAAGCGTTATTGTTACTGTCGTTTCTAGATCTCGGATACCGTCAATGACCTCCTCGATCTTTATGTTCTCCATGAAATACGTAGAAGTATTTGAGTGTGGCAAATATACAAGATTTATGGTCGTTGCTGTATTTTCGTTCAAATTTATTCATTACTTCTAAGTAGCTTTATGATCGTTTTCTGACACCGACTTTATTGTTTCAGCCTCTATCACTCTACGCACAGCTATCAATACAGGAAGGCCATTTTCAGTATTCCAAACATTCTGACCTGCTACTGTCTCAAACTACAACTTGAAGATGCCGAATGATTGGGTACCAACGTATGATGGTCGTTTAATTTAATATTTGCTCCTTGTTGCACCAAATGTGAACTAACTTTGCCTTTTTCAACATTTTGCAATCTCTTTTCAGAATCATCTATTTTAGAAAGTAATTTCTTGTTTTCATCAAGAGCTTTTAGCTCTAACTCATTCACTGCTTGATTATCTTTGTTTGCTTCTTCGTTTAACATAGCCCGGTAGTTATTTTGAGAAGTTTCTCGTCCATTATTTGTTTAACTTCCTCACGGTTAACAGTTATTGTTTGATTGATGTTGAGGCTGATTATTTCCTCGTAGCAGCAGCTATATTTGTATTTTCTTTTCAATCAATTGCTGATTCGTCACAAGTAGCACAAACCCTTCTGGATTTAGTATGCCATTTCTTAACTCTAACTTAATTCCGCCTATTTTCGGTATGTGAAACTTTTGGTTCTTAAATCGAACTTAAATCGGTCTTTAAATGGTATTCTCATACATGTTGTGAATTGGTATGAACGTGCTTCTTTACTCCTTCTTAACTCCATCTTTATTTGGTATCTAAATTGAGATTATTAAATCAGTATGTATGCACTTCTTTACTCCTTCTTAGCTCGTTCTTAAAAGGGTATGTAAGTTCAACATGACAGCTGTCGCATCAACAACAACATCCCCATATATTGTGGATTCTACTTGTGCAGTTTACGTGTTAATTGAGTCTTAAAAATGAATTCAAAAAATAATAGTAGTTTTTTACAGACTTGGTTGAAAAAGAAAAAATCGGGACATTTCAAAAAAGTGAAAGCCAAAAAACTCTACGAATTATTGAAAAGCAGTGAAACACTCGTGACAAATTCAGTAGAATTTTCTGTAAAAACAAAATTCAAAGAAACAGCTGCTACTGAGAACATTAATTCAAATGTTCGTTCGGTTGTGAAGTGCGATTGGAGCAGTCTTTTTCAGTTCCAACCAATAAAATCAACTCTCAAGCTCCAATTAAATGATGCAATGGACCAAAATGTTGATGGTTTTGAACCGTCGGATGACGAGAGCTCAAAAACTACATTTGACGAGGAGAAATTCATTTCTGAATTAACCTGTTGGGCAATCAAGAATCGACTAAACAATGTCCAACTTAAAGGTTTACTTGAAATCTGGAATAAAAATGTTCCCCTGCCCCATTTGCCCAAAGACCCTCGAACATTATTGCATACACCAAGAATCATTAGCATTTTTCAAAATCCAAATGAACAATGTGAAGAATATTGGTATTATGGATTGCAGAAATCCTTGTTGAACAACCTTAAAAATGTGGTTGATTTACCAAGCAATTTAAGCTATAATAAGCAATAAAAGCCATCGAGTTGAGTTAATTACTGTTACGCCAGTTCGTTGACGAGTTGAACCAAATCCTTGAATATGGTATTGAAATCAATAACAAACACATCAACTTCAAAGTGAGAGCATTCATACTGGATGCTCCAGCACGATCACAAGTTAAAAGTAATAATCAACAAAAAACATTTACAACTTGTTTTTAATCTAAATTTGCATTCATTTTTATTAAAATTTAGACGTTGCCTACTTCAACGCAAAAAATGGATGTCATAAGTGTACTGTCAAAGAAAAATATTCGGATATAAGTCGAACTACAGTCTTCCCAAAGTTCAATGAAGAAAAGAGAACTGATACTGCGTTTAGGTCCGATGTTTATGAAAATTATAGACGCGGCGAAACACCTCTTACGGATTTAAAAATTGACATGATAGAGGATTTTCTAGTAGGAGATGAACTGCATCTTTTGGACCTAGAAATTACGAAAAGATTGATTATTGGTTGGAAAGATGGTCATTTTGGCCATACAACATAATGGTCGACACAAATGAAGATTGAAATATCGAGTTTTTTAAAATCGATTAAAAAACCATCCGAAATTCATCGTGCCATCCGTGGTATAGATGAATTAGCATTTTGGAAAGGTACCGAATATCGAACGTTTCTTCTGTACGGAAGCATCGTTGTTTTGCGCAAATTTTTACCTAAAAAATATTACGAACACTTTTTGTTATAATTTTGTTCCATAACAATATCAATTTTCAATTAAAAGATTTATTGGAAACCGCAGAACAAATGCTAAATGTGTTTTTGGACTTTTTCGTAAAAATATACGGTACCGAATACATTGTGAGCAACATTCACAATTTGTGTCACTTGGTCAATGAAGTTCACCGATTCGGACCATTAATTACCTTTAGTGCATATCCGTTTGAATCGAAATTACACAGCATCAAACTTGATTTGCGAACAGGTCATTTACCCTTGGCACAAGTTGAAAAGAGACAAATAGAAAGAGAATTCTTTCTTCAAAAAGCCATCATTTCGGATTCCCAACGAATTTATCCAATTGTAAATAAGCAATTGAAAACAACAAATCTTTGTAATTTGTCTCATCCGAATGTCAATCATTTGTATTATGGAGAAATTCAATTTTCAGATTTTTTCTTAAATACTTCAGAAGGTAATAAGTCTTTTTTGACTTCGGACTTGCAAGTTGTTATGACAAAATTTATTGTATATGATAAACGGAGTGAGTAAAAATATATTTGTGGCTCACCATTCGAAAATTTAAATGATTGTTTTATTAAACCATTTCCGTCGCGTGTATTACATATATATATAGAGCAGATCACGTTCTGTTACCTAGTAAAATGTATCCAATTGAGTGTGTGAAAGCAAAAATGTTCGAATTAAAATTTATTGGTGACTATGACGATTCTGTTGAAGATGAAGAATACTTTGAAATAAAGAACAACCTTGATTTTTGTATTTCAAAATTGTCGTATATTTTTATTCATGAAATAAAAGTTTTTAAACATAAAATGTATTAAACATAAAATAGTTTTTATTTGTTTTTGGAATTAAAAAGGCACTTTAAAATACTGAATTATTTCACATAAGGTTATGGCTGTGATTCGGTAGAAATTTCCTCCTGATTTTCGGCATGACCTACTGCGCCATCAATTGTATTTTCACCAATTTCTTCATCAGTTCGAGCCTTTTTGGATACTCGTTTAGTACTGGGCCCTCTTTTGCGCGATGCGCAACGCCGACCGTCTTGAACTTTCACTTGTTGCGCACAATTTTTTGCTCTGCCTGTCAAAATAATACCATCATATTAGTACACAACAAATTAAATTACAAAACACTCACTATAACTACATACCTTGAAAAAAGGTGGCGAACGAATTCTTAGCAGGAATAGCTTGCGTAGTTTGACAAATGACATATCGAAATATGTTCAGAAAAACAATATGCTCGGAAAATGCAAACTTCGTGCCAGCATTTTGTGTAGTACCAAGCCACGTAGTCAATGCCCAAAATAACTTTTCAAATAGTTCTCGTGATAGTTCTAAACAACAAGCTCCAAACTCGTTTTCGGCCCGTTTCGTTCCAATGATGCTATGACAATATGTCACGAACTTCTCCTTAAATTTAGCATCTTCTTGCAACTGTGATTCAAAAGCGGTAAGATCAGCTTGTGTTTTGATTTTTTGTATTGGTGGTGCACTACGCACTTTTTCCATCATAGTTGGATTACAGTGATAACAATGTTGACATTTGACGGTATTAAGATCGTTATTCGCACCGGTGCCGGTAAGACTTTGACCATCTAATTGATTGTCAACAATGATTATTGTTGTGGAGTGGCCAATAATTTGTGTGGTGGAACACTGAATGTTGGTACGTCCAAACTCGCCGGCTATTTTACTAAATGTTTGTTTTGTCTTGTGGGCCGGTTTTCTTGTTGTAGCTCATTTTCAGATTGGGATAGTTCCAAAAGTCGATCAGCTTCATTATTTGCGTCTTCCCAAGATTCGAAATTACGTTTTATAACAATATCCTTTCCAGCAAACCATGCGTTCGATACAGTGTTTGGAAATGAGTCTGCTTCCCGTTGTAAATGCCTCACATTTTTTTTTGGCCACCAAACAGTTTCTTTGTTGTCATTTACAATAACCCAATTTGACGGAACTGCTTCGAAAGAATTTCTATGTCGCACAACTGAATACATTTTTACAAATTGTTGTTTGCACTTTGCAAGCTCGAAATCAACTGTTTTGACAGTTGCCAAACATAATTTGACGTACTTAAAAAAGAATGTATTTACATTTATTTTGGTATACATGAAATACCAAATTAAGCATTAATTTGGACTTATTTCGATGTGTGTGTTGCTATGTTTCCTCTCAATAGACTGTATTTGTTCTTAATTCGGAATGTGCATCTTCGCACTATTTTGACATGCAAAACCTATTTAAACATAAATAAGCTGTAACATAAATAAAGTGTAACTGTAAACATAATAAAACTGAAAACGCTTTCTGTTTTACATAAAATTATCTTTAACACTAAACGTACCGATACTTTTGGTATACTTATTCCTACCGCAAGGGGGTCAAATGACCCATTTATAAAATGTTATGTTAATTTATAATATGTTATTCGAAATTGATCGAAGCTCGTTACCCGGGGTTTTTTGGGGTCGCTGAACACGAATATGATGTCGGCGATGACCCTCGGAGTACCTAGGGCCCAGGGCGGGTATGTCTAACTCATCTCCTGGAACTTTCCATAAATACAGCTCGAAATTGATCGAAGCTCGTTACTCGGGGGTTTTTGGGGTCGTTGAACACGAATATGATGTCGGTGATGACCCTCGGAGTACCTAGGGCCCAGGGCAGGTATGTCTAACTCATCTTCTGGAACTTTCCATAAACACAGCTCGAAATTGATCGAAGCTCGTTACTCGGGGGTTTTTGGAGTCGCTGAACACGAATATGATGTCAGCGATGACCCTCGAAGTACCTAGGGCCCAGGGCGGATATGTCTAACTCATCTCCTGGAACTTTCCATAAATACAGCTCGAAATTGATCGAAGCTCGTTACTCAGGGGTTTTTGGGGTCGCTGAACACGAATATGATGTCGGCGATGACCCTCGGAGTACCTAGGGCCCAGGGCGGGTATGTCTAACTCATCTCCTGGAACTTTCCATAAATACAGCTCGAAATTGATCGAAGCTCGTTACTCGGGGGTTTTTGGGGTCGTTGAACAGGAATATGATGTCGGTGATGACCCTCGGAGTACCTAGGGCCCAGGGCGGGTATGTCTAACTCATCTCCTGGAACTTTCCATAAACACAGCTCGAAATTGATCGAAGCTCGTTACTCGGGGGTTTTTGGAGTCGCTGAACACGAATATGATGTCAGCGATGACCCTCGAAGTACCTAGGGCCCAGGGCGGATATGTCTAACTCATCTCCTGGAACTTTCCATTAATTTAGCTCGAAATTGATCGAAGCTCGTTACTCGGGGGTTTTTGGGGTCGCTGAACACGAATATGATGTCGGCGATGACCTTTGGAGTACCTAGTGCTTTTTTTCTTTTATTAATTCGCCGAATAAATAAGATATAAATAAATAAGATTGTAACCAACAGATGAAAACTGTTTACTCCAGGATTTTTAAGGTCACTAAAGTTCGAGCGCTAGGTATTCCGGGGGTCATCATCGACATAATAGTTGTGTTCAGCAGCTCCAAAAGCCCCCGATTAACGAGCTTCGATCAATTTCGAGCTGTATTTATGGAAAGTTCCAGGAGATGAGGTGTATATAACCCGTCCTGGCCCCTAGGTACTCCGAAGGTCATCGCCGACATCATATTCGTGTTCAGCGACCCCAAAACCCCATACTAACGAGCTTCGATCAATTTCGAACTGAATTAATGGAAAGTTCCAGGAGATGAGTTAGACATACCCGCCCTGGACCCTAGGTACTCCGAGGGTCATCACCGACATCATATTCGTGTTCAGCGACCCCAAAAACCCCCGAGTAACGAGCTTCGATCAATTTCGAGCTGAAATTATGGAAAGTTCAAGGAGATGAGGTGTATATAACCCGCCCTGGTCCCTAGGCACTCCAGAAGTTTTTTGCCGAAAAGTGGCTATGTCCACAAACTTTCCTGACGGCTTCCTGAATCGAATGCGAAAAACCGCATCTCGTTCCATCTTACTCTCCCAATTTGCTTAGGTTTAGTGCTTTATTTCCTCGTCTATAGTGATACACTCGTAAAAAAAATTATCAGTGGTAACGCTTCTTCCACACTCTGTGAACAGTTCTAGTAGCTTAAGAACTACGAATTCCCCTAGTGGAGCTGACGAATCTCTGTTCTCATCCTTCCCCAAATATGGAAATCTATTCATAATATATTTGGTCTTGACGTCAGACGCTAGCCAGAATTTGATTCCAAACTTATCTGGTTTGTTTGGCATATACTGGGTAAATCTGCATCTCGCTTTGGTTGGAAAAAGCTGTTCATAGATAGTTACATGTGGCCCAGGCTTATAACAATTTTCGCTATTCTCGATGAATTTGTACCATACTTCTAACGCATAATTTCACAGAAACTATTACTACTTATGGTTTTTGAAAAAAATAAAGGCCTCATTTCTTGTTCCAAAGATATGATATGTTTAAATTTTTTGCCTCATATGCGCCACGTGCAAATAGAATTGCCAACAATGCATTGAGTTTTTCAGGAGCTAAAATCCATTTATATCCTAACACCTGAAATGCCTCTTCTTCTGTGCGTTTTATCATGTGGCTGTCAATTAGCAGAGAAAACGCAGTTCTCACGTTGCATAATATATCGTTTGATATATCCTGTCGGGCCTGCAACCTCTCTAAAAATATTATGAATAGGTGCACGTCCAGGTGAAAACCCTTGTTGTATTTTCTGCCATTTTGTCCCATCGGCCGCAATGTCGAGGCATCGTTCTTCTTCTTCACTTTCCGAACTGAATAACGTTTTTTTACTCTTTTGTCTTCTGCGAATATTCAAAATATTATCGTCTTCACTTACTTTACCTGAAGACTCACTTCCGCTTGTACTGTCAGATGAATCAATATTTTTTTTAGTGTTATTCACTTCACTTTCAGATAGTTCCTCTTCACTGAATTCTGAACATACATCTATTTCATTTATTATTTTCAATGATTTTTGGTATTTTGAATTTCTAGACATATTTTCATCAGTAGAATAATGAACACACAATTCTTGACTCACAAAATAAACTATAAAATGTTCAAACTACAATTTTCACTTAGAGTAGAGTGCTCTTTCTAATTATTTCATCACCAAATGATGTAAATGATGAAAAATAGCAAAATAGAAGATGCAATAGCAAAAATATGTAATGCGATGGTTTTTTCAAACAATTACACATTCAAATCTTTATGAATTTACAAAAATTCACCCAGGGGTCAAATGACCCTTTGTGGTAGTTTAGCCAAATTCAATTTTTTTCTCGTTTAAAAAGTAGTTGAGCGATGAAGCAACGTTGTGAAATAATTCGATTTTAATTTTCAAAAAAAGTAGTGAAAGCAAATAGTGGTTTAATAATGTCGTTTTTACGAAATTGTAAGAAATTTTTTGAAAAGGGTCATTTGACCTCTGACGGTAGTAATAGTGTTAATATAATTTTTGAGGAAATGTTTTACAGTTTTAATGACTCATGAACAGTTTTGATGTTTATAGTAAAACGACATAAATCCAAACGAAGAGAACAATGACTACAATAAAAAGCATTTGCTTTCTTTGTTTGGATTATTTCATACACTTATAGCCTAGATATAATCGCTCGTACCAGGTAAAAACCATGTCAAAAAATACGTTACTAATGAATGGTGAAAGATACAAATACCTTTTTGTTTTGAAATATACACAAAATCGAGGGTATTTTATCACTAAAAATACGGTCCGAAGTCACAATTGTGTTGTTGTGTTCTCGTTTCGACGCAAAATCCAGTAATTCGTTGCACCGACGAAGTTGCGAAAAATTTGCCAAAACTGAGCTTGTACAGCGAACATGAGATGAAATGATGAAACAAATTGTGATGCGTACCGCTGCGGATATCCTCCAAATTTTCACATCCATCACTGCTTTCAATGCTCTGAACTTTGATTGAGTCCCAATCGTTGCTTCCAAAATTTTGAGCGTCCATTGATTCGAATTGTGCGAAATGGCGGCGAAAAATATCCTCCAAATATTCACCTTGCCGCTCTCAATGCTCTGAACTTCGATTGAATCCCAATCGATGCTTTCAAAAGTTTGAGCGTCCATTGGTTCTGAATGGCCTGAATTGAATCGAAGATATAAGCTAAAAAACAATTTTTCAGGAAATATTTAACAAAAATGGCTATAACCGGCGGATTCATCAGTATTGTCCGTGGGAATGTTTTGTTGTTCCATTTTAGTTGAGTTCTTTTTTTTGTATTATAATTAAATTTAATTCACATTTCTCCTCGGTGTTTACACCTTACCGGCACGCAAGGAAATGTTTTGAGAAAACCAACTGTGAAACAGCTGTATTCAAAAACATCTTAATCGATATACCGAAATTCCGCACTTTTTCGGAATGTTAGTAAGAAAATACCGATTTAAGTCAGCTTTGCTTCTTATTTCGGTATGACGATTCAGAATTTATTTTTCAGCCATCTTTTCGTGAAATATTTTCTATTAAATTTTTTTAAATAAGTCGGTGAAAATACAAATTTGAAAATTTTTGTTCAAAATATGAATTTCAAATTTTCTTTTTGTAAACTATTAAATTTTGAGCGATTAAATGATTAAATTTCGATATTCCACACTTTTCGGAATGTTAATTAAAAAAATACCGATTTAGGTCAGATTTGCTTCTTATTTCGGTAGGAAATATTTTTGCGAAAACAGCTGTGGTTCAACAACAACTTAATCGACATACCGAAAAAAGTCGATATTCCGCACTTTTTCGGAATGTTAGTAAGAAAATACCGATTTAAGTCAGATTTTTTTCTTATTTCGGCAGGAAATATTTTTGCGAAAACAGCTGTGGTTCAACAACAACTTAATCGACATACCGAAAAAAGTCGATATTCCGCACTTTTTCGGAATGTTAGTAAGAAAATACCGATTTAAGTCAGATTTTTTTCTTATTTCGGCAGGAAACGTTTTTGTGAAAACAGCTGTGTTCAACAACAACTTAATCGACATACCGAAAAAAGTCGATATTCCGCACTTTTTCGGAATGTTAGTAAGACAATACCGATTTAAGTCAGCTTTGCTTCTTATTTCGGTATAACGATTCAGAATTTATTTTTCAGCCATCTTTTCGTGAAATATTTTCTATTAAATTTTTTTAAATAAGTCGGTGAAAATACAAATTTGAAAATTTTTGTTCAAAATATGAATTTCAAATTTTCTTTTTGTAAACTATTAAATTTTGAGCAAAAATATATTGAGTTTTCGAGAGAAATACTATTCTTTTATGGTTATTTTAAACATTCAATTTTTGCTTATTTCCGAAAATTTTAATAAATATGAAAAATAATAAGGGCGCGTGAGTTTTAGCGGTGGTAGAAGATGATATTTGATCATAAAACTCCTTGCGTTTGAAAATTCCGATTTACTTTTGCTCGAAAATCCGATTAAAAGTCCCATGTTTTATGGATCGCATCAATATGTTATGCGGTGTCATTATCTTTTTATTACTCTTACAATGTGTTTCCTGCGTCATTCTCGCGTTGTCATAAAATTTATGTAGATAAAGGGAGATGGAAATAATTTCATTTTATGTGTAAAGTTTGTATTTTCGAAAGAATTAAGTTAGAATTAAGAAACGGCACACCGAATGAAAAAGGAATAAAGTCGAAATTAAGAAACGGCATACCGAATAAAACTGGAGTCAAGCTGAAATTAAGAAATGAAATACCACATGAAGCAGGAGTAAAGTCGAAACTAAGAAATGACATACCGAATGAAGAAGGAGTAAAGTCGAAACTAAGACATGACATACCAAATGAAGCAGGAGTAAAGTCGACACTAAGAAATGACATACCGAATGAAGCAGGAGTAAAGTCGAAACTAAGAAATGACATACCGAATAAAGCAGGAGTAAATTCGAAACTAAGAAATGACATACCGAATGAACCAGGGGTAAAATTGGAGTTAAGAAGAATGGCATACCGAATGAAGTAGGAGTGAGATTGGAGTTAAAAAGAATGACATGCCAAATGAAGCAGGAAACAAGAAAGAAACACACTTCTTAATTCCTTCTATCTGACCGCCCATGTGGTCCCTTTTGAACTTAATTCAGAATTAACTCATTCTTAAAGAAGGCGTGCATACCCGATTTAACCTTCTTAACTACTTCTTTAAGTAGAGATAATGATCGCTTGTGCTACTTGTGATACTAGTATTTACAACATCGCGTTTTTTATTCATATTCAAATTCATCTGCTGCATCATAGCCATTAACTGAACAAAATCGAAATATGCAGAGAGTAATGAAGTTGTTATTGTTTCGGTAACAGAACATTTCTCCCCTTAACTGATACAGAATCACTATTTGTTGTCGTAGAATCAATCACTTTTGTTTGCGGTTGATGACAATTTCTGTGGTTCTAGTTAATTCTTTAGCCGATGAACTTTTAACTCAATTATTTACAGCTACAAATCCCACCGCTGTCACCAATTTCACGTTTTTCTCTAGATATTTTTTGGTTTCGATCACCAATTAGTAAGCAAAAACACCAAGTTTTATTAAGTACTTAAGTCTCTAATTGTTTCATAACAACTAGCACATAATACAGCAAACAATATTCCTGAACAAGAATATTTCTTCAACAGCTTCAAAAACGGTTGATTGTACAATTTTCCAGTATAAACTTTTCAACGAGCTTGTACTTTTTATTTAAATTAATAATTACTTAAAATAATCGCAATTTAACTTAAACAGTTTACACTATCGCCGTTTTAACTATCTATCGTTCTGTAAAAGGAGTTTCTTTTAAAATTTAGCTTTATTTCTCGATTATTTGAGGTCGTTTTCTTTACAAAGAAAACTCGGGATATTCTGAGAATAATGAAGTCATTATTTTGCATGTATTTTATTTATTATTTTTGTTATAAGGGTCGACATGTTAGAAGGGTCGACAACCTTCTTCTAAGAGTTTGTAAAACGTTTTTAATGAAATTATTGTTTAATTAAGGTGTATCAGAACCGTAACAATATAGTTGTGGTACAGTAATCAGTAATTACTGAGAGTTAATCAACAGATGTTTAATATGAAATCTTCAAAGCCAGTAACTTGAAAAATCTTCTCGAATAAAAATTTTCTTACATATAATCAGCTTTTATTAATTTAAATTAAGCTCTCTTATCATAAGAACATTGTTACTTCATTAAAACTTTATGCAAAAATGTTTAACTATTTCCTCCTCAATCAAAAGTTCCCCCAATTTATTAGCATGTCCCCTTTCCAAAACACATGCCGTTACTTAATTTATTCCTCCATAATTTACAAACAAACCCATTATTTATATATAATTACATTACTAAATAATTTATTAAATGAAAAATAACAACGAAAAAAAAATTAAAACAACAAATTCCTGCACATAAACCGAGTCCCTAATCTTATTAAAATTTTATTAAAAACTTCCGTATTCGGAGCTGTTTCCTCCGTCCAAGACACCACAACGTATACGCTCTCTTACACAAAAATAACAATAAAAAAATTTTATAATGAGAAAATTTAAAAAAAAAGAAAGAAAAACCAACAAAGATAAAAATCAAATTTGATGTTTTTTTCTGTTTTCCTTTTTCTTCTCTCCATAAAATTTAATTTTTTATTTACTTTAAAGTGAAAAAATAAAAGAAGCTTTTTCGTTAACTTTAAAGTTTTATTTTTCTTATTATACAAAGTAAACTCTTAAAATAAAAAATGGACATTAACAAGAGAATTAAGGAAAAGCAAAAAAAAAAAAAAACTTTTCGATTTTCCTTTGTTACAATATTATTCTAATTATTGGTTGAGTGTTTTTGAAGTTGTGAAAATACACAACATAACAGAAAATGAAAATGAATTTTCGCATAATTTTTTTGTTTTGTTTTAATTAATTTTTGTAGGGAGGACGTGTTTGTTATACAACGCAACCAAAAGATAGTAATGAAATTATATCGTTACGATCAGCTGGAGATATATCAATAGCACATCGTGGACCACCGAGAAGGGGTTTAATTGTACCACAAAAAGCACCAAACCCACCGACAATAATACCGTTGACACATGCTAAGTAAGTTTTCTGTTTTCTAGTAAATAAGCATGTAATAATTTTATTTTGTTTTTTAGTAGGTCGCAAGATAGAGAAAGTGGCGATTATGCTGGTTCAATTTCAGATGTTCAAAGTGTGACTTCAAGACTTAGTACTGTTTCGGTGAGTAGAAATTTTAAAATCATAAAAATTAAGGTTAATTGAGAAATTCTAATCATAAGGCTAGAGCCTTATGCTCCAAAATTACGATACGAACTTCAACGACATCACAATTAGTTCACAAATTTTTTTTATTAGCCTTCTCGATTTCCTTATTATAGGTGGTTAGCACCCTTCTATATTCATCCAAGTTTTCAAATAAACTGGTTTCTGTAGCACAACTTTCATATTTTATAGCCTAATTATAAGAGTGCCTTGGTTAACCAAACAGTTTCCCTGTGCTTTTTTGCAGTGGTAGTTGAGTAAATGGCATCGAACTTTTAGGTGATTGGCAACTATCTTCGAATTGTTTGGTGATCTTTGTTGTTATGTTTTACGTAGGAAGGTGGAAAATTTTATCAATCCTCAAAACCATCTCCCATGCTTTTGATACTGTTCTATCTACCTGGTACTACTTTACCTTTGTGAAGTTGACCCGTAATTCTATCCCGTAAAACAAGGAAAGTTTCATATGGTAATAATATTAGAAAACTTTATGCTATCATGATAGTTTATTTGAGTTTTATTACGAAACAATGCTATTTTACTTATTCATTAATTAAATTCAATTTTCAGTTAAAACTAATTTTTATTCAAATAACTATTTTAAAATGATTCCTCTGAAAATCTGCAACAAAACAATAACATCAACTCCTTCAATTAATTTTGTTTTTACTTTATGCTACTCTCAGCTCGTTTTTTTCTGTCACTACAGTCGACAGTGAAGTTAGCCCGTAATTTTATCCATTGAAACAATGAGAGTTTTATGTGGTAATAATTTTAGAAAATTTTATGCTATCATTATAGTTTATTTGGGTTTTATTGGGAAACAATGCTATTTACGTATTCATTTATTAATTTCAATTGTCAGTGAAGTTTGCCCAGAATTCTATCACCGTAATAGAATCCCTGTGATAAATGCACAAAATGGGTAAAGGATCAAGAATATAAAATTTGATTTTTCTATTATCCGATTTCTGCGGAAAGCGGTCAAATCTAGATTATTTCTCAAAACTTTGGAGTAAATTGTCATTTTTGAGAATTTTTCAGTGTAACGTTACAGACGCAAGTAGACTGAAAACTAGTTGCTGGCCGGAAACTGTGGTAACTGTAAAAAACAGGTAAAGGTTCAATTATGTGTTATATGATTTTTTTATTACCAAATATCTGCTCTAAAATTAGAATCAATTCTCCGAACTTTGGAGAAAATTGTCATATTTGAGAATTTTTAAGCGCAGCGACACAGACGCTTTTAGCCTACAAATTAGTTGCTGGCCGAGAACTGTGGTACCTGCAGTAAAAATGCAAAGGTTTTATTATATGTAATATGATTTTTTCATTCCCAAATAATTGCTGTGAAATCTGAATAAATTCTCAGAACTTTGGAGTAAACTGTCATTTTTGAGAATTTTTCATTGTAGTGATACAGACGCTTTTGGGCTACAAACTAGTTGCTGGCCGGGACCTTGGGTACCAGCACCAAAAAATAAAGGTTCTTTTGTATGTTATATGATTTTTTCATTCCCAAAAAACTGCTGTGAAATCTGAATAAATTCTCCCAACTTTGGAGTAAATTGTCATTTTTGAGAATTTTTCATTGTAGCGATACAGACGCTTTTGGGCTAAAAATTAGTTGCTGGCCGGGAACTGTGGTACCTGCAGTAAAAATGCAAAGGTTTTATTATATGTAATATGATTTTTTCATTCCCAAATAATTGCTGTGAAATCTGAATAAATTCTCCGAACTTTGGAGTAAATTGTCATTTTTGAGAATTTTTCATTGTAGCGATACAGACGCTTTTGGGCCACAAACTAGTTGCTGGCCGGGACCTTGGGTACCAGCACAAAAAAAACAAAGGTTCCTTTGTTTGTTATATGATTTTTTCATTCCCAAAAACCTGCTGTGAAATCTGAACAAATTCTCACAAATTTGGAGTGAATTGTCATTTTTGAGAATTTTTCATTGAAGCGATACAGACGCTTTTAGCCTACAAACTAGTTGCTGGCCGGGAACTGTGGTACACGCACACAAAATGCAAGGTTTAATTGTATGTAATTTGATTTTTTCATTCCCAAGAAACTACTGTGAAATCTGAA
The DNA here is from genome assembly GCA_963693315.1 of Diogma glabrata. Lineage (NCBI taxonomy): Eukaryota > Metazoa > Arthropoda > Insecta > Diptera > Cylindrotomidae > Diogma > Diogma glabrata. The sequence goes on from OY856187.1 coordinate 397,794,368, forward strand.
TAAATTCTCCCAACTTTGGAGTAAATTGTCATTTTTGAGAATTTTTCGCTGTAGCGATACAGACGTTTTTGGGCTACAAACCAGTTGCTGGCTGGGAACTGTGGCACACGCACACATAATGCAATTGTTCAATTGTATGTAATATGATTTTTTCATTCCCAAATATTTGCTGTGTAATCAGAATAAATTCTCCGAACTTTGGAGTAAATTGTCATTTTTGAGAATTTTTCGTTGTAGTGATACAGACGCTCTTAGCCTACAAACTAGTTGCTGGCTGAGAACTGTGGTACATGCACACAAAATGCAAAGGTTCAATTGTATGTAATATGATTTTTTCATTCACAAAAAACTGCTTTGAAATCAGAATAAATTCTCCGATCTTTGGAGAAAATTGTCATTTTTGAGAATTTTTCAGTGTTGCGATACAGGCGATACAGACGCTTTTGGTCTACACAATAGTTGCTGGCCGGAAACTGTGGTACCAGCACAAAAAAACAAAGGTTCAAAGAATGAAATATGATTTTTTCATTCCCAAATATCTGCTGTAAAACCTGAATAAATGCTCCCAACTTTGGAGTAAATTGTCATTTTTGAGAATTTTTCGCTGTAGCGACGCACACGGTTTTAGCTTACAAACTAGATGCTGGCTGGGAACTTTGTTACCTGCATAAAAAAATCGAAGATTCAATTATATGTAATATGATTTTTTCATTCCCAAATATCTGCTGTGAAATCAGAATAAATTCTCCGAACTTTGGAGTAAATTGTCATTTTTGAGAATTTTTCATTGTAGCGATACAGACGCTTTTAGCTTACAAACTAGTTGCTGGCCGAGAACTGTGGTACCCGCACTATAAATGAGAAAGTTCAAATGTATGTTATATGATTTTTTCATTCCCAAATAACTGCTGTGAAATCTGAATAAATTTTCCAAACTTTGGAGTAAATTGTCAATTTTGAGAATTTTTCATTGAGTAATGAAGAGCTTTTTCATTGGCGAACCAATGAGAATGTTATAGCAGGATGCGTCTCTAGAGTAATTTAACGCCGTAACGACTAATGCTCAGCCATCGTGGATTTGATAGATTTTTACCTGCTGCTTCAACACAAATGCAGAAAGGTACGCAATTTATGAAAATATACAGAAATGGAAAGAAAATACAAGGGAAAAAAGGAGACTCTGGCGACCCCTTTTGCGAAAGAACCACTACCAGCGCGTCCAACCCCCACAATCATTCCCAGACGCCCACACACTCACGCTTCATACATGCCAACATTCACCCACACACTCAGACTGCGAAGCAAGACAATTAAGCTCTAAGACCCGCCGCAAGTACCGCAAGTGATAGTAATCAAAATCAAGTTGCAGTGCTGTCACCTGATCAATATGATACAGCCCATAAAGCACTGCCATTGCTGGCAAACCGCGAATCAAATCTTAGAGCACTGGTGAACGTCACACGCTATATTGACAGTCTTTATTATTTATTTTCCTTTTTCTTTATTATTATCATTTTCAAAAATGTTGGAGACCATACGAAAGTACCAAAAAAAGTTAGTTACAGCTCCAAAAAAAGCTATAATTTTATTTGTAAGTTAAATAAATATTTTGAAACCAATTCCATTAAATACCTGTAATTTACAGTCCATGGTTAATGTATAACACGGTTAATAAATAATAAATATAAAACATGGCAAGAACTTGTCCTTTTTTCTTCTTGTTTTCTTCCTGTTTATTTGGTTTTCATATTGATTTGTACTAAAAACACGAATTAATAATTTTAGGTAATATAATTTAATAATAAAAAAAAATGTATTTAGAAAACGAGATATTGCCTCAGAGCAAAAATATTTCGAGTATAATCACTTCCCGTTCAGACCGAATGCGTCTCGCTACACGCATCGCTCGTTCACACACACACACGCACATCGACAAGCAAGCTCTCATTCCATCACTTGCACACCCCTTCACGCGCATTCACACTTCTACGTTAAAAAAAAGGTAATTAAAAATAAACCAAGTTCACTCACCCCATAATTAATCCTCCAGGCTTTAAAGTCTTACGGCCTTAGCCCTCCATCAGCGAGGAATAATCCAACAGGTAAAGTATTACGGATAAAACTGCGTAAAATAATACTTGGATGCTGCGTTGAAATTCGGTAGACAACCAGAAAGTTACCAAAATGTTGAGTTGAAATTCGGTTGACAACCAGCAGTAACAGCAAAAATTTGATATCAATGTTGCGTTGAAATATGTATAATATCCGGTAGCAATAGCCAAAAATTTGATACCAATGTTGCGTTGAAATAAGTAGTAATAGCAAAAATTTGATACCAATGTTGCGTCGAAATATGGTTGAAATACGGTATTGACAGCAAAAACTTTATATGAATGATGCGTTTAAGTATGTATAATATACGGTAGCAATATTTAAACTTTAACACAAATGTTGCGTTGACATAAGTAGTAATAGCAAAAAATTTGATATAAATGTTGCAGCAAAAAAATTTTATTTCAATGTTGCGTTGGCATATGTTTAAAATACGGTGGTAGTGACACAAATTATTAGCAATTACTATCTCCGAATTATAACACTCAGACAATATAAATATATATAGAATCAGGATTTTCTTTTATTGGTTAACAGTTTATTACAGCTATTAGCAAACTAGGTTATCACAAACGTTGATCAATTATTCTTTTACAGTTATAAATTACTCAACATTTTTCCACAGAACTTAAACTATTATTTGATTCATATATGATTAACATTTCATGGATATACAGTTTATCACAGTACTTTTGCATTTTAGCCATCACCGAATCTTGACTATTTATTTTATTTAATAATACAATTATGGTTTATTTTGTTTTCCTTACTGTTAAACAGAATATCACAGGTTATTATGTAAATTCATCAACTAACTTTTTATAATCACAGTTGAGATTGTTTTTCTGTGTAACAGATCATCATAAATAAAATAACATTACCTTTTTAATTGGGTTTGACACTCGGTATTATCTTCTTTTAGTTTTCTCTTCATCAAATTTTCATCACAGAATTAACACACCATAAATAAACTATTTCTACTACTATAAATTTTCTACTTAGATTTAATACAAAAGCGGGACTTCAACAAAAAAATTCATATTTTATAATCTTGACAAATGATTGACAGATCACATAAGAGATAATGGTTGATATTTTTAATTTCCACTAACAACGGCACTCACAGCACAACAAAATATCCAATAAGAATTATATACTAAGAGAGACAAAATTGTATACTCATCTGTTTTATAGCAATTTTAATATCGAAAAATTCGACAGTGTTTCTGTTGGAAGGAAATTTATGTTAATTTATGTTATGTTAATAAATGTTAGTTCATTTTCCGTTTTAACAAAAACTCTCTTTATTATTTTGTAATACACAATATTGTAAGATGATTTCATGAAATAAGCTATTTCCAACGCATCGGGTAAAAACATAAACATATTAGAATGGATCAAACGTAAGTTCGACCGATTTTATGTTGTTTGTGTATTATGAAATAATAGATTACAACAGTGCTACAATAAGATTGAGATTCATAACGGAAAGTGAAATTGTTAGCATTAACTATATAAGAAATATAATATCTTTTCAAAGACCATGACAAAACTGATGGTAGAACAATAGTTTTTAAAATATTGAGACGCTTGGACAAATATGCACAGCTGTTTGAGATTTGAAAACATTTAGGAAAATTACGGTTAGTGTCCGGAGAATTCAAATTTATGTAGTATGGTGAAGTAATGACGGTGAAAACGCAGTGTGAGTCAATAATAGGGGATTGTAAAGGAAATATTATTGTTAATTGCTTTATGCTAAGAACAAATTTGTGTAACGGAAACTATATGAAAATATGACTACGGATTACGGATGAACGAGAAATTGTTGTGAACTATGGGTGTTCGGTAAAATTGTGATATGAGAGGAAATACAAACTACATGAATCAGTGACTGTACTACACTACGTTATCATACTCCAGTCTATATAACAATTGTAGCGATACAGACGCTTTTGGGCCACAAACTAGTTGCTGGCCGAGAACTGTGGTACACGTACACAAAATGCAAAGGTTCAATTGTATGTTATATGAGTTTTTCATTCCCAAATCTCTGCTGTGTAATCAGAATAAATTCTCCCAACTTTGGAGTAAATTGTCATTTTTAAAAATTTTTCATTGTAGAGATACCGACGCTTTTGGGCTACAAACTATTTGCCGGCCGGGAACTGCGGTACACGCATGAAAAACTCGAAGGTTCAATTGTATGTAATATGATTTTTCCATTCCCATGAAACTCCTGTAAAATCTGAATAAATTCTACCAACTTTGGAGTAAATTGTTATTTTTGAGAAATTTTCATTATAGCGATACAGACGCTTTTGGGCTACACAATAGTTGCTGGCCGCGAACTGCAGTACACGCACAAAAATGCGAAAGTTCAAATGTATGCAAGATGATTTTTTCATTCCCAAAAAACTGCTGTGAAATCTGAATAAATTCTCTCAACTTTGAGTAAATTGTCAATATTAAGAATTTTTCATTGTAGCGATACAGACGCCTTTAGCCTACAAACTGGTTGCTGGCCGGAATCTGTGGTACCTGCACCAAAAATGCCAAAGTTCAGTTATACGTTATATGAATTTTTCATTCCCAAATAACTTCTGTGAAATCTGAATAAATTTTCCGAAATTTGGAGTAAATCGTCATTTTTGGGAACTTTTCGATGTAGCGACACAGACGCTACATCGGTACCTTAAAAAAAATGCAAAGGTTTAATTAGATGTAATATGATTTTTTCATTCCCTAATAACTGCTGTGAAATCTGAATAAATTCTCCGGACTTTAGAATAAATTGTTATTTTTAAGAATTTTTAAGTGTGGCGATACAGACGCTTTTAGGCTACACAATAGTTGCTGGCCGGTCTGTATCGCTACAATGGAAAATTCTCAAAATTGACAATTTACTCCAAAGTTGGAAAAATTTATTCAGATTTCACAGCAGTTATTAGGGAATGAAAAAATCATATTACATACAATTAAATCTTCGCATTTTGTGTGCGTGTACCACAGTTCTCGGCCAGCAACTAGTTTGTGGTCCAAAAGCGTCTGTTTCGCTGCAATGAAAAATTCTCAAAAATGACAATTTACTCCAAAGTTGAGAGAATTTATTCAGATTTCACAGAAATTATTTGGGAATGGGAAAATCATATTACATACAACTGAGCCATTGCATTTTATTTGCGTGAACCACAAATCCCGGCCAACAACCAGTTTGTAGCCCAAAAACATCTGTATCGCTACAATGAAAAATTCTCAAAAATGACAATTTACTCCAAAGTTCGGAGAATTTATTGTGTTTGCACAGCAGTTTTTTGGGAACGAAAAACTCATATAACCTTTGCATTTTGAACCTTTGCATTTTGTGTGCGTGTACCACAGTTCCCGGCCAGCAACTAGTTTGTAGTCCAAAAGCGTCTGTATCGCTACAATGAAAAATTCTCAAAAATGACAATTCACTCAAAAGTTGGGAGAATTTATTCAGATTTCACAGCAGTTATTTGGGAATGAAAAAATCATATAACATATTAATAAACCTTTGCAATTTTAGTGCAGGTACCACAGCTCCCGGCCAACAACCAGTTTGTTCCCCAAAAGCGTCTGTATCGCTACAATGAAAAATTCTCAAAAGTGACAATTTACTTCAAAGTTCGGAGAATTTATTCAGATTTCACAGCAGTTATTTGGGAATGAAAAAATCATATTACATATAATGAAACCTTTGCATTTTTATTGCAGGTACCATAGTTCTCGGCCAGCAACTAGTTTGTAGCCTAAAAGTGTCTATGTCGCTGCACTGAAAAATTCTCAAATATGACTATTTGCTCCAAAGTTCGGAGAATTGATTCCAATTCCAGAGCAGATATTTGGTAATAAAAAAATCAAATAACACATTATTGAACCTTTACCTGTTTTTGCAGGTACCACAGTTTCCGGCCAGCAACTAGTTTTCAGTCTCCTTGCGTCTGTATTGCTACACTGAAAAATTCTCAAAAATGAGAATTTACTCCAAAGTTTTGAGAAATAATCTAGATTTAACCGCTTTCCGCAGAAATCGGATAATAGAAAAATCAAATTTTATATTCTTGATCCTTTACCCATTTTGTGCAGTTATCACAGGGATTCTATTACGGTGATAGAATTCTGGGCAAACTTCACTGACAATTGAAATTAATTAATGAATACGTAAATAGCATTGTTTCCCAATAAAACCCAAATAAACTATAATGATAGCATAAAATTTTCTAAAATTATTACCACATAAAACTCTCCTTGTTTCAATGGATAAAACTACGGGCTAACTTCACTGTCGACTGTCGTGACAGAAAAAAACGAGCTGAGAGTAGCATATAGTAAAAACAAAATGAATTGATGTAGTTGATGTTATTGTTTTGTTGCAGATTTTCAAGGAATCATTTTAAAATAGTTATTTGAATAAAAATTAGTTTTAACTGAAAATTGAATTTAATTAATGAATAAGTAAAATAGCATTGTTTCGTAATAAAACTCAAATAAACTATAATGATAGCATAAAGTTTTCTAATATTATTACCATATGAAACTTTCCTTGTTTTACTGGATATAATAACGGGCTAACAAAGATGAATTCCCTATTGTCTCTTGTATTTATTGTAAAATAGTTAGCTAGTTGCATAATTAAACCAACATTTAACACAGCCGTAGTTATCATTTTAAATAATAACAACTTTCCAGTAACACTAGAAAACTTTAAAATAAATAAAGAAAGTATGAACAACTATAAGATCCTTCCGATGGAGACATGGTCTGATAGTTTTACAAATCGTCTAAAACTATTAGAGAGTGAAATATGTATTCACGAGCTAAATTTCGAAGAAGCAAATTCAATATTAAAAATACGAAATGAATTAAACGATGCATTTTATTTACTTGGAGATAAACTACCTTTGACTATTGATTTATCGAATTTAATTAATATACAACCTATTGCAACACTGGTTATCCAAAAGCCATATAAATTACCATATGAATCAAAAAGCAAAATAAACAATCAAATACAAGATATGTTAAAAAACATAATAATAGAACCTAATATACCACCAATTAACTCACCTTTGCTCATCGTTCCAAAAATATCTAGTAACGAAGAAAGAAAATGGCGAGTAGTAGTTGATTTCAGAGGACTATTTTTTTTTTTTTAAATAAAAGTGTTTTGTCATATTAATTACAATATGTGTCACAACAACACATAGATACGTTTTAAGACTTTAGTGCCACAACAACATGCGCTCTGAGGTGTGGATGAAATCTTTGTGGATTGAACGCCCCCGATACTATGGATTTGGACAAAGTATTCCATTTGTACGATGTACGGATGTACGACAAATCTCTCTGCATTCTGTCACTATGACAGTGAGTGATCTCAACAGTTTGATTATTTACTTGGACCGATTGACGTGTCGAACGGGGAAAAGAATATGGTTGAGGCATGATGGATCCGATTTCACCCAAGCACTGCGGGTGACGATATTTATAAAAAACAACGAGATCAGCAATAGCGCGACGACGTTGTAGGAAATCAAGATTTGATGTTTAATTTCAATCACACACAATGCGCATAGCACGCTTTTGGATAGCGTCCGAACGAGCTAAGATGGAAACAGTTGCAGCGCTCCAAGCTTGACAACAATACTCCATACAAGGATGAATATAGGACTTATAAATGTGGAGTAAGTGGTACGAAGTGAAATGAACACGAATGATCAAGAAAATATTGAAAAAATTAGGATTAACAAATATTTATATTATAATAACGATCGGTTGGGTCTGGTATATTATGCAAACCTTCCACACTTGACTAGCACGTATTCTGCGTTCAAAGTACTCGTATAAGTACTTACGAAAACTTCCACGGCCTGGGATCATCTGCATCAAGTGATGGTTGACGTCACTGTGTTTCCTTTTTACCACTCCATCAGCGATCATCACAAAAATCAACCGTCCGTCGATGGAGCATTCTATTTTTCCGGCTGTGCTATATGATTATCTCTTATGTCTTCGAGTGCTATAATAATTGGATGTTGCTGTACGAATAGACCACTGCAACATCTTTTCTGCAACATGGATCGAGGTTCTACTCGCATTAGCATTGACATTAGACTAGACGCCGTGCGGACAGCGCAGCATATGGGCCACGATGCTAGTCTGTAGTCTGAATTAGGCTTAACATAAGATGGCGTTTTTACGAACGAGGTTGAGATAGGTGACGCATATATCTATATCCAATCCAGTGCAATGTTTGGCATGAGCCTCGCATTCATACGGCTTTCTCATCAGTGTACATCAAGTGATCTTTAAAGTTCAGTCTATTGTCTACAAGGCCTCCAACATACCTCATGTGCTGGCCAGATGTTTTGATATGCCCATCAACGATACTTTCTTTTACTTTTCGGCTACTAATTAATTCGACTTCCGTTTCGTGTTCATTCAACTCAACTCCTGCATCTGCAATACTCTAACGTTTGTTGTGGTCTGGTTACATTTGAAAGCAGTGGCCGTGGGATTTGTACAGCTACAACAACTATGAAAATGTTATCTGTCTACCCGATAAACGTTGTTTATGGCTATGAATATTCGCAGCTTAAAAACACCTTCGTACATGATAACCGGGATAGGGTGAGGACAATGCTTTGGCGTTTTTATTGCCAATGATATATGGGATCTAGGCAGCGACTTGGTGTGCTTTTTAGGGATAGTATGATCACCACATCTATAACCTCGTCGGCGTTGATAGCTCAGATTGTGTTCAATCAATATCAAGTTGCAATTCGTAAAAAGTCATCGTGGTGTCCCATTATGTCTGGGCCCACCAATGCAGCTGATAAGACATCCTTTAGTTGAGTGGGCACAACTTTGTATGCACTTCCTCAGGAGTTATTCTGAACTTCATCTCTGGGACTCTGGAACGACCCTTTCTACGAGTACGATTTCCGTGTACATTTCCTAAGGAAATTGATGCACTCTTGTCTCAAACAGGTAATTTTTGGTCCACCAGAATACTATGGGTAGCATCCATTACCGTTGCTTTACGTGGCATAGCTTCATGGCAAGTTTGCTCTCAGGCGTTGACATCCTCCATACATGTTGACGATTAAATCTACGATCAAACGGAATGGCATTACAGATCTAGATAGCAACTTTAGCAAATCAATGCCTGTTCCACTTTCTAGCCGCCTATAGCAGTGGTTAAAATTGATATTGTTACACTTAACAATTACTAAAGCTTCTTTGGTGTGTCTGTTTGCATGTTTTTGGGTATGTATAAAAAGACTCTTTTTGCATTGTACCACTCTATCAACCTTTAGGTCTCCATGGGCAATCTTTGCGTCCGGTTCTGGGAAGTAATGTAATACCACACTACCTCAAGGTAATGTCTCTAATTCTATTAGTGAATTGTTTACTCAGAAGCACATTAGCTGAATAAGCTTAACCAGACAATCAACCAAAGAAGTTAGAGATTTTCGTCTCATTAACATTAAGAGCTAAACCTACGTTGCGTTATTTTTGAATTAGTGTTTTCCATCACCTAAATTCTGTGTAATCAAATAGTGATTAGAAGAATAGTATAGTAAACTGCATCGATACACCGTATACAGTCTAGAATAATCAGAATGATATTTCTCCAGGCATTTGGCAGCATCTTGTTTTACAAATACCGAAGACAAAATAAAATGCTATGAGAATATGACGCTTCCTTACTTCAACTTTCAATTCACAGTGATATTGCAAGAAGTACAATACCTTGCATGTTTTCATAACTTCCATAAGTAGCAATTTAATCACTAAACAATAGAAGAACGAGTGAAAATGCTGGAAACTAGCCGCCAAATATGACATACTGCTAAAAACTCTTAATAATCGCCATCCAAAAATTGTTTCTATCTCGTCCCAATATTCAACTCAGTTTAACTGATTTGCGCAAATTACACATTACACACCTGTTAAAATATTGCTGCTCTTTATCCATAATATCTTCCTGTTTACCCTAGTTACACAACATTTTTAGTACATATAACCACATGTGGTTTCTGTACTCCGTTCATAACTTTAGAACTATTTTTTCTAAATAAAAACTCCCAGCAAAGTTTAAGAACACATCACCTAATATTGGAATAAGTGTTTCAGTTTTAATTTATATTCAAATTAATTAAATAATTTATTCTAACATATTCCAAAAGTTTCCCGCATAATCGACAAAGAAGAAAAAAGTTCATTGAAATTGAAGTTTTTTTTAAATTTTAATTTAAATTCTAATGCCTCCACAGTTTCCATTCAATGACACCTAGCTCATATACACCGAAAAAAAAGCATGAAAATTTGTGGAAAATCAATATATATAATTTTTTTTGTTTTCTTTTACAGATTGGTACAAATAATTGTACAGCACGTTATCGTACATTAAGTGGTGGTATCGGTGAATCACCCTCACCATCACCAACTCCATCATCGGATTATGAAGATATTTTAGCACCTTCACGTTCTCATAATTTAAAAAAGAATAAACGTAATCCGTTACAACAAAATTCATCAACGATCAATCAAAAAGTCACCGTTCATCATCGTGTAAGTATTAACCTTAACTAACTAACCTTTAAGCTGTGATGGTAGAGAGAAAAAAAATAATATTAATGTAATTACACTCGCAAGGAAAATTTAGTGAAAAAAAGAACCGGGAATAAAATAATTGGGAAATGGAAGATTTTTTTCTTCTTTTTTATATTTTTTTTATTATCTCCACAGATTGGTTTTTTGTGTTGTTTCTGGTTTTTATTGTCGAAAAATTAATGCTAATTTTTTGTGTTTGATTAGACATCAGAGGAAAAACGAAGGGAAATGTTTTTGGTAATGATAATGCAAAAAAATAAGAGAAATTTTATGTCAACATTTTTAATGATTATTGTTGGCTTGATATCGTTGCTTCAGTGACATTTCTTGTATGCTGTTAGGAATTGAACTGTTTTGAAAGTTAATTTATTGCTAGTTAATTACAATTGTTGGAATATTAATTTAATGGATGTATAGTTTATTAGTTATTTGGTTGAGGTTATGTATAGTTAATGATCTCAAAAATACAGAAAGGTGAAAGACTGTTGAAGTATTTATGACACAGTAAATATGCGTGACCGTAGAAGTTACTAAAGAGCTCCATAGTGACGTCAGAAAGCTATTGTATTAAATAATGTAAAATTGGAAATTGTGTGTTCTTGGTAGAAAACTGGATCAAGCGCAAATCTCTGGTTTTAATATACTCTCCGCTTGGTAGTGCTAAAGAGCTTAACATGGACTATATAAACGGAATTCTAAAACGAAAAAAGAAAAATGCCGTAAATATTTGAACATTGGGCAGTATATTGAACATAAGATGTTTACATCGAGTGAGTCTATCCATGCTACTACATTGGGAGTTGCCAATTGGATGTCCGAGATGTCATTGTATCGTCGAAGTGGGCACACTGTTGCAATGTGTTTTATGGTTTGTTATGGAGCTCCGCAGTCACATTGACGGGACTTTGAGATTCCCTACTTGTAGAAAGAATCAGCACAACGTCCATGGTTCGTTCTTATTCGGTTTAGTGTGGTCCAGGTATGACGTGGCAGATCGAAACCAGGTTGGGCAGAAGTCGGGTTAGTAATAGAAACGCCAGGAGTGTTGTAATCATTCCAGGAGTTGTCCCAAGCATCCAAGATATTAAAATTAGTTGCCAGCAGGTTGCTGGCAGTTTTATGTGGAGGCTTTCTTGACTTCAATTAACAACTAGTGTGGTCATTCGTGCAAGAGTAACGTGATGTTGTTGGTTACCTTTTTATGTTCCCGCATGAGTGCATGCGAGCGTCTGAGTGCAGGTGGAGCGATATTGCTCAACACAGGGAGCCGAGGTAAGGGAGTGGACCTGATAGTACCACTTATAGTACGCATCGCGGTACACAGTGGGATTTGTTCATACAATGTTTGGCAAAAAATCCTCATATTTTTAGTATAGTGCTCGTAAAATGTTGAAATTTTGCTCTAAGCCTTTGGTTAGCTCAATTAAAAAAAATATAAAGTTTCATCAAAATTGGCCTCGCCTACTACCCACCGCCCATAGAACCCAAAATTTATTTTTGAACCAAAGTTTTTGAAATTTGGCACAGAGCCTTTTATTACCTCAATTAAGAATAAAATAAAGTTTCATCAAAATTGGTCACACCCACTACCCACCGCCCATAGAACCCAAAATTTATTTTTGGCCCAAAGTTTTTTAAATTTGGCACAGAGCCTTTTATTACCTCAATTAAGAATAAAATGAAGTTTCATCAAAATTGGCCACGCCCACTACCCACCGCCCATAGAACCCAAAATTTATTTTTGGTCCAAAGTTTTAGAAATTTGGCACACAGCCTTTTATTACCTCAATTAAGAATAAAATAAAGTTTCATCAAAATTGGTCACGCCTACTACCCACCGCCCATAGAACCCAAAATTTAGTTTGGCCCAAAGTTTTTGAAATTTGGCACAGAGCCTTGTATTGCCTCAATTAAGAATAAAATGAAGTTTCATCAAAATTGGCCACGCCCACTACCCACCGCCCATAGAACCCAAAATTTATTTTTGGCCCAAAGTTTTTGAAATTTGGCACAGAGCCTTTTATTACCTCAATTAAGAATAAAATAAAGTTTCATCAAAATTGGTCACGCCTACTATCCACCGCCCATAGAACCCAAAATTAAATTAAATTTAATGATAGTAGCCTTGGCGATTTTCAATATTCAAGAGAGGGAAATACGCATTAGTTTGAATTTATTGTTTTTGTAAATAAAAGCGCAAATGTTTTTGTTGATTTCTTTATAAAATAAAATAAAATTATTTATAAAATACAATCAAAAAAATTTATTTTTGAGTTCAATACAATCAAATAAACTGTTTTGTTGTGTTCTGCAGCATTCACGAAACAGAATAAAATTAACATATGTTTTTTTTATTCTATTAAGACTAATAACAAACACAATTTTGGTGAAAAAAAAACAAAAAATAACCTATATTCATATGTCAAAAACAATATATTTGATTGTATTGAACTCTGAAATAAATTATTTGGATTGTACTTTATAAATAAAAAATCAACAAAAACATTTTCGCACTTATTATTTAAAAAACAACAAATTCAAACTAATGCGCATGTCCCTCATTCGAATATTGGCAAGAGGCCAAGACTGCTATGATTAAATTAAATTGAATTTCTATTGTGAAAAATTATTTTTTTCATGATTGTTTTTTGGTTTCTCAAGACGCAATTCTCATTGTATTTTAAATGTTTAAATGTTTAATTTGTTTAATTGTAATTTTAAAGATTTTTAGTCCGATTAAAATTCTAATTGTTCATTATTTTCTCGAACTTCAGTAGTAAAAAATTTTTGATGATAAAAATTGTTCGAAAAAATAATGAACAATTAGAATTTTAGACTGAATAAAAATCTTTAAAATTAAATATCTCAAGAACACGAATTAACGCTTCTTTGTAAATTTGATATATGTTAAAGGAAGGTTAGAACTATATTTAAAAAATAAAAAAAGTTAAAAATTAGTTGATTTTAAAATTTTTTGTTAATGGAAGTTGTTTGAAAAAATGAAGAAAAATTCGAATTTCAGCCGTACTAAAAATGTTTAAAATCAAATATCTCAAGAACAAGAATTTTAGCCTCTTTGTAAATTTGATATATCTTACAGTAAGGATAGAACTATTTTCAGAAAAAAAATTAATTAAATTCCTAAATTCCTATAAATTAAATTAATACATTTTTTCCCGCATTTCTAAGAAATTCTGGAAATATGCCATCGTAGCCCGCTGTTTTTCTGTTTTTTGTTTGGGACAGAGCTGAATCTAGTTCTTCGCTACTAAAAACGTTCGCATACTCTGATGAAGACGAGGAATTGCGCTTCTTTTCTCTTAATTTACATTTAATTGTTCTCTTATGAAGGCGATTAATAGAAGAACGAGACCTGTTTACGATATGATTTGCAATGTCCTCTGGATTTATTTCATTGTTAGCGCCAGTGATGGAGTTTGAGCCACCCAGTTTCCAAAGGAGACTCCATGCTTCCCTGCTTGAATGGGAAAATCAATGTTTTCAACAGCGTTAATCCACTTTTGTTTTCTCGCTGCGTCCAGTGAGTAAATTAAGTCATCAGCCACGTCTGCTTCACCACTACTAAGGTACTCCTCATACAATTTATCGCTCTCTCTACTCCAGTCAGGAATGTATTCATCACGAAAGCCTCTTGGGATGCATTTCTTTGCAGTTGAAATGATGGCTCCAACGAACCTATCATAATTTTTAGGAATGGGTGGGATCCAGCGAATCACTGCATCCAACTACAATCTATATTTATCCCAATCAGCTTTGTTAAAATTCCATCTAGGTTGAGGAGTAGAGTTAACGAGTGGGATTTGGATTACAACCTCAATAATTACTGGACGATGTTGAGAGCGTGGAAAACCTTGCAAGACAGCCCTAGATATTAGAATAGGGTTACATTGTTCGTTTTTTGTGGAAAAATAAAGGTCGGGATTGTAATCACGTTGGCATTTAGCAGATCTAAAGGTTTTCATGTCTTTTGCATCATATACCAGGAACATGTTATTATCATCCGCCCAATCAGTCAGTTGTATACCATTGGGATTGTTGTTTGAGTAAGACCACTGGTTGTGATAACTATTGAAGTCACCAGTATATATTGTTGGGTGGTGAAATAATGGTAGGGTAGCAGCTGGCCAATCTGTATTAGGAGGCTTGTATACGCTTACAATCTTCATGTCCGATATATCAACAACAATAAGATGAATATCGGTGTCCGTCTGTGTAATTACATGGGTGCAGTTCATGATTTCTGACTTAACATACGTGGCAGATCCATATGTTTGATGGTAAACAGCACTAATTAATTTGTAGCCAACAATGTTTCCTCTAGAGGTAAGTTGTGCTTCATCTGCTGCATGCGTTTCTTGCAGAATTACAACGTCGATGTCGAAGTCTTTTAATACTCTTTGTATATGTTCAGTTTTTGACTTGCTTATGCCTTCAATGTTCAATTGCAAAATACGGACTGAGGGTCCAAAATTTTTTGTCTTATGGTGCTGAAAAGTACCGTTGTTATTGTGATTTTGATTTTGGTTCATTTTTTATTTTTTTGTATCACAGCCAAGAGTTCGAAATGAAATATTTGGCTACCAAGTTTGAATAGACTATTTGCGTTAACCAGGGTGTAGCACGAGGAGCTTGTCTATTATCACACCCCAAGTTGTTGTGTAATGAACTTCTTTTACATTTGTTTTCATTCAACTCCATAATTTCGATTTTAACAGATTTTTATTACGACATTGCTAAAAATAATTCAAACAAAAGAATGATGCAAAAAGAATGACCTGTGGCGAACATTTGCATTAAAAAAGCTTTTACAACTTTAAATTTAGGCGGTTTTTGGTTTAAATTAGTAAAAAGCAAAAAAGTTTTTTATTTATTATTTTTTCGTTTTTGTAAATAGGTTAGAGTTCCCTTATTATATTTTTTTTAATATAATAAAATCAGTGAAATTTTGCTTGCTCAATTTCTTAAGTAGGCTTTGGCTATAGCTACTCCTTCTTCAGCATCCGCTGTACAGTTAAAGCATGCGAACGGTACGGTAAAAAGTACGGTTATCTACTTAGCATGATTACTTCCGCACGGGCGACATTGGTCAGTGATTTCTTGATAAGGCCCGATCAAGTTCGTCCTTATAATAGGATTAAAGAGGCTCTTCTGGCCCACCTATCCAACAGCACTTCGAACTGCGTACACAATGTTTTACGCGATATGGATCTTGGGGATAGAAAGTTCTCACAATTTCTCCGGGATATGGCTGCTGAATCCCAAAACTCGTCTCCAGAGGCAACTCTGAAAATTCTTTGGGACGAGAAACTGCTATTTCGGTGGTCGATGTAATTTACAAACAACGACCGAGATAGACAGAGTTTTTTCATAACTTTAAGGATCTCAAATTCGGGGGTTTTCTAACCCTACCACTTCTTCCTCTTTTTCAAGTGAGATTATGGTTCTGACTGATGAAATCAAACATCTCAAGACACAGCTTCTCAATGCCATTTAACAGCAAAATTCAATCGAACTTCTCACCATTATCGGAGTAGATCCAGGGATCGAAACAATCTCCCATCCGACCACGGCTCAAGTCGTGAGCTCAAAGGTTTGATGGTATTTGTTAGTACTATCATTACAATGCAACCAGATGGCTTACAATGCAACCCAGAATGTAAACATTTTTCCAAGCACTATAATTCCTCTGCCTCACCTACTTCAAAAAACCATTAGACTCTTCACATGTCACGGCGTGTGATGACCGTCATTCTCAACACCATGTACTGTTTCTCTATGTCTCTTCTCGAAAAAAAATTCTCGTTGATACAGGCGTTGAAGTGTCTTTTATTCCCGCAACTAGATCTCTGACGGTCATTCTGTCAGACCTTTGTTATAGCCGATATTACCATTCCCATTTTACGGCTGATTTCCTAAATAAATATGGTCTACTAGTCCATCTCTAACTTTGAACAACGGTTCAATTAATATCGAAATACTCGATATTCTCAAAAACTTTAAGATTTACACGTCTAAAAGTGATTTGGTAAAACCTGTCAAAGATAACGTGACTCACATTATTGAAACACATGGGCCTTTTGTTTCATGTAAATATCATCGACTGGCTGCAGACAAACTGGCCATAGCAAACATATTATTTCACTTATTGTTGTCTCAAGGCATTTGCCGACCGTCTAACAGCTTTTGATCCTCTCCTCTCCATCTCGTTAAAAAGAGGAACGACGAGTGGAGACCTTACGGTGACTACCATTCTCTATTCCTGATATATATCCCTCCACACATTCAGGAATTTTTGCACCATTTTGATGCAAAATTTTCTCCACAATCGATCTTGTCCGCGCATTCCATCAAATTCCCATTGTTGTGCGATATTGTGAAAACTGCAATATCTACTCCGTTCCGGCTTTTTGAATTCGTTCCCCCATTTCCTTCTCCGATACTTAAATTTCTGGTTCATCTACATATATGACCTCCTTATTGCTTCTAAAATCTTTTAGGGATCATCTAAAACATCTCACTACTGTTTTCGAGCGTCTTTCTGACCCTGGTCTCACTATCAACGTTGATAAATGCAACTTTTCTTAAACTAACTTGGACTTCCTCTGAACATCGATTGATTCAACTGGAATCAAACCTACTTCTAAACTTTTAAATTATTTATCACAAAAATGCTATGCAAAATGCATAGCAATGCTAAATGCAAAAATGCTAAAAATGCTAATATTTTCCCCACAATAAAATGCGAATCATCAAAAATTATTTAACTTTTTTATTGAAAATTATTTCCAATGTTTTGAAACATAATATCTGGTTCATAAACCTTCGCTAGTTATAATTGTAAACATATGAAATATTGTTTACTTATTTATTATTGTTTTTGTTTTGATAAAAAGTAATTTCGTCATAAGGGAATTCCTTATGATTTATTTATATCGGTTTTAATTTGGTTAAGTTGGTGAGTGGATGTAGTAGTATCTATACATTATTCTTGTTTAATTAGATAAATAAATAAATAAAAAATAAGAAAGTTATGCAACTCTGCCAGTTCCTGGGAGTGATTAACTTCTACTGCAGATTTATTCCTCACGTAGGTGGCAGTCAAGCCATTCTTAATGATTTTCTCAAAGGGTCTGAAAAATACGTCATTCAATGGTCTGAAGACGCCATTGAAGCGTTTGATCTTTGAAAGCGACAACTCAGCAAGACAAAAACTTTTTCTCACCCTTCACACTCTGCTTAACTGGCCGTAACGGTCGCCGCTTCTGACCAGGCACTTGGCGCCGTTGTCCGACAAAAAATTAACGATTGTTAGACACTTCTTGGTTTCTTCTTGGTTTCTTGCAGACTACTCTGCAATTAAACATTTTCGATATCTCCTTAAAGTAAGATACTTCTTCTATCTATTACCGATCATAAGCCTCTCATCTACGCTTTGTCACAGAACCCTGCCAAAGCAAATCTTCGCTAATTCCGTCATTTAAACTTTATCAATCAATTCACGACTGATATTCGCCACATCTCTGGAATGGATAGTGTAGTTGCTGACACGCTTTTTTGAGTTGAGCAAATATCACTTCCAGAAAATATTCCCTATGACGTAATTCCTGACGCTGCCAGGAATTAGTAGATACTAGTCTCACGCTAAAATTCCGTCCTTCTAAAACTCTTTTATGCGTTACTT
This sequence comes from Diogma glabrata, assembly GCA_963693315.1. Taxonomy (NCBI): domain Eukaryota; kingdom Metazoa; phylum Arthropoda; class Insecta; order Diptera; family Cylindrotomidae; genus Diogma; species Diogma glabrata. The sequence continues at coordinate 397,812,825 of OY856187.1, forward strand.
TGATAATATTCTCCCGTTTATTTCAAAGCAATTTGGCCAAACTGTCTGACAGTTCCCAAAATTGATCTTACCCAGGATTTCACAGTTCTATCAAACCTCTTACTGCAAAAGTAATTTGACAATCCATTAAGAAGGATGTATGAGTGCCTAGCTTGCCAACAGGTAAAGGTCTCTCGCCATACTCAATCTCCCTTAGGTAATTATCTTCTCACAGATTTTCCAAAATTCATATGGACATTATTGGACAACTCTCTACTTCCCATGGACAAACACTATTGTGTCACTATTATTGACCGCTATTCTCGCTGGCTTGAGCCCATTCCCATCTCAGATATCACAGCTGAACGGTAGCATCAGCTCTCTACTCCCATTGGATCGCTCGTTTCGAAGTAATTTCTATAATTGTCAATCGCCCAATTCATTCGAATCCAAAATTGCGCGTTGTCAAAACTTATCGGTTTTGAAAGTTAACAAACTACTAGCTACCATCCTTAATGTTATGGTCTCATCGAACTTTCGTACCGAACTCTTAAGTCTACTATCATGTCCCATGTCTCAAAGGACTGGTCGGATGGATCCACTTACCGTGAAGACTTTCAATCTTCATTGGCAGAGCTAGTCTACGGCGTCTTCCTGGAGAATTCTTTAACCAAAATGCTAACTCCAATCCTCAGTCCGATTTTGTTTCAGAACTGAAACAACATTTTAATCAGTTTCGCTCTCTATTGCGTCAAGACATACTTCTCCTAAAATTTTAATTTCCAAAGCTCTCGCATCTTGTTCGCATGTCTTCTTACGTAAGGACGTAGGTAGTATGCAAATCGCTCCAAGCTGCATACAAAGGTCCCTGCCCAGTGCCCAGTCATTAGCCGCGTAAATAAAAATTTTATTAGTGACCGTAAAAGTCAACACATTCGAGTTTCCATCGACAGATTAAAACCTTGTTTTAAGGAAGTGTCTGAGGAGGATTTAACTCAAAACTCACCAGCTTCGAATACAAATCTCAGAAGCTTTGTCTTTTACAGATAATGTTTATTCTACCCCTTCGGACGCTTTTTATTCTTCTCCTTTTACTTCTACCTAAATGAGGCAACGCAATGCAAAAGCTACTGCATCAACTAAAAGGGTTAGACTTAATCTAATTCTTTAACAACGTCCATTCCATTCTTCATCCACAATTACACGAGCCGAATAAAATAAAATAAGGCGATTTCTACAGAAAACAGCTCTTGCTGGCTGACACTATTATTTTTAATATTCTAAAACATAAACAAATTAATTAAACGAATATAAATAAAGCATCGGACACATCCATTTATCCTATTTTAATGATCAAATTCAATTTTTTTTTTCAGCCGAACGATATGATCCTAAATTCCTGTAAAGAAATAGAAATTTACAACGAAACCGTAGACAGTTTTACAACAAAAGATGTACTCCGTGATTATAGTATATCACAAGATAACACAGATCGTGGTAGTATAAGTGATCAAGCGTTTCAATGTTCAGCAAGTTCGGTAGAAAGTTTACCAAGCGCATCTGGATCGAGTAAGTTATTTAATTGTAAAGAAATTTATAAATTTAATCTCTGAAAACAAATAAAATTGGTTTAATTTTTTATTGTTTTAGGTACACAAGCGTTAGTGAGACCGGATAGTGCACATAGTTCAATATCAGCTGAAGAAAGACCAACACTACCGCCAATATGTAGAGCAAAAGCTGTTGTAGATAGTTTACCGATGCCGTATGATAAAGAAGCTTTAAAATTTAAGGTAACGACGAACACAAATGTCTCAAAACACATAAATTCATTAACATTTTTTTTTTGGTTTCACAGAAAGGTGATATAATAGATGTGATCTCAATGAATGCGTCCGGATTATGGCGTGGCCATTGTAACGGACGTATAGGTTTATTTAAATTTATAAATGTTGAAGTGATACCTGAGCAGCGAATTAAACAAAATAATAAAATTGTAAATAGAACAAATTTAAACAATCGTAGCAATGGTCCAGCTACGGTTGATGAATTATTATTACGAATAGGATTAAAAGAATATACATCAGTGTTCGCGTTGAACGGGTAAGAGTTTCTCATCTCTACCCATAATGCCTAAATATTAGGAATTTTAATTTTTGTTTTTATTTCAGATACGATGATTTAGAATTATTTAAAGAATTAGAACCATCCGATTTAGATTTTTTAGGGATAGTGAACGTAGAACATCGAACAAAATTACTGACGGCAGTTCAACTACTACATGATATGGATTGTAAGTTTGGATAAGATTTTATTTTCTCTAAAAAGTGTTAAACCGGTATTTGTTTAAAGGTTAAGTACAATAGACTTTCAGTTCGCAGTGCTACTTGAAGTGATTGTCTCAAGACCCTCCAATAAAAATAAAATATGAGACGCATTGGATGGAAGTCGGCAGCCTACAAAGCCTTGTTTTTGGAAACCATATGTTCATGTTTTAATAAAACGAGGTTTTGTCCCAATTTTTTACTCTGTAAGTCGTCGGACTATGTCAGCTTGCGCCATACGCAATATCAGTATTCAACAAACCTGTAAGACTAAAGATGGGTCAGATATAACAAGAACCATTCCAAAATAAATCAAACACTTTTTAGAGAAAATTAGAACATAAAATCCTTACCGCCTCACAAAAAATGTGATATTTTTTATTAATAAAATATTTTTCCTTTTTCATTTAAATTTCCTGCTATTGGATATTAGCTAACTCAGACGGTGATATTGCTGGATCAAGTTCCGAAAACGATGATGCTCATCGTTTAAATCAAATCAATACATTAAATTCATCATCACCGTTTGGACGACGTCATTTCACACGTGATTCTGGTTGTTACGAAGGCAGTCCAATACCATTAACACAAAATCAACAAATTCTACAAACTGCTAATGAATCAAATAATTTAGATGATGTTGTATCACAATGTTCAAATGAAATTTTGAAACGGGTTGAGAATGCAAGACGAAATAAAAACGATGATAAATGTCCGTCGATAAAAGTTGTTAATCGAGTGGCAAAGAAAGGATTACTTGGAGGTGGTATTGGTGTGAGTGGTGGTGTTGGTGTTGGAATCGGAGTTGATGATTCATTATGTTCTCGAGGTGGTGCTCTTAGTGAAAAATCAAGTGATTCAGGTGTTAGTAGTAGTTCATTATCATCAGGACCGGCAAAAAATAATATTTGATAATTTTTAATTTGTATCAAAAAGTTTTGTTTTAAGTGTGATAAAAAGGGAAAACAATGAATTTCTGACATATCAAAAGTGATTTTATATATAATTATAACTATTTCCTCCACTGTATCAATTTTTATATGAAATTTGAGATTTTTTTGTTTTGTATCTTTGGTTAACAATTAATGTGAAATCAAATTTACAAAACGTTGACGGTTACAATTATTATAAATAATTTAAAGTATAACAACAACGATCAGTAAACAATCAACAAAAAAATATATATATATTTTTACGTTTTTATGATTGAAGTGCTTTAATTATTGTAAATATGTGCGAAACTTTTATTTATTTCAATTGAGAGCTTTTGTTTTTATATTTTATTTTTTGGTGTTTAATTTTTTTGTTGTTGAAAAAAAGTTTAATTAAAATAAATCACTTCAGCTGCTGTTGATTGTGGTTTGGTTATTAAAATAAAATTTAAAATAATTCACACAACAAAAACAAATCAAATAATGGTGAAATATTTATACGCTAGAGTGAGCTGTTGAGAGTTGAAATTTACAACAAGATGGAACCTGTGTATGATTGGTTGTTTTAAGTGCACCTAATTACATTGTTTTTAGAGTCAAAGAATTTTAGTGGATTTTTGATTGCTTGATTTAAATCATTGGTGTCTGAGCCCAGATTAGTTTGTCCATTGTTTGTGTAAAAATACTATTTAATGTGTACAAAACTAATGTTTTATTTTTAAATTCTTTTACAATTCTTATTGCGTGTATTCAGGGTTACCAACTCGTACTTTTTACTCCGAAAACTTCGGGTTTGAAGGTATGTCTTCGGAGCTTGTCAGCAGAGTAAAAATAAACACGATGTTACTTTAACAAGAATTCACAGAAGAAGAAGAAGTTTATTACAAACATGCCAAATACAAAAATGAAAATAAAGGGCGCGTTCGCACCACAACAATAGGCGCGTTTACATTATAACAACACCCTCACTTATTGAATTATTAAATCAATTAAACATTAATATAAGTACAAACAATTTAATTAATTGAAAATTAATTTTATAATTAGATTTCAAAACTTCAATAAAGTCCCATTTCCTTGAGACAAAAATTATGTTTATCCTTAGTAACTGATTTGGTGAGACTGTCTGCTACCATTTCATCTGTTGGGATGTATTTAATGATGATTGTTTTATCATTAACTTTTTCTCGAATGTGATGCTGTCTGATATCTATATGCTTACTTCGAGGTCGATAAGCATCTGTCTCAGCTAAGCAGATTGCACTTTGATTGTCACAGAATAGTATTACCGGTTTGCATAGTTTGGAATCAAGCTCACTAGCCAATTGTTTTAGCCAGATAGCCTCTTGAGCTGCTGACGATATTGCCATATATTCAGCCTCTGTGCTGAATAACGCGATTGTTTGCTGACGTTTACTAGACCAAGTTATGGCTGCATTCGATAATTTGAATAAATAACCAGTGCAAGATCGACGTTTGTCGACATCTGACGCCCAGTCAGCATCACTAAAACCGCAAATTGAATATTGAACATCATTTTCATATCGAAGCCTGTAATCAACTGTACCACTTAAATATCGCAGGATTCGTTTAACTGCTTTCCAATGCACAGTTCTGAAATTTGTGTTGAAACGACTTACATCGTTGACTGCGAAATTAATATCGGGTCTGGTGCACTGAGTAAGATATTGCAAACAACCTACAGCTTGTTGATACGGTATGCTATGTAAGTTTTCATCCTGTCCATCTGATAACATAGCTATTGATAGTTTTTGATTTGAATCACTCGGTGTGCCAATTGGCTTGCAATCACTCATACCAAAACGAGCTAATATTTCCTTGATGTAAGCTGATTGGTCCAACTCGATACTGTTTTCATTTTGATGAATACGAATGCCCACGCATTCAGTGGCTAGACCCAAATCTTTCATTTTGAACTGTGTACTTAGAAATTGCTTAAGTTTGTTCAAAACTCCTTTATTCTTCCAAAATATCATTAAATCATCAACATAACATGCCACTATCAAGGTCAATTCTCGATTAAAATAAATACAAGGGTCCATTTCTGATTTACTTAAACCAAAAGTTTTTAGTGCATTTTCAAGCTTGATATTCCACTGGCGTCCAGCTTGTTTGAGACCGTACATGGCCCGATTCAATTTGCATACTGCATCTGATCTATCATTGAAACACTCTGGCTGCTCAATAAAAACATCTTCATCAATATCACCTTGCAAGAACGCGGTGACTGCGTCCATCTGATGCACCTTTAAATCATTTTCAATAGCTAAGGCCATCAAGAACCTTATTGAGGCGTACCGTACCACAGGTGAAAACGTTTCATTGTATTCGACTCCATATTTCTGCGAACACCCTTTTACTACTAGACGGGCTTTGTACCTTGTAACACTACCAACACTATCGCATTTTCTTTTGAACACCCATTTCGTTTTAATTGCTTTTCTTCCAGGTGGTAGTTTGACTAAGCTCCAAGTTTTATTTTCTAGTAATGACTCCATTTCATCTTGCATGGCAGCACCCCACTTTGATGAATTGTCACAGTTTGCCGCTTCTTGCACTGTTTGAGGATCAAAATTGTTAATATTATTTAATGAAAAATAACTTACATAATCGTTAAATTTTCTAGGCTTTGCTTCACGCGAAGATCTTCTCAATATGGTTTCAATTGTAGGGACATTGTCATCAGGCTTATAATCTTGATCCCTTGTATCCTCAATTTCACCGTCATCGGTCCATGTGACATCAGTTTCATAAGTTGTATCTTATGGCTCGAGAACATTCAAACCAATATCACCATCTGTTGAATTACAGCTAGATTTCGCGTAATTATAAATTTCATTTTCACTATCGTAAACCCTCACTTCAGCTTCAATCGCCCTGTCACTTTCAATCGACAATTCCACCGTCGATTCACAATTGAGCTCATGAAATATCACATCGCGACTTATCACCAGTTGTTTCGTTTTTGGTTCAATACAACGAAAACCTTTCGTATTGTTGTCATACCCCACAAATATCATCTTTCGCGATTTTGAATCAAACTTCTTCCTTTTTTCTTTTGGAACATGTACAAAAACAGGTGATCCAAAAATCTTCATATGAGACACATTCACCTTGTTACCGGTCCATACTTCTTCGGGAGTTTTATTTACCAAAATCGACGATATTGTTCGGTTGATGATGTAGGCAGCCATTGCCACAGCTTCAGCCCAATAAGATTTTTCCAGATCAGCGTCGAACAACATGCACTTAGAACGCTCGACAATGGTTCGGTTCATTCTCTCCGCGAGACCATTTTGCTGAGGTGTGTAAATGTTTGTGGTTTGATGCTGTATTCCATTCCTTTTAAAAAAAATTTTAAGTTCATTGCTGCAGTATTCCGAGCTATTATCGCTCCTGATTATTTTTATCTTTCGACCTGTCTGATTTTCAACATACATTTTGAAATCAACAAAACATTCAAAAACTTCCGATTTTGATGACAAAAAATAAACAAACAATTTTCTTGAGCAATCGTCGATAAATGTCAAAAAATATCTAGCACCACCAATTGATTTTGTCTCTATCGGACCACATAAATCAGAATGGATTAAATCGAGCACATTATCTGAACGTTTTCCACTAGGTTTGAAAGGCAGACGGGATTGGTTACCCATTGCACAAACTTCACAATTTACTATTTTATCGTCATCGTTGAACTTCAAACCATCAACTGCACCATCACGCATTTCACATAATGTTTTGTAATTGACATGACCAAAACGTCTGTGCCATACCAACGCGCTGTTTTTATTTGATTGCGACAATAGACAAATATCATAAATTGTTGAAAACTTGTAAACTCCATCTTGTTGTTGACATTGTGCAAATAATTCATCATTTTTGTCATAAATTTTACCACCAGCTTGATCAAATATAATTTTATTTCCTTTTTTAACAATTTTACTCACCGATAACAGATTCGCTGACAAATCCGGAACATGAAGAACTTCTTCGACTGAGATAGTTTCATTTTTTAAACTCAAGGTTGTTTCACCAACACACTTTACTGGCATTCTCGAGTCATTTGCTGCAACTATTTCTAAAACTTTCGATGGTTTTTGATTTTGTAACAAATTTATATTTGGCGTCATATGACTCGACGCGCCACTATCTAGGTACCATTCAGAAGGTTCCGTTTTCGAAAACAAAGATGCACCAAACGCTCTTTTAGCGAATTCACTTTTATTATTGTCACTTTTGTTGTTATTCGCAGGTCTATTCTTCTCACTGGTTGTCGCTGGTTTATTCTGCTTATTTTTATTCTTATAACACTCAAAGCTTTTGTGATTTTTACCACCACAAGTATAACATGTCACGCTGCCACTTCGATAATTTTTCTTTTTTGAACTTTTAACATCTGATTTGCTGAAAAATGCGTTGTTCTCATTTGATTTTGATGCATATTGTGTATCGAGCAATTTCATCTTTATTTGATCTGCGTTGATTGTATTGCTTGCTTCAAAACTCAGAATAAGTGGTTTGAATTCATTTGTTAAACCTGCCAACATTATCGCAGCTAACCATTCATCATCTATATAGAATCCAATGCTTCTCAATTTACACGAAATTGAAGTTATTTCGTCAATGTAATTTTGCATATTTTGACACTTTTCTAAACGAATTGAAATCAACGCTCGCAACAATGTTATTTTTTTTAACAATCCACGATCTTCGTACAAATTTTTGAATTTTTCCCAAATTTCAAATGCTGATTTGCAGTTTGTGATGTGAACAAATAATTCCGGCTCCACACTCAGAGCCAACGTAGATTTCGATTCAAGCAAAATATCTGCATTGTCTTCCAATGGTTTTGTAACATCTGTATCTGACTTTTGAATACATTTGTGCCATTTTTTTATTTCAAAATAGTTCTGCATCGCAAAACACCATGTGTGATAGTTTTCAACACCACGTAATATTTGAATATTAAAATCCAATTTTCCACCTGTAGCAATCTTTCTCAATGTGATGACTATCACAAAAATGTTTACAACAAATGTAAAACACAATAATCGGATGAAAATCTACAACTTAATAGTTGATTTAATATTGTACAATCCAATACAATATTCCAAATTGATTTTCGTTTTATAATATTCGCGATGATTAAAGATTATTAATCACACTTAATTTAATGCTGGGCCCATAACCTGTCAGCAGAGTAAAAATAAACACGATGTTACTTTAACAAGAATTCACAGAAGAAGAAGAAGTTTATTACAAACATGTCAAATACAAAAATGAAAATAAAGGGCGCGTTCGCACCACAACAATGGGCGCGTTTACATTATAACAACAGAGCTCCGGAGCTAGGACTATTTCTTCGGGTTTTTTGAATATTAATTAGTTCATTCCGATCAAGAGGTAAAAATAAATTATAAGCAAATATTATCATGGTGTAATCGAATTATAGGATGTACGTAGCAGAGAAAACATTTTTTTGCTAATCGGTTCCACCAGTATACGAAATGTCTATGGTCTATAGCTTATAAGAATGCGAAGATTATCTTGTGGTTCGTGAAGATCTACGTAGTGGAGGTAGTAAGTGATTTTAGAGCATAGTGTAGTATAGTGTAGCGGAGTAAAGCTCCAAAAACTCTTGTATGATTCAGTGAATCGCCTGATGTTATCATTGGATCATCAATCGGCTTCAATACACGCATATGAACTCTGCGGGCGACAAAATTTACAGGTTTCTGTTACTGCAGCCCATGAATGGGAGTTGAATTCGTAGATCGGTCGTATAAATTCTTTATACATCGTAGTTATTTCAGATGGAGCGATAAAACTTTTACTGCAACATAGGAAGCCCGTTTGGACTCTAATTTCGCCACAGAACATTTATGATTGTACCATTTTCGTTTGTGGTCTATATTAGTACGCAATAGTTTAAAAGCAGGTGAGTTTAATAATGCTTGTCTGGAAAACGTTACATTGGAGCTATACAGTGAGGTCTTATATAGGACAAAACTAGAATTAAATGATATAAGGTTAAGTTTAAACCAGTCCAGAATTGATTCAAGTCCAAAATTGATTCAAGATTCAAGGATTCAATTATTTTTCTACGATTATAATTAGCAGTTATACTAGATGACTGTTTCTTCCTTTCTTCTTCATTCTCTTAAAACAAATGTAAGAGAGAACTTCGAAAAAGCTATATATTGGGTTTATGGTGAAAGATAACAAATCGTTGATATAGATCAGAAAAGGGTTGGCGTAAAACCGAACCCTGAGGAATACCAGCTTGAATTGAGAATTTATCCGAAACAACACCAACTACTATAAGAGATCTCTGGGACTAAAAATAAAATTAATTTGTTGATAAGTGCCCGATGCCAAACTCTGTCAAACGCTTTGGATATATCAAGGGAAATGATATGAGACTCACCAAAGTCATGAACTGCATTACCCTACTTTTACGTAAATACTGGATTAGTTGCGGTGATGAAGATATTATCAATTGTGTTTTCAAGAGAATCAAATGCTTCCAAAGTTTGATTATGATGGTATGAGGAACTGCGGAGTAAATAACACAAATAGATGTCATGTTTATTTGTGATGACTTTGAGACAGATAAAGCAGGATTCAGAAATGCTACTTATTTCATACTGGGGGAGCTTTGTATGTTTAAAATCATTACGTATGTATGTATATCATTAAAACACGGTGTTTAAAACTGCAAGCTCTGTACGTCTATTCCGGCATTTCCCTGGGAATTGGGAATTGAGAAAAAAGTGCATTAAATGAAATAAAGAAATATTTTCTAATAGGAATTTGTTATTTCCCGCGACACGGAATACTAGTTATGAAAAAATTGCTATAATTTACTTCTCAATTCCTATTTCACGATGTACCGGAATAGGGCTACTGGAGAGTAATTTTTTTCTACTCCTATCACAGTAAATTATAAATTACATCACACTATCCATGACATGTAAATTGATTATTTCAAATAGCGTGCGGTAAGTAAAAAAAAGGTAATGCGGTAATGGATTTTCATATATGTATTACCGCACGCTTTTAATGAAAAGAAAAATTTTTATTTAAAGAAAAATTTGATTTTTAAAAATTACATATTTCAATTCATTTTGACACAGAATAATTCAAAGCCTACCACAATTTGTAAACTATTTGCATTTAATTTATAATTAGTAGCTCATTTTTCAAGTAATTATATGCGTTTGGACATTAAAACAAAGTCGTAGAAATAGTATATTACATATCTAGAGTTGTAAATAGCATTTTACATGCGAGCGAAAATTTTGCGCACGAGACGCGTAGCGTCGAGTGCAGTATCTTCATGAGCATGGAAAATGCTTTACAACTCGAGATTTGTTATATACTTTTCCTACGACTTTGTGGCATTATTCTGTGTCAAAATGAATTGAAATATTTAATTTTTAAAAATCAAATTTTTCTTTAAATAAAAATTTTTCTTTTTATTAAAAGCGTGCGGTAAATATATATGAAAATCCATTACCGCATTACCTTTTTTTTACTTACCGCACGCTATTTGAAATAATCAATTTACATGTCATGGATAGTGTGATGTAATTTATAATTTACTGTGATAGGAGTAGGAAAAAGTATATAACAAATCTCGAGTTGTAAAGCATTTTCCATGCTCGTGAAGATACTGCACTCGACGCTACGCGTCTCATGCGCAAAATTTTCCCTCGCATGTAAAATGCTATTTACAACTCTAGATATGTAATATGCTAATTACCAGTGTTGCAAAACGAAAAAAAAATTTGTAACGTTATGCGTTTCGTTTTTATAACAGTATATTTATTTTTTCGGTACGTTATTTCGTTATGAAACCGAAAAATAGTATATTTTATTATGTTATAACGTTATAATTACGTTATTTAAAAATTAAATGTAATGTTTAAAAGATTTGTTTTAAACATTACATTTAATTTTCAAATAACGTAACTATAACATTATACTTAAATGTACAAAAATCGAAAATCTCTAATGAACAATTACAAAATTATTAATTTTAAAAAATCATAGTAAAATAAAACTAAATAATTAAATACATTAAAACAATTTGACTCATTTCAAATTCTTTAATTTTAATTACGACACCTTTTATTATTCACTATTGTTGTATATAAAAACCAATTAAAAACAATAATTTAAAATTTTTAAGTTATATATTTTTTATAATTCACACTACTATAGTTTCGATCTCGTGGAGATCATCAACGTGCGTATATGCGTACATGTATGTAACTGACGTAAGAATTATACAATGGATTATTCACGTCACTCCGACGAATATTTTGAAATAATTTCAAATTAAAAATAATTAATTTTTACCAAACTAAGCAATCTTATCAGGAGTTTTCACAAATCTGATAGTTTGTTTATAACTATTAGAGTTGCTTTTAATAGATCTTCAGATTGATTTCTCGGCCAGCATAAAAATATTCTTTCTTAAAATTATTCAAAACACCTGTGATGCAGAAACGGCTACTACAGACTTGAAATTATTTAAAATAAACTTAAAATTTTACAAAATTTTAGAACTACCAAAATCTGTAGTTTAAGCGTCCGCAAAAAAATTGATAAAGAACAGATCAATTAATAGTAGTATCAGAAGAAACTTATCTGTCTGAATAAACATTTTTAATAAATTTACGAAGCTGAGAAATTATTTAGTTGAATGTAGCAAAGGGAAAAAAAATATCCATTGATTTCTGGATTCTCCATCGCAAACAACTTTTTTTCGACTAGTTCTAAGGGCCACATATTAGATTCACCATCCATACCAGTTTGATAAATGTCAAATCTACTTGATAGAACCGGATTTTTATAAAAGTCAACTGGGTTTTGCATTTCTGTTCCATAAATAAATGGTTCATTGTTTATAATTTCCAAATGTTGAAATTTAATAATTAATTTGTTTTTAGTAATATCCATCGATTCCTGTTACCATTATCTATTTCAAAATTTTTAAAAATAATCTTCTGGTACATAATTTTTTCATCTGCGTTCCGAATTTTTTTCTTGAAAATAGGGTATTGACCGGAATCAGAAATATCCCCCTTTTTAAATTTATTTCGCTCAAAAATACGGTTGCAAATTTGGGCTAGTGGCTGATTTGGTTTACGAAGAAGGCGTTTAATTACACACATATAGCTTTCAAACTCAAATGCTGAATATTCATCAAGTGGACCAAATTCCTCAACGTCTTCTACTAAATGTGTTAAACAATGAACATTATAAATAATATGATGTCTACCATATAACTGAGCTGTACCATTAACAAATTCTTTTAACATCGATGCGGCGATATTGGTCCTGTAATGGGCAAAAGTATGGTTGCATAATATTAATATTGCAGTGTGTAACAGCATAAAATGGTTATATTTATCTGACGATAATATATCTTTTAACACAAACGGTCCAGAGTATAATATAAATACTCTAAATTCGGAAGCTTTAAAATATGATAATTCCGAAAGTGGTCTAATTTTTCGTTGGAATCCTGTTGGCTGTGTTTCTGATAGTTTCCTCAGCTTTTCTGATATTTTGTTGATCTCCCAGTTTGATAAAAGTGATTTCGTATCTCCACAAACCCACATTTTCATTATTTTTTTTACGACCCCCAAACAGACCAGGTGCATGTAATCTAACGGGAAATGTTTTATCATATCGATGTTTAACTTTTCAAGGATCGATGTGTAATTATGATGATTCTCCTCTCTTCGGCTTCTGAAAGATTCATTAGTTCGCTTCCTTGCGCTTTCGTTTATTGGATAGGTCATCCGGTTTTTAACATAATCACCCTCTACAGTACATTTTGAGCATCCAAAATATGCACAATGTGATTTTATTCCTAAAATACTCGATCTCGCCGGTGCATCGCAAACAAAAGCCCTTATTTTAATTAAAATTTTTTGATTTTGAAATGTGTATCCCTCAGACATTAAAATTTTTAGCTCTTCAACAAATGGCCTTAATAGGTCATTAAAATTATTTGGTTTGTTGTAACTATGAAATATGCTTATTACAAATATTGGCCTATTTTTGATATTACAAGCCCTAGCCAAAGTAGTCCAAAAGCAACTTTGATCACTTTTCGTAATGGGTACGCCATCAATATTAATGTCGAATATTATTTCTTTTGGAACATAACTTGTTGTGGAGGTTATTTCCTCAATGGCAGGCGAGAATCCAATATAAACAAATTTACCTCCAGCACAATCTATGCAATCTCTGGCTGTTGGAGTTTGTAAAAGTGTTCTGCTATCAATAGGAATATTATTAAATCCATTTTTATTTAAAAATACTAAAAGTTTATTTAAAGCATTGGTTTTAATATTAAACTCACAGGCCCAACTTTGGAGAAACTTAGTAACATTTTCTAGTTTAATCTCATTTTCATTAATATCATCATCGAAATCAGATAATGTTTCTTCGCAATCACTAATTTCTTCTTCGTGATAATCGGAAGGTTTCTTAAGATGTATAATGCCTTCTTTTGACGTCCCACTTTCATTTTCCAATGTAACACTTGCGCAAGCTTTATTCAAAGTACTAGTATTATTTGAATTGTCATGTTTTTCATTCTTTATTGATGAGAAGCGCCGTTTTATTGATTGCTTCGATAAATTATGTAACTGCTTGTATTTTGGCATAATAATCTGAATTTCGATAATCAAAAAATTGTTTAGAATTAAATATTTTCAAAACCAGACAAACCTTCGTTTTAAAAATTGTACTAACATATTTTGTTTATAACAGAAATACATGAATTACCCCTTTGGCATATAATGTTAAAAAGCCAAATTCTCTAAGTACGAGTAAATTTAAAAAAAAATCCGAAGAATTTAAAAAACGGCATAGCTAAGAGCAACGGCGTTCTCAAGTCAAGAAATGTTTTTATATACAATTATTTTCATATCCCGATAAAACTAAATTATCAAGTAACAACAATGTTCGGGCGTCAGGTAAAACTAAGCCAAATTTTCCGATATTTTCTCTAAACGATCAAAATATATTGCAAAAACTATACAATTATTTTGACATCCCGATAAACATAACTAAATTACCGAGTAACAACAATTTTCAGGCGTCAGGTAAAACTAAGGCAAATTAACCGATATTTACTCTATGCGATCAAAATAGATTATCAAACGCAACTCATAAAATTAAACAAAATTCACCGAAAAATACCCAAAACACGTGCTAGCTATCTGTTGTATAAACGATTTCACTACTTCTCTATACTTTTAATTTCTTGAATTATAAAAAATGGCAACTCACCTTGGTTTGAAACACTATACAAAATCTTTAAATTAATTTTTATGTTTGCAAAATGCAAATCAAAACTAGGTATATCACTAAATTATATTTTACACCAGTAATTATGTGCACGGCACCACGTCTTCTTCTACCTTATTATCAAACGCAACTAATTAATAAAAAATATTATTATGTAACTCAACGGCAACAAACACATACACATGTAAATATGTACACAAAATGTTGTCGAAATTATGGTTTTTTGTTTTATTTTATTTAAATCTCTATGTATTGCGAACAACTGCAAAACAAAAATCATTTTGATTTTGTTTTTCTATCTCGTAATGTCTTCGTTAAGGAACTCGTGCAATTTTTTTTGAACTTTTTACCTGAGTGTCGGGTAAAATGGGACCGACGTGGCTTGTACGGGTAGAAATTGTTTGTCGGGAATATAACAATTTTATTTTGTTCCGTTTCCTTCACTTTATTATTTGCTAGCAAATAAATTAAAAAATGTTGCTTCCATTTTGGCCACTCCTTAGCTAAGTCGGAACAATCCAATTGCTGTGGCAAGCGTAAATCCATCTTAGCGATTATTATAATTACTATAATTCAAGTGAACACAATTAATTATATGTCAAATAATAAAGTTAAACCATTTACACTTCTGACACCATGTAAAAATACTATTTAATGTGTACAAAACTAATGTTTTATTTTTAAATTCTTTTACAATTCTTATTGCGTGTAATTATATACCACACCTTATAATCTTCTGACATTACATTATTAGTATGAAGTTAGTCCGAGTTCAGACAAGTAACTTAAGACTAAAGTACATTCATAATATGCTTAAGCCTAAGACACATTAACCTTAAGATGTTCATACTTATTACAGTTTGCTGAGTAAATATCATGTTGTTTTGAACAACATTTGTATAAGATTTACTTTTAAACATTGTCAACTAATTTTATTGGCCATCATAAGCCACGCTGCTGGTTTAGTTGGTGTTATAAGAGGAAATAATCTATGATTTTACAATGAAGTCAGTTTTATGAATTTATTCCGGTGGGATCCTTGTTCTCAGCTATATGGTTGTGCTAACATAGTCAACTACAACATACTGTGAGAGTTCTTCAGGACGTCACTTTTGCAATATCAGGCTACGTTACTGTAGCTCAGACATCTTAAGTACCGCATTGACACAAATCGTTCCCGATATTTACATTTCACCTTTTTGCATTAGTGTTATGGCGATTTTTTTATGGTCATATCCAAAAATGTGGTACATCCGATATAAAGGGTCTAATTAATAAAATCTACAAAACTCCATGTTTTGTTATCTAATTGTTATTCCTAATATGGATGCATATTGGATAATGGATATCTATCTGATACGATAAAGCTATTTTATACATGGTAATCACCACACACTCTCCATTCATTATTTTTAGGAACTAAATAATTTGGACTAGACCACGGACTCATACTAAACTATTATCTGATAAATTATGCGTGACCGGCGTAAAAGTGATCAAGTTGGAGTGATCGAGAGGTAATCGATATCCCAAAATCTGAATGCATGGTCTTAGGTCTGTAATTACTCAGTGAATTTAATTTGCTTTGTTAGAGAGCGTTGAATAATTATGATGGAAATTAATTTTTCTGTTTGTTTGTTTGCTAGGATTATCTTCTAAGATTGCAATTGATAAAAAATACCAACATGAGAGAACCTAAGCTAACTACATGGCCTTCGATTATCCGTCCAAAAACGGTAAATTTCGTCTAACAAATAGTGTGTTTTAATATCACATCGTTAATATCCGGGTACTTTACTGTTTGATACTACGAAGGATCATGGTGAGGAAATAGAAAAAATGTGTAATTGAGACATGACTTTGGTTACAATATATATTGTTATTTTCGAACGACGCTAATTTTAATTGGATAGATTGAAGTATCTGTTGCTCCTATAAAAGTTCGGTTGATTTTTCTCCATGAATCTGATACCTTCTGAAATGTGATATATTGTGTCAGAAGTGGTAAGAAAATACGATGGTTTCTGATTTTCAAGTGTCTGCCCAAGTAATATGTTGTTTCGTTTAATTTTTAAAACCCAGTAGATTTTTTAATAGCTTAATGTATTAAAAGAAAATGTATTTATTTGTTGGTTGAAAATGTATATTGCGTGAATGGTGTTTACTGACAATGTGAACCACAATGACAAATTTAAACGTAATTCTGTCGTGTATAGTGATAATTCAGTTGTTGTTGTCACTGCTAACAATTCTCCGCCACAACGTTTTAATTTTAATTGCTAAGAAACGTTTTTTGACCTTTGTCGATCCCATTATCTATATCGGGGTTGTGAACATTACGATTCTTTTTAGCCTTTAATCAAAGGATTTGTATTGAGAATAACAAATTTCGATTTAGAAAAAAAAAAAACAAACATGTTGCAAAAAAATACCAAACCAAAGCGTCTTCTTCCCAACCAATTTCCTACAAGCAATTTATCATTCCTGACTTAATTCTAAATACAATGAACTCTATTATTTAAATTTCTTCTACAACGTAACACAATGACTTAGAATTTTAAATATTTCTATATGTCTTCCTCAATCAAATTCATCTTTATAAAACAAACAAAATATTAAAAAAACAAAAACTTTTATCAATCGTAAAAATTAAAAATAAAATTTACAATAATTAATTTTTAATGAAAAATTAAAACGTTTATTAAGAAAACCAAAACAATCTTATTTCTAATTAAAGAAATATAAAATTAGTTTAAAAGCAATAATTTAAAAATAAAAACAACAAAAAATAATAATAATAACAAAACAATAAAAAAATAATAAATCTCTAATAAATTAAATTAATAAGCGATATAGATCAATTTGTAAATAAAAGATAATAATAATAAAAAAAATTTTAAATTTAATAAATAAAAAAATAAAGAGAAAAAACTAGCCATTTTTACTACATAATATATTAATTAATTAAGAAATTTATTATATTTAACAATAACAAAATTATTTAAGTAGATAGAAAATTTTTGTTTTATTATTATTTATATTTGAAAAACAAAAACAATTTAAATTTTAATAAAAAATCAAAAATCGCTTTCTTAACTTTTTTCTTTAACGAAACAAAAATTAAATATATAAAAAATAATAATTTAAAAAACAAAATATTTAAAATAAATTTCATCAATGTATCATATTAAAATATCATCTCGTTAATAATTTAAGGCAAAGTAAACAAAAAATTTGTAAAATTAATTATTATCAAAAACAAATTAAATTTTTTAATTTTTTTTTTTGTTTTTACGAAATTCTGCTTAATTAATATATATACATATATTATAATTTATCGATAGTTATTAATTTTATTTATTTTTATATGCTAAATTTATATAAATGAAAACACAAAAAAATATCAAATTTAATTTAATTAAATTATCTTCGAGTTAGTTATTAATATTAAAAATTATGACGATGAGATATTCTTATTTCAACTTTTTGTAATTAAATAGCTATAAATAAATATGTTTAATTAGGAATGATATGAAATTAGTTTATTACAATTACTATTGTTTGATTTAAGTTTAAATTTTCTTTTTTTTATGTTGAAAACTTAAATAAAAAGAAAAACAAAGCATTAAAAATAAAAATTGTTTTTATTTTAAATTCTTCTTTCCTATTCATAAACGAAAGTTACGATAAATTGAGTTAAATTTTTTGTACAGCTCTATGAAATCTTCGGGCAATTGGAGCTATGAGAGCTGTGGGAACTTTTCTGTCAATATCCATATAAGTATACTGAGAAGAAACGGAAATCTCAGGTGCCATGAAGTAGCTAAGTTTTAATTTAATATAACCAGGCACTTGCCTATTGAGCAACTCCACGTCACCGCAACAACATTTGTTCTAGCATCTGGACTGACCCCCTCCGATTTCGATGAAATTTCATACACAGATAGTCAATGACAAAATAAAAAAAATAACATTTCTTTCGAAAAATGAAATTTCGTTCTGGGAATGACCCAGGGTGGCGGCAAAGTTTTACGGGTTGGCGAAACATTAGTATCTTTGGCGGATGATTGCTAACGATTGACTAAACCGATTTAAGTCATTTTTAGCTCCATTTGAAAGGTAATTGATAGACCTTATAAAAAAATTTTTTTAAATTGTTAGTAATTTTTTAAAACTGTGTTAAACTTAAATAATATTTTCAAAGATGTCGCTGTTGAGGGTACTCTCACTTTTACCACATTTTTTTCCAAAAAAAAAAAAACGTTTAATTAGTTCGTAATCTAAATCGAATGATTCCCAATGGCATGATGTCTCGTTTTGAAAATTAAATTCCTACAAAATTTTAATATCCGTTTTTTCAATTTTTTGTTTTTTAAGAAATGCCTTTTATTTAACTAAAGCCGCCTGAATTCTTGTTTTATAGAAATTTAATTATTTTGAGGATACAAGTTAAGTATTTGAGGGTGTGGATGCTTTTTACATAATTGACTTTTTCTCCCATTTCTACCTGTCCGAAATTATTTATAAACGAATGCACCAGAAATATATTAAAACTGATGCTGAGAAGTAAATAGTGAGAAAAATTATGTGAAATAAAATGCATGTTGTATAGAATTCATATAATAATTAATATTTTATTTTTATTCTAAGTTGTGTAAACAATAAAATAAAAATACATTTATTTATTTATTTAAAATAAAAACAATATACATTTATTAATAATATAAAATAATATAAAAGAAATTAAAAATATAAAATAAATTTGCATTGCATATTAATGGCTTATCTGAAAAAATCCTAGTTTTAGCTGAATTAGAATATATTTTTGTGAGCAATGTTTTTTCATCTTTGGGTATGAACGCATGATATGATTGTGTACCTTTTATAGTTACAGTCTCTGTATCTTGCTTCTAGCCGTAACTTCATTTCTATATAATAATTTTTGCTGGTATATGGTATATGATTATTTGTTAGTTGTGGTAAATTACATGATGAATGTGTGGAATGAGTTGAAAATTTTAAAGAACGGGCTGATAAATTACATGGAAGTTATAAAACTAATGGAATTTTTATGTGAAATACATGCAATGGAATACCACCGATCGATGCAATTTGGACACGTTCATCGATTCTTCTTCAGCATTTATACATAAATTAACACGCAGGCTAAAATTATCTTACCTCAGCATTTTATGGCACAACAACAGTTCATATATTTGGAAAACACAAAAGCAAACTTGAAAGCGGGAGAGCGTTTCGTACTTGGCGATTTTTTGGCGAAAATTGCTCATTTTTCATTCAAGATTCTATGCAAAATTATCATTGTAATAATTTGCAAGCTACGATACAACCGTTTTTAATGTATTATAAACCTACTAGTCAAAGTATCGATCACTTAATTTTTGTCATTATCTCTGATATAACTGAACATGATAGTGTGGCAGTGTATCTATTCATATCACAAATGATTGATTTTATAAAAGATAAAATAAAACATCATAAAAAAAGTCTATATGACTGATGTGTTATGTAGAATGGAGTATGACAACGTAGAGCGGTAGGGTTTCAGATTTATGTAATGTCTGTCATCTCATAAAACACAATTTTGCTTACCACGCATAGTTCATAATAGTTTCCCGTTCATCCCCACTCTATAGACATATTTTCATATAGTTTCCGTTACACAAATTTGTTCTTGGCTTAAGGCAATTCACAATAATATTTCCTTTACATTCCCCTATTATTGACTCACACTGCGTTTTCACTAGCATTACTTCACCATACTACATAAATTTGAATTCTCCGGAGACTAACCGTAATTGCCCTGAATGTTTTCAAACCTCAAACGGCTGTGCATATTCGTCCAAACGTCTCAATATTTAAAAAAACTATTATTACTTCGGTCTGAAAGACCTAAGTATTACATTCATGAGCCAAAAGTGAAATTCTTACCCCCACTTTTTTTGGCATTTCTCGACGTTTTAGGACCTACTGATTCTAAAAAAGCAAAAAAAAAAAATGTATGTCTGTCTGTCGGCCGGCCGACCGGCCGTCCGTCATTACCTACGCTGCAGGGAAAACCGCTGGAGGGATTTCAAAAATGTTTTTCCTAAAAATAGGTATTCACAAGGGACAGGTCCGAAAGGACGCTGTGTTCGATAACTGTGTCCAAAAGTGTGTCCAAAAAATCATTATGTGTGTCTAAAATTGCAAATTTTCATATTTTTGGCTTAAAAAACGTTCATTTTAAGTGATTACGAGTAGGAACATTAAATTTGGAGAAATCTTGATGATCGGGATTGGTATGTGAGATCAAAAACTAGATTATTGCATTATAAGTTTGTCAAAAAAATGTTGTCAAGTGTGTCAAAAGAAAGATTTTTCTTTATTTTTTTACCTAATTTTTTGGAAAAAAAATAAAATTAATTGTTTGTTTGAAATGAAGTTTTATTATTATTATTGAGAATTATGGCATTATAAGTTTGTCAAAAAATAATGTCAAGCGTGTCAAAAAATGATTTCATTTATTTTTTTAGCCAATTTTTTGGAAAAAAAAATGCAGCTGTTTTTATGACGTAATTGTAATTTAAAATTAAATTGGACATGGAAATTTTTGAATTTGTTATAGTTTTTGAAATATTTTTGGAATTTTGAAAAAGTTTGTATAATTGATTTTGTAATAATTTTTGCAATATTTTTAGAATATAGGAAAAAGTTTTAATTTTTGATTTTGTAAGAATTTTTGGAATATTTTTAGAATTTTGGAAAATTTTTAATTTTTGATATTATTATAATTTTTGGAATTTTGAAAAAATTTTCAATATTTGATTTTGTAATAATTTTTGCAATATTTTTCGAATTTTGGAAAAAGTTAGAATTTTTAAGAATTTTTGAAATATTATTGGAATTTAGAAAAAATTTAAATATTTGATTTTATTCTAGTTTTTGGAATTTTGAAAAAGTTTGATTTTATTTAATTTAACAATATTTTTGGAATTTTGATTATAATTTTCCGGCAACGTATTGATGTTTCGTGTTAGTTTTGTAATAAATTTTTAAACAAAGATACTTGTACTTTAACAAAGAGTTATGTTTGATATACATCGCTGCCCAAAACTAAAAACCATGTCCTCATAAAAGTTTTTTGCCGAAAACTATATCAAAATCCTTTACCCAGACCGAGGTCTTGATATCTCAAAGCTGTGAGATTTCAGCCCCTCCATATTTCTACCATTAGTTTTGTCATTGTCTTTAAAAAGATATTATAGATCTTATATAGTTATTATTAACCATATCACTTTCCGTTATAAATCTAGATTTGACTGTAATACGTTTGTAATTTATGGTTTTGTAGTACTTAATCGTCATAGAATCGGTTAAACTTGCGTTTAATCCATTCTAATATATTATCATTTGTTCCACATATGTGGTAAATAACATATTTCGTGAAATCAACTTGTAATTTTTATGTACGGCAAAGTCACAATCAGTAATTATTTTAAAACGGAAGATGTACTAACATTATTTCCCCTACTACGAAATTGGTAGCGATATTTTCAATATTAAAATTACTATAAAAGAGATGACTATACTATCTCGCCTCTCTTAGTCTACTACTTTTTGCAAAATCATCAGACAGGTGATTTTGTTTGACGTCGATTTTTATTTCGATTTATTGTGAAACCACATCACAGCGGTTGTTGAAATTTTGACATCAACAAAAAAACAACTAGCGGCAGATTAATATTTTTTTTGGGATGAAGATCTTTTTTGCTGGGATAGAAGGAAGAACCACACCCAAATATAGAGGATAGTATTGATTTCGGTAAGGAAGAGATTCGTAAGGTAAAATCTGTGATATTAAAAGAATTAAAACTGTATGCGTTTGCATATTAGATTTTGTGGTATTAAATATTGAAGTTTTGTAATCTAGTAGTAAAATCTGTGATATAAAAAAATTAAAACCATATGCTTTTGCATATTAGATTTTGTGACAGTAAATATTGAAGTTTTGTACTCGAATAGTAAAATCGGTGACATTATAAATTTAACCTGTATGCTTATGCGTATTAGATTCTGTGATATTAAATGTTAAAATTTTGTACTTGAGAAGTAAAATCTGTGTTATAAAAAAACAAAACCTGAAACTTTATGAATTTGCATATCCGATTTTTGTGATATTAAATGTTACGTGTCGCTAACCGTAAATGTCAAATAGGAAATAAGTGTACAAAACAAAACCTAAACTGTAGAATTCATGTGTTAAATGTTGCTAATTTTAATTACCATAAGAGATTGAATTACTAGAATAAATTGATTTAACGTACCTGATTACTAAATACAAAAAAAATTGAGAAAAAAATAAATATGTGTTAGCTTTATCTGTGGAAATTTATAACATTTTCTTTTGGAAATACGGCGTGTTTCGACAAAATAAAATTACACAAAAAAATTCGTAAACCTGAAAGAAAGTGCGTTGTTTACTGACCCACCCGGTCCGGCATTGTGTCCAGCTACGGAATAAAATTAATAATACCACGACACAACATTTACCTCGTATTTATGCCATATTTATACCGTTTCCATCAGCTATCGTCCGAAGTATTGGTGACGCTACTTACATACAGTTTCTGTACCATATTTCTACAGTTTTTATTAGTAATTGCTTGAGTTTTAGTGCTATTACAACCAGATTGCAACGCAACATTTATATCAACTTTTTGCTATTACTACCGCAGTTCAAACATATTTCAACGCAACATTTAAATAAAATTTTTGCTGTTACTACCGTATTCCAAACTTATTTCAACGCAACATTTGTATAAAATTGTTTGTGCTATTACTGCCGAATTTCAACGCAACATTTAAGGATTATTTATACAATTTTATCCGTAATACTTTGCCGGTTGGATTATTCATCGCTGATGGAGGGCTAAGGCCGTAAGACTTTGAAGCCTGGAGGATTAATCATGGGGTGAGTGAATTGTGGTTATTTTATTTTATTTTATTCTAACGTAGAAGTGAGAATGCGCGTGAAAGGGTGTACCAGTGATTGAATGGGGGCGTGCTTGTCGTTGCGTGTGTGTGTGAACTGGCGATGCGTGTAGCGAGACACATTTAGTCTAAATTGGAAATGATTCTAATCAAAATATTTTTGCTCCGAGATAATACTTAGTATCCCAAATACATTTTCTTTTATTAATTTATATTTTTAAGTAAATCAAAAATCATTCTCAATTAACATGTAATCCAAACAAAAAAAAGCAATTTCTTGTCATGTTTTATGTTTATTAATCATATTATACATTAACCAACTGTAAACTACAGGTATTGAAACAAACTGGTTTGGAAATGTTTATTTAACTTACAAATAAAATTATAACTTTTTTTTGGATCTGTAAATACTTTTCTTTTGGGAATTACGTATGGTTTTAAAAAAATTTCGAAAGTGTTATTAATAAAGAAAAAGGGAAATAAATAATGAAGACTTTCAATATAGCGTGTGACGTTCTCCCGTGCTCTAAGATTTGATTCTCGGTTTACCAGCAATAGCAGTGGTGTACAAGCTGTATCATATTGATCAAATGACAGCAATGCAACTCAGGTTTGATTGCTACCATTTGTGGTACTTGCTGTGGGTCTTGGAGCTTAGTCGTCTTGCTTCGCCGTCTGAGTGTGTGGGTGAATGTTGGCGTGTGTGAAGCGTGAGTGTGTGGGCGTATGGGAATAATTGTGGGGGTTGGACGCGCTGATAGGGGTTTTTTCGCAAAAGGGGTCTCCTTTTTTCACTTGTATTTTTTTCCATTTCTGTATATTTTCGTAAATTGCGTACATTTCTGCATTTGTGTTGAAGCAGCAGGTATTAATCTATCAAATCCACGATGGCTGAGCTTTAGTCGTTACGGCGTTAAATTACTCTAGGTACGCATCCTGCTATACCATTCTCATTGGTTCGCCAATGAGAAAGCTCTTCATTACAGATGGTACTGGATCTCTGCAAACCCCTATGGATCTTTATGAATGGGCAACAAAATCAACAATGAATTTTGCATATACCAGTAAAAATTATTATGCAGAAATGAAGTCACGGCTAGAAGTAAGATACAGAGACTGTAACTATAAAAGGTATACAATCATTTCATGCGTTCATACCCACAGATGAAAAAACATTGCTCACAAAAATATATTCTAATTCAGCTAAAACTAGGATTTTTTCAGATAAGCCATTAATATGCAATGTAAATTTTACTTTATTTATACAAATACCTAGCTTGTATCTTCAAAATAATTAAATTTCTATAAAACAAGAACTCAGGCGGTTTTAGTTAAATAAAATGCATTTTTTAAAAAACGAAAAATTGAAAAAACGGAAATTAAAATTTTGTGAGAATTTTATTTTCAAAACGAGAAATCATGGCATTAGGAAACTTACGATTTAGATTAAGAATTAATTAAACGTTTTTTTTCTGGAAAAAAATGTGGCAAAAGTGAGAGCACCCTCAACAGCGCTCTCTTTGAAAATATTATTTAAATTTAACACAGTTTTACAAGATTAGTAAAAAATTTAAAAAAAAAAATTTTATAAAGTCTATCAATTACCTTTCTAATGAGCTATAAATGACTTAAATCGGTTTAGTCAATCGTTATCAACCGTCAGTCAAAGATACTAATGTTTCTCCAACCCGTAAAACTTTGTCACCACCCTGTGTCATCCCCAGAGCGAAATTTCATTTTTCGAAAGAAATGTTATTTTTATTTTGTCATTGGCTATCTGTGTATGAAATTTCATCGAAATCAGAGGGGGTCGGGAACATCGATGTTGCGGTGACGTGGAATTGCTCTATTACAGATGAATTTAGGTGTCGAAAGTTGTAACTAAATTAGGGAGACATATCACACATATGTAAAAGAAAAATTTTCCAAGAACGGTAAGTATTTTCTAAGAAAGAGGAAACTGTTTACAACAAAACGAATACACTACGAATCACGAATCACTAACTCGTTTTCCTATAAAAAAAAAACAAAAATAAGGGAACTTTCATTGGGTTTTGATGATTTTTGCTAATGGAACCATAAAAGTTTTGGGGAAAAATAAAGTTTTAAATATTCAGCAAAATGAGATGTCACCGATGAAAGATGAGACCAAAACATGTACCGTGATGAAGTTTGAGCATAATCAAATAACGGGTGTAACAAATGCCAGAATGTTTTGTAAATATTTTCGTCTTGAATGGATAAATGGCCATTGCTTAGGTTTTGTCGATTTATGATCAGATTTATGTGGCAATCGTATTTCTTTGACTAATTTTGAGGACATGGATATCCAAAGCTTCCTTTCAGCCTCTACGCTCATTTGTTTTTGGAAAAAATAGTGTTCAAAACTTGCAAAATAGCCAAGGGGTTAACAGATCTTAGCGAATGTCTAATGAAAGAGGAGATCAAAACACACTGAATTTTTAGCTTTTAAAAGACTCGAGCAAGTTTTGGAAGTTCTCTTTTATTTGACCAAATAGTTTTTTTTAAACAATATTATCAAAGTTTTTGCAGTAAAAAAATATTGCGACGCTGATGCATAGGCTGACTTCACCACAACTCTGGAAACATAGTGTTCTGGATATATAATGAGCTAATATCCATAAAATACTTTAATTAAAAGCTAACCAATATTATGGACCAATATTATTAGTTCTAATAATAAAAATATTAGCACAAGCAGTAGTATCCCAACAAACATAAATTCTGTTGTACGAGAAAAAGCAAAAAAAAATTTTATCGGAAGTGACAAACCGGAAGTTAGGATGCAGAACTGTTGTAAACCGTACTAAATGTGTATGTACCAAATTTCATCCAATTCGATTATCAGGTACAGAAGTTATTGAGCTTCCAAAATAACAGGTGCTTGGAGTTCCCCCTTCCACTGTTCACTATCGTTAAAAAAAACTAATCAGTTCCTTGCCATACATATTTGCATCTTTTTGCGAAGTGTAATCAAAATTACTTAACGAACGAATGTTGTATGCTTCTAACAAACATTGAAACAATAAACAGGTGTTCGGCAGGACCCCACCAATTATCCCAATATTGTCCAAAAACTAATCAATTCTTTGTCATTAAAGTCTTCATCTGTTTTCAAAGAGCCATTAAAATTGTTTAATGAATGAAATCTGTATGCTCCCAACAAACTTTAAAAATAAAGTGTGAAAAGTCAGCAGTTATATGGTAGACCCCCCGCCACTTTGATCAATGTCAACCAAAAGATGATAATTACCTTCTTACACTAATTGAAACTTTTCCATAAGTTTTATCATAATCACTTCATTATTGTAGTGTGCATAAAGATACTGGAAAAACAATAAAAAAAATTTTTTTTTATCGGAAGTAAAAAACCGGAAGTTGGGATGCATAGTTTTTGTAAATATTACTAAATGCTCATGTACAAAGTTTCATCCAATTTTATTATCAGGTACAGATGTTATAGAGCTTTAAAAAAAACAGGTGCTCCAGGGACCCCCACCACTTTGTTCACTATCGCTCAAAAACTAATCAGTTCTTTGCCATACATGTTTGCATTTTTTTCCAAAGTGTCATCAAAATTGGTTCACGAACGAATGCTGTGTGCTCCCAACAAATATTGAAAAAATGATGACACAGTAAACATGTGTTAGGGAGACCCCGTACCACTTATCCCAATATTGTCCAAAAACTAATCAGTTCCTTGTCATTTAAGTTTCCATCTTTTTCCAAAGTGTCATTAGAATTGATTAATGAATGAAGTCTGTATGTTCCCAACAAACTTTAAAAACAAAGTGTGAAAAGTCAGCATTTGTATGGTAGACCCCCCACCACTTTGATCAATGTGTCCCAAAGGATGATAACTATCTTCTCACACTAATTGAACCCTTTTTCATAAGTTTCATCATAATCACTTCATTATTGTAGGCTGTATTGTGCATAAAGGCACTGAAAAAACCAAAAATTTAACGGAAGTGAAAAACCGGAAGTTGGGATGTAGAACTGTTGTAAACTGTACTAAATGCTCATGTACCAAGTTTCATCCATTTCGATTATCAGGTATCAGGCTTTAAAAAAAACAGGTGTATGGGACACCCCCCACCACTTTGTTCACTATCGCTCAAAAACTAATCAGTTCTTTGCCATACATGTTTGCGTCTTTTTCCAAAGGGTCATCAAAATTCATTCACGAATGAATGTTTTATGCTCCCAACAAACATAAAACTTTGTGAAAAAAAACCACCTGTTGTATGGTGGACCCCCCAACCCTTTATCCAATGTGCTCCAAAAGCTGATAAAATCTTTCTCATGTTATTTAAAAGCTTTTCGCAACGTTTCATGAAAATCGATCGGTAATTGTAGGCTACAGTAGGGACAAACACCTGAAAAAAAACTTTTTAACCGGAAGTGACAAACCGGAGGTTTGTATGCAGAAATATGGGAAACAGTACTAAAACCTTATATACTAAGTTTCAATAAGATCATAGCTCGGGGTCAGAAGTTATTCAAGATTTAAACTTAGAGGTGTTCGGGAGACCCCCCGCCATTTTGTCCAAATTTAAAATGAATTCAGATCTTCTATTTTCAAGTGAACCTGTATCATTTGCCAAAGTTTCATCAAGATCCTATGCAGAAAACTCACCCACCCACTCACCCACCCACCCACGCACACACAGACGTACACCAAATTTATTTTGGCTATTTAGATAGAGGATGGTCCAAAACAAAAGAAAAAATAAAATTTGGGGTATGTAAGATTTTTTTTTTCACGATAGATTGCATTACTTCACACAATTTAAAATTGTGGTGAAGTAAAAATTTAAAAAAATTCACGGGTATAGGGATTTTGCTATATCGAAAAAGAAATTTTGTTTTTGGTTGTTATAATTTCAAATGTTCATTGGAGGGGGTTTAAAGTAGAAATTGTATAACAAAAATTATTTTTGATCGTGTCATAGGAAAGCTGATTTTTTTTGTAGTGCAAAACAGTTTTTTGTAATTTTTGAAAACACAGTTTTCGACTTATTTTCAAAAATATAAATTTTTTTTGTAACATCCACAAAAGTGCTGTTGTAGCTGTTGAACATGGCACTATCGTTGTACATTTTGCACCCTTTCATCTGCTATATTTGGTTCCAGGATTGATGTAAGCGTTCGTTCAACCAAAAAATGCCCTGGAATTAATACTTCAAGATCATTGGGGTCAGAAGAGAGTGGAGTAAGCAGTCGTGAATTTAATGTTGCCTCCACTTAAACGTTGTATTGATCTCTTCGTAGGTTAATGACAAATTGCCCATTATCCATCGGAAATGGTGTTTAGTTAATTTTACTGCAGCCTCATAAATACCGCCAAAATGAAATTCCGAGTTTAATATATACTAAAATTCCGAATTATCATGTCTACTTGGCATATATGTGAGATTCCTTCCTTCAAGTGCCTATGAAAGAGCTCGTAAAAGTCGTGAAGAGCAAAATTTTATTCTACAAAGTTAGGTAACACTATCAGAAAAAATATACTTACGTATACCTCTTGTCGCGATAAATCTCCTCAGGGCTCCAATAAATGCATCTGATAATAGGTCAGATACAGTTCCAAGTGAACCGCTTTGACGGCCAGACTAACAAATATTGCCAAATATCCTTTGGTTTTACCCTTGCCTCGAATTTTGTGATTTTTAAAAAATGGGCCAGTGAAATCAATTCCAACGTTATAAAATGGTGGCGCACACGCAACTCGTTGAATTGGAAAATTCCCCATCATTCGTTGACTCGTCTTTACTCGAACTCGGAAACAAACGATACATTATTATTGACCAATATTCCCGTCACACTGCTGCCAATAATACTTGTGGTCCTGCGTGAAATATTTTTTACGCAAGTATGAAATGATTAATAAGGCAATTGCGAATGAGAAAATGGTAATAAAATCTAAAAAACTACAATCTAGGAAAGGCGACAAAAAAATTAAAGAGTCTTTAGGATTAAGTGGTTTTTTGATATTAATCAGCTCCAGTTGCTCTTTAAAACTAGTAAATCGCACTGTTTTTATTCTATATTTCATGTCGTTGTCGTTGATACCACAATATATTCGATTGCTCTTTAGTTTGATTCTTGAATTTTAAATAAAGCGATGAACAAAAGTCATAATTCTTTGAACTGAAAAAAAATCTTGTGACTTGAATTGTTGTAAAATGTCTTGCATATCATCGTTTTCCTTTACTGATGAACATACCAAAGTTGATTTGGAATTGCAGCGTTCTGGTATATCATCTAATTTTAGAAATAGAGATGTTAGCCATTGTTCAATTGAATTTTGTAAACGGAGGATCCAGGATTTTGCAGTAATCTTATGGTGAACATGCTCTAGATAACAAATCAGCTGCGTTAAATTCTGAACTTATATGCTGCTAGTTAGAAGATTTTGATAATCTTTGAATCTTTACGACTCGATTCCTGAAAAATGATTTTAATGTAGTCTATTCTGAGTTAAGACACGATAATGTTATAGAAGAATCTGACGGAGGTATGGTTGTCTTACTGAAAGGCGCTATACGAGATTTTGCTGAAATTTATTGAATATTAATGAAATTTCCCCTTTGTGCTTTAAGATAGATAACTGCGCCATCCATGAATCTCATACATAGTTTCGTTTTCCTATGCTAGTGTAATTTGTTGGCTAACTTGAAATCCTGCCATGAAGTAATTAAGTTTTGAGGAAGCGATTGATCCCAATTGCACCTTAGCATCCATGTTGTAAATATATTTTGGCGTGTGTGAGCGGATCAAATTTGCGAGCTATGTCCTAGAATACCGTTCTTTTTGTAATTCGATCTCAATCGTCTTGCACATGGACATTAAACTGAAACGTATCCGTTGATGACTGCCAAAAGATCCCAAGTGTTTTGATAAAATCACCATTGTCGAGAGTTGAAGTAATTTTTCGCGATGCTCCGGAAGCGTGTTCTTTAAGATATCCTGATGATTAAAACTCCATTTCCGAAAATCCGTTCCCGTCGTGCTTAAAATATTGTAATATTGTAAAATATTGTAATATTGTAATATTGTAATCGTAATTTGTTTCTTCAAAGTTTTAGCCTCTTTCTGACTGTTACTACCGGTTAGTAAATCATCAACGTATACAGCATAGTTCATGATCTATGGCGCAACCAGGTAATGTTCTTAATGAATATCGGCTAGTTTTTGAATGCACTTGGTTACAAGGTAGGAAGCGCTTGCTGTGTCAAATTTTAAAGTGAACTATTTATAAATTTTTAATGTTTCTGATGGATTTTCTCGCCATAATATGTGTTGTAGTTGAGCATTTTCGTCAGTGCACATGGACATTAAACTAAAAGGTATCTGTTGATGGCTGCCAATACATCCCAAGTGTTTTGATAATACCACTATTGTCGAGCTGATGTAATTTTTTGTGATGCTGCGGGAGCGTGTTCTTTAAGATATCCTGATGATTATAACACAATTTCCGAAGATTC
The DNA here is from genome assembly GCA_963693315.1 of Diogma glabrata. Lineage (NCBI taxonomy): Eukaryota > Metazoa > Arthropoda > Insecta > Diptera > Cylindrotomidae > Diogma > Diogma glabrata. The sequence continues at coordinate 397,843,923 of OY856187.1, forward strand.
ATTTCCACCTTCCTTAAAATATACGTAATTTGTTTTTTCAAAGTTTTAGCCTCTTCCAAACTTTTAGTACTGGTTAGTAAATCATGGTTCATGATCTGTGACGCAGCCGGGTAACGTTCTTGATGAATATCGGCTAGTTTTTGAATGCACTTGGTTGCAAGGTAGGAAGCGCTTGCAATACCAAATTTTAAAGTGAGCAATTTATAAATTTTTAATATGTTTCTAATGGATTTCCTTGCCAGAATATGTGTTGTAGTTAAGTTGACAAGTTGACAAGTATCGGATAGTACATTTTACAGATGTCTGCACTGAATACGCATTTGTAAATCTCTCTGTAATAGAGGCCATACCATAAGAATATCGTTTAAAGACTTTCCGGAATCATCTTTTTCTGAAACATTAAATACTACACTCATTTTGGTAGTTGACCCATCTGGTCTAAAAATACAATGATGAGGCAGAAAGAAATTTATTGTTGCAACATCTTCTACGGCTACTTGCTTCATATTACCAAATTCTAAATGCTCTTGCACAGTATTTCTATAAGACATTCTGAACTCTTGATTCTGGTTCAAAGGATGTTCCAGAGCAATGAATCGTCAACGAGCCAGATGTTGTGAATTTCCTAAAATAAAAGGATATGTTGAGATAATGGAAGTTTAAAAACAAATTTACCTGCTCGAGATCAAAAAATTTCTGAAGTTGTGGTTGAAATGTTACATACGTGGTTGTTTTGTGGTGATGATGACAAACAATGTGTAGTTTTTCCAACCACAACCCATCTAAGCATAATATTTTATAAAATGGGCATATCTGGATCCAAATGAATTTGGCCAACAGCTTGTATTGCGTAATAAATGTCTCTATTAGCAAATCTATGCACTGCAGTGTCGAAAATACTGTATCAGCTAACCTAATATTGTGTGGTATTGCCCATTGAGTCGCATTTATACTAGTTGTAGGTTCAAATCCCATAATTCTTGGTAGTAAATGGATATCAATCGGGGCCGTGTAGGCATTAATACGTGATTAAATTGTAATTGATAACATAGAATGGCATGATAATGTTGATGCGCTTATTCCAGTTATCGATGCGTCGACTTTTTTTTTTAAATGAAGTTGAGCTGCAAATTTTTCAGTCATAAGATTGGGCTGTGAGCCACTGTCGAGAAGTGTCTTACGACCATTACAGTCAAAATAGCTTTTTGTGAGGGAAAAATTAGCAACAGCATGAAAACTATTGGATAAATAAGAAAATATTGCGCAAATGAAGGAAAACATAGATTAAAGGTGATCCGAGCTACGCGGGTGAAATGTGGTGAGCTTTTAGGGGTAGAAAATGGTTTTTCACGATTTTCAGCGAAACTAAGCCTTCAATCGAAAATAATTTTAAGCAAAAATTGTAGGTAGTAAAAAGGTCTATAGCTTTTATATAAGCCATTTTTTCACATAACCTAAAATTTGCCGTGAAAATATAAAAAAACCGAGAAAAAAAAGGTCTTTTCGTTTTTAATTTTTATCTCCCACAAAAAAAAATTTTTTTTCACACAATTTGGTGTGTGAAAAAAATTATTATGTCCCTAATACGTTGTAATTTTTGGAATCAAAATATTTATTTTTACGTTTGATTTTGATTTTAAGCCAAAAAAGTGACCTCATTTTCACACGAAAATTCTCCTGTGCTGGAAAAAGTTTTTTTAAAAAAAATCAGTAATCTTTATTTTTGTTGAAACGTCTACTTTTATATGGTGTAAAAAAAACATAAACACGGAAACATTTTCCAGCAAATGCGAAAAACTGAATAAACTTGATTTTAAAGAGTTATTTTTCAATGATTGTTTAAAAATATTCATTATTTGTTAAAATTTACCGTTGAAATCCTTAAAAAATATAAATTTTTTCCCATGGTAATGTTTATTTTTTTTACATCATCTAAACGTAGACGTTTCAACAAACATAATGATTAATGTTTTTTTTTTTAAACTGTTTCCCATACCGGAGAATTTTCGTGTGAAAATGAGGTCACTTTTTTGGTTTAGAATCAAAATTAAACGTACAAATAAATATTTTGATTTACAACAATTACAGCATATTAGGGAAATAATAAGGTAAGTTTCCACCGAATTGTGTGAAAAAAAATTTTTTTTTGTGGGAGATAAAAATTAAAAACGAAAAAGCATTTTTTCTCGGTTTTTTCTATTTTCACGGCAAATTTTAGGTTATGTGAAAAAATGACCGGCATAAAAGTTATAGACCTTTTTATTACCTACAACTTTTGAATTAAACTTTTTTCGATAGAAAGTCTAGTTTCGCTGAAAATCATAAAAAACCATTGTCTACCCCTAAAATTTCACCCCAGCTGCACTTGATGGTTGAAATTTCAATGGCCGTGACAAGTCCAGTTGCACTATATTGTAATAAAATAATAATGCTGCCTTGTTTTGTAAATTATAGTTTTTTTCCAAAATTTTGATGCGTATCCTAGTCCGAAACAAAGGAATCAAGTTGTAAATATTTTAATATAATTTTACATTCATTATTACAGGAACTTAATGCTGCGATACAAATTATGTGCAGGTAAGCATGATCGAATAGTTTTTATTTGTAGATAAATTGTTGACTTTTAATTTTATTTTTAGGCAATTTCTTCACATTTCACACCCGTAACTCGGATCACCGTTAACTTATGTTTCCCATCATTTGCGCAATATTTTCTTATTTATCCAATAGTTTTCATCCTGTTACTAATGTTTTCCATTTTTGGCGTGTTTTTAAGGTATCTAGACTGGTCTAATATGAATTAGAAGAATTAATATTTATAATATTTTGATATTCTTGGACTGCTGAGCGAAGTGATGCTGTCTTAGGTAATAAGTGCTTTTTCAGAATGGATGAAATTGTTTGTACTATGTAAGGCATCACGAGTACTAAAATTAGACTTGGCAGTTTCTAGACGAAGAAGTGAGTGATGACGAATTGCACAATTAGGCTTATTGCAATGAAATAATGATGAACATTCGTTTATTTGGTGATCATTTCGCAAACAATTTAATTGCACTACGTCGATCTTCAACCGATAGATATAGAAATTTTCTGCAACGATGGATTTGATTACCTGGAAGTTTACAAAAAACACAGTCTGCTATTTATCTAGATTTAGAAGCTATAATAGTTGTATGCGATGTTAATGGATGTTTAGTTTGAACTCGGGAAACTTGGAAAATTTTCTAAGCGTAGTTAACGTATCTATAGGCTCCTCACCCTTTAATTTCTTTATCATATCTAAAACTAACGCTGGAATGTCAAAGCATTTAATCACCCGAAAAAGTACCGCAAAGCATATAAAAGCATCAAATCCTGCCGGAGATGCCATTAAATATACAAGAAGAATGGCAAACGCTTCAATCAACCATTATATCCGCAGCACAATCTACAATCTACAACGACCACCAAAATCACGTAACGAATGGTTTGATGACGAGTGCCGTGAAAGCGTTGAGCGCAAACAAAAACTGCGAGAAAACTATGCACTAGAAAAGCCTCGGTAAAACTCCTACGGAAAAAGAAACGCGAACACTTAAAGAGCTGTATCGAAAACATCAATCAACATGCGGCTAACGGAAATTCAGAAGAGATCCATGATCCACAGCCATCAAAAATGGAAACAACGAGCTTACAACAAATGAAATGTGACTGAATTGTCAATCTACTATAAATATAACTTTAGCGAATTCTCCTCTAAGGAAATTTAAAATATTCTTACACCGTGTGCGGAGTATAATCGACAAACAAGAGCTGCCGAGTTATCTCATCCATTTGTTGTACAAATACCTCGTTGTAGAACCGTGTCCTTCCAGAACGACTATTTTAATAGAGTGGCCAAATTGTGGAACTCAATGCCCTCCTCTGTATTTCCCGATGAATTTTTACCTCAGGCATTTAAAGAAAATGTACATCGACATTTAAAACAATTAGTATAGTTGTCCCTATATCCTCTTTCCTTCCATTTTCCTCATCTCGTTTTTTATAGTTGGCATGGTATCTTCGGATATTCAAAGAGTCTGAATAATGAATATTTCATATTTAGTGTGCTAAACATGTCTAACTAATGAATAAAAAAAAACGAACGTGATGTGCTGGCAGTATGGCGATCCCATTTTCAAAACCTACTAAATAGGACGCATACAATAGGACCTACTAAATAGGACGTTGATTTCTATCAAGAATATGATTGTATCCTCCGCAACAACTTTTGGTCCGCACTCATATGCCTTTGTATCTCAAAGAAACTTGGTTTTCTGTGAAAACTCACAACATTAAGATTAAATTGTAGAATAGTAATCAAAGGTTTCTAATCCTTTTGATATAAAATCAGGTGTTCGACAAGAAGATGCACTCGAAAAGCAAAAGAAAAACCGGATTGAGACACAAGCTGTATCTTTAACATATCTAGTCAAATTCTCGACGTCAACTGCGTGTTGATATTGTGCTTCTCGGACGTAGAACAAGTGATATTAAGGATAGTCCGTCACAGCTTTAAAGTAATGCCAAACGACTAGGATTATGCATCAACACCGGCAAAACTAAAGTTTTAACAACATCTAGAAACACACCTCCCGAAAATCTGGATACTGGCGACTATAAAGTGGGGGAAACGTTGAATACCTCGGGTCTGTAAGAACATCGTCAAATGACATGCAGGCAGATATCAAAGCCCGTGCCTCTGCCGCATAGAGAGTTCTCTACGTTTTCTTCGTGGTCATGTAGGATCACACTTTAAAAAAGTATTAATTTGACCCGTACTTACCTTCGGAAGTGAAAGCTCGACACTGACTACCTCCGACTGTAGAATTCTATCGAAGTTTGAGAGGAAGGTCATATGAACAATTTATGGTTCATGTAAAGTTGGTGAAAATCAGAATAGAATCCCGAGAATGAATCACGAGATCAGAAAGCTCCTTGGAAGCTGCAATATAACCGGATTCATTAAATCCAACCGGATTAAATGGTTTGGTTGTGGAAAAGGGGCTCCATTAAATAGAATGTTAAAAAAAAGTGTCCCAGCAACAACCAGCTGGTGTTCGTCGAAGAGGAAGACCTAGATAACACTAGCGTGATGACATCATCCAAAACCTACGTGATATAGGATGTCGAAGATAGGGTCAACTGGTCACGCAACGAGATGATTGAGAGAGAGGGTTGTCAAAACCTTTCTTTCAGCACCAATTCTCATTTTTTTTCGGAAAAAATATCGTTTAACACTTTCAAAATAGGCAAGGGGTTGGTCTTTCATTTTAGATAGCCAACAAAATGAATTGTCACCGATCTTGGCGAATGGCATGTCAACTGAAAGAGGAGATCAAAACATGGACCTCGTCAAAGAGTTACTTTTATGCTTCCTTCCCTGTTTGGTGGTTTGGGTCAGATAAATAAATTGCAAGGCAACGATACCCGTAAGTTCAATTTTTTTGATCTAAGCATAAAAATGATAAAATGAAATCGTTATGAACAAAAGGATATTAATAAAATACCATAACCCAATTTAAATTCACTGCAAATAGCGAAATACAAGTAATTTCGTAAAATGAAAACCTTCTGAATATATTTAAAGAAAATGAACATCATAATTTCAGATTTTCCTTAAATAACATCTTTATTTAAATAATAAGAATTGCTGTCTTAACACTAAATATGAAATCGCTTAAACGATAAGACATGATGCATTCATTCATTCATCTCATGCATAAAACATCACAAGAATTCTCTCAATTTATTTCAATATAAGAACGAGTAATATTTCAATAATAAAACAAATGGCAAAACAACTATATAACCGTTGATTTTCATCATAAAAAAACAACAACAATAACAAAAGAAAAACTTGGAAAATTTTATTTTATTTCTGCAAGAAAATAAAAGAAAAGAAAAGAAAAACTTCATTTTCTTAAATTATTAGAAACTTTTTTGTTTAAAAAAAACACGCAAATTCTTGAATGTAAATGATTGCATGATCATTCTCCTTCATGCTTTTGTCCTTAATTGAAATAAAAAATACTAAACGGAAGAAAAAGTGTAAAAATTTGCAATTTAATTTCTTTAATTTTCATTGCTTTTCTTTTCTTAAAGGAATTAAATGAGTTTTCACGTTTGAAGTTGGAAAAAGTTTTAGAAGTTTTGAATCAAAATATAAGATTTTTGAATTCGTTATTTTGAAATTCGAAACGAGACTCAAAACTTTGTTCCACTTAAAAAAATAATACCTACTTAATGGCGGATCGGACTAAGAACGACAATAAAAATAATAATTAAACACTTTTCGACCACTACAAATCATATAATCCTTCCATCATGAAACTAATGATTGTTAATTATCACAAATTATAATTGTAATAATAAAATAAAAATTAATTTTCCAACACAACTGTCGTATCCGTTACAAATTATAAATTATCGTAAATTTAATGATGCAAAAAGATGGACCATTAAAAATTCTGCTGTACTACATTTTCTGTGTAAAATAATTCGTTGAACAACGATATCGTTTCTCTATTTGGTTAAGTTATTTCACATTTGTATGATTGTGGTTGGATTTTTGAAAAGAATAAATTTTATAATTGTTATTATTAATTCTATTTAGGAAAAATAAATTTTTTGAGAATTGGATATTGTTGATAACACAACTAAATACATAAAAATGTTAATTTTCAGGTGTGCAATTTATCTAAATGGTGTGAAATAATACAAATTTAGGTGATTTGTTGTTTAAAACTATTGAAAATTAATTAACATAAATTTATTATTTGGAAAATTTACTGTGGTAATGTGTTCAGGTTCAAAATTATATAAAGAATAAATTTATATTTTATATGACAACACTTACGATATTGACACTGAAACCTTTTTGAAAAAAAAACCAATAGCGTTGATTGATCTTCTTTGCAGAAATCTTCTGAAATGATCTCCTTAGAGAGCCAAGCATTCTCCCACAATGTGAGGGATCATTCCTTACTCCAAAATTTACCATGTGTTTATTCACTTGACGATAGCCTATTAGTAGTCACACCATTAATCTTCAGTCTGACCAGGTCACATTTAACATAAATCCGGTATATTGCGGTATATAGTTCTGGGTTGAAAACTGGGAGACCTTTGTAATGAAGTGCTTTCTCATCAAAGGATGAGAATGGCGTAGCAGGCTGCGTACCTAGATTTTTTGTAAAGCCGTAACGACTAAGGCTCAGTCACCGTGAATTTGAGATGTAATAAACCTGCTGCTTCAGCACAAATGCAGAAATGTACGCAATTTACGTGAATATTCGGAAGTGAAACAAAATGCAAATGAGAAAATGAGACTCTGGCGACCCATTTTTACGAAAGAACCGCGGTCAGCACGTTCAATCCCCACATTCACTCACACACGCTCACACACACACACACATTCATTTACACCCCTAAATCATTAAAATAAAAAGAAATAATTCTTTTTAGTTACACTCACCCCATGGTTATATCCTCCCGGCCTTCAAGTCCTGATTATTTCAGCCCTCCATCAGCACAGCTGCATGCACATACGTGGCTTCAGTTGAGCATGCGAAGTCAATATTGCATATAATTGCGTGGATTACGCGTGAAATATGGTATCAAAAATTCTATACATAAACGTTGAATAAATTGCAAATATAGTTGAATACGTTGAGACTACGATGTAACAATTTGTATAAATAATCGTTGAATAAATTGCAAATATAGTTGGATACGTTGGAAATAAAATGTAGCAATTTGTATCAATAAAGGTGGAATAACTTGCAAATACGGTTGAATACGTTGAAAATACGATACGAAAATTGATATATAAAAGCGTTGAATAAATTTGTAATTATAGTCGAATATGTTGAAAATACAATGTAACAATTTGTATAAATAATCGTTGAATAAATTGCAAATATAGTTGAATATGTTGGAAATAAAATGTAGCAATTTGTATCAATAAATGTGGAATAACTTCCACATACGGTTGAATACGTTGAAAATACGATACAAAAATTTGTATAAATAAACGTTGAATAAATTTGTAATTATAGTTGAATACGTTGAAAATACAAGATCACAATTTGTATGAATAAACGTTGAATAAATGGCAAATATAGTTGAATACGTTGAAAATGCAATGTAACAATTTGTTTCAATAAAGGTTGAATAAATTTGCAAATACAGTTGAATGCGTTGGAAGCAAGAGGCAATAATTTGTGGATAACTAAAATTCGTTGCCAATGGTGCCAATGATGATTCAAATATTGTATCAAAATTCGTTGTCCAAGTTGAAATTGATGATAGAAATATTGTACCAAAATATGTTGTAAAACTCGATAATGATAACACACATATGATACAAAACTTCGTCGTACAAGTTGCCAATGATGATATAAGTTGGATGAAAATATGTTGTAAAAGTTTGACAAAGTTGGTGCAAATATTTTATAAAACTTCGTGTAAAAGCTGAAAATGATGATGTAATTATTATATGAAAATGCGGGGTACAAATTGATACAAATTCGTTGTACAAAATTGATGTAAGTATGGTATGATTACGTAGTAATTGTAGTGCCGTATTAACTCAAGCAACTACGGATCAGATAACACTACAAAGTTATAGCCAGGCGATGCGATAAACAACAAACGAAATAAATTCTAGCATTAATCTTTAATAATAATCACAAACAGTTATGTACAATTTTGTTGGTTCAACTTAATACAATCAACTTGCAATGTTCTGCACTGGTACAATACCAGGTTCTTAAATGTCTACACAAATAAATTAACACATAAATAAGTTACAATTCGTTTTGCTTTATAATTGGCTAGGTTACATGCAATTTGGCTAATGAAATTACTACTTAAATTTTTTCTATATTCAATTTATATTTTTCCCGAATAAATAACACGTACTAGGTCATAAATACTGATAACGGACAATCAGACGAGAAAATCAATAACAGTTAAGTACAGTACCTGTGTAACATCTCTTTTTGAGGTTAATAACACCAATTTCAATTAAAAACAAATGGAGTTAACGATAAACAAATACAAGGAACAGATAATATATTTTTTTTTTATTGATTACACACTGATTTTATTTTGGTTGATTTTTTTGTTTCTTTGAACATTTATAGATTCTTTTCACTACATGAACATCACAAAATTTACTAAATATCACAGATTTTAAGTATAATTAAAATGAAAAGCCAGCTCGCTTAGCTTCTGAAAAAAATCAACCTCCTACACCAGACGTCAAAATTGCAAAAAAACTGCGAAAGTAATAGAATGCGCGAGTACTGTGTGAATCGTAAATCCAACTAAGAGATAAAGAATTGTATAGTCGTTCCTTATATAGCCAAAATTTCAATATCAAAAAACTCGAATACAGGGTTTCTGAGGCAAGGCAATTAATTTACATTATGCAAATAAAAGTTAGGACCATGTTTTTGTTATTAACACAAAACTGTTGGTTACTTTTGTACTACTTAACATTGCAAAAAAATAATTTTGCGAAACAAATCCTTTACGACACATTAATAATAATCATCAATGAACTAAAATGAATTAAACGCAAGTTCAATCGATTCTATGACGTTCATGAATTACAAAACAACAATCTACAACAGTATTACAGCGAAACTCAGATCCATAATGGAAAGACAACTTGATAAAGACACCCATTCAGGAAATCGAATGCATAACAAATTGTAGGATACTAATTCTTCCCATTGTGACGGTTGGACAAACACGCACGGCTGCTTTGAGATTTGAAAACTTCGTTGTTCAAATATGGTTAGTGTTTCGAGACGTCAGATTTCAGCAGTATTGCAAAATTAAATATTAATGTTTATATATATAAAAACTATGGGTTACGGAGACTATAAGGAAATATGACTATCGATGGTGGATGGATAAGAAACTATTACGAGCTACCTATGTTAATGAAAATGTCAACTACTTAATCAGAGACTACAATACACTACGTTCAGGCGTTGTCCCAGGCTATTCATTACACCTTGCAGCCTTCCATGTTCCTTCATTGAGAGTTACTGGATCAAATGAGAATCGGTTCGACTAACGAACTTATCCTCCCTTTCTATATACCAATTGCTGTACAAGGTTGGTTGTTAAATTTTAAACAAAAAAAATTGAAAATAAATTTTATTTTATTTTATTTTATTTTTGCATGTACGTCTTTGTAAAGACAGAGTAAAGGTTAAATAAGATAAAATATATAGAGTGTGGGTTAGGGTTAGTGAAAAGGATGTGAAGATAGAAGACGTACAATTCTATAATTGGTGAGATAGTTTTGTAATTAAAAAATATTTGGTATTTTATATTTACTGTTACTGTTACTTACCTTTTATTGTAATGTAATAAATTTATTATTTAAAGCATAAATTTGTTTTGTATTCCCTGGTAACAAGAAATGTAAATTTACTTCGGTTTTGTAAAAACCAAAGTATTGAACTCTCGAGCCAAAAGTGAAATTCTTACCCCCACTTTTTTTGGTATTTTTCGACATTTTGGGACCTTCTGATTCTAAAAAAGCAAAAAAAAATTTTTATCTGTCTGCCGGCTGGCCGGCACAACAGACGAAATCTCGAAAACCACTGAAGGGATTTCAAACATTTTTCTAAAAACAATATATACTATACTCAAAAATTAAAATTAATTATTTGTATGATATGAAAATTGAAATGTGATGAACATGAAATTGGACATAGAAATTTTAGATTTTGTTGTAACTTTTGCAATATTTTTAGAATTTTGAAAAAAAGTTTGTTGTTTTGATTTTGTTATAGTTTTTGCAATAGTTTTAGAATTTTAAAAAAGTTTAAATTTTTGATTTTATTATAATTTTTGAAGTTTTGAAAAAAGTTTGATTTATTTTGATTTTGTTATAATTTTTGCAATATTTTGAGAATTTTGGAAAAAGTTTGAATTTTTGGAATATTTTTAAAATTGTGAAAAAGGACTCAATCTTATGTCACCTAACTTAGCCCCGCCATTTTTAAGAAAATTAAAAACAAAGATTGTGCTTATTGTGCTACAGTTGTGCTGGATGTGCTACTCAGAAAGAATGCCATATCACCAATGGAAAAAAGTTGGCACGCTGAAACAATTTTTCGAGCAGAAGTTAGCCCCGCCATTTTGAAAAATCTGAAAAACAAAGGTTGTCCTGTATTGTCCTCGAGTTGTGCTGGTTGTGCTATTTAGAAACAAATTTCAGATCCCTAGTTGAAAAATTTTATAACACTAAAATCATTTTTTCGTAAAAGTTAGCCCCGCCATTTTGGAAAAAAAGAAAAACAAAGGGTCTGCTGTACGGGGTTAGAGTTGTGCTAGTTGTGCTATTCAGGAACAAATTTGTACCACCAGCAGAATAATTTAAACACGCTAAAACGATTTTTCGAGTTGAAGTTAGCCCCGCCATTGTGAAAAAAATTAACAGTAAATGTTGTGCTGTATTGTGCTAGGGTTGTGCTGGTGCTACTCAGAAATAGTTCCATATTATCAATGAAAAAAAGTTGGCACGCTAAAACGACTTTTCGAGCAGAAGTTAGCCCCGCCGTTTTGAAATGGGTTGTGCTGTATTGTGCTCGAGTTGTGCTGGTTGTGCTACTTAGACAAAAATTTCCTAACCCTAACAGAATTTTTTTACAAAGTTAGCATCATTTTTTTCGAATAGAAGTTAGCCCCGCCATTTTGGAAGAAATCAAAAACAAAAGAAGTGCTGTATTGCGTTAAAGTTGTGCTGGTTGTGCTACTGAAAAAATATCGTTTCACCAAGAGAATAATTTACACCACGCTAAAACCATTTTTCGAACGGAAGTTAGCCTCGCCATTTTGCGAAAATCGAAGAATCGAGGTTGTGCTGTATTGTGCTACAGTTGTGCTGGGTGTGCCACTCAAAAAGAATCCCATATCAACAATGAATAAAAGTTGGCACACTAAAACGATTTTTCGAGCAGAAAGATATTTTCGAGCAGAAAGCATTCGAGCAGAAGATTAAGCAGAAGTTAGCCCCGCCATTTTGAAAAAAATGAAAAACAAAGGTTGCTATGTATTTTACTCTAATTGTGCTGGTTGTGCTACTCAAAAAGCATTGCATATAAGCAATGAATAAAAGTTGGTAGACTAAACCAATTTTTCGAGCAGAAGTTAGCCCCGCCACTTTGATAAAAATAAAAACAAAGGTTATACTGTATTGTGCCTGAGTTGTGCTGGATGTGCTACTCAAGAAAAATTCATATCACCAATAAATAAATGGTGACAGGCTAAAAAGATTATTCGAGCAGAACGCAATCGAGCAAAAGGCTAAGCAGAAGGCTAAGCAGAAGTTAGCCCCGCCATTTGGCAAAAAAACAAAGGCTGTAGTGTATTGTTCTATTGTTGTGCTAGTTGTGCTACTCAAAAAAAATTCCATACTACCAATGCAAACATTTGGTACGCAAGAACGATTTTTTGATTAGAAGTTAGCCCCGTCGTTTTCGAAAAAATTAAAAACAAAATTTTTGTATATGTAGAGGTATGAAATTAGGAATCAGTGTAATCATTAATTTATAAGTACTAATAATGTAAGTGACATCTGGTGTCCGATAGCATAAATGAATCTTGCCTGTTTGGTATATATAAAATAAGGGAATCACAAAAATATATGATATTAAAAAAAATTGTATTCACAAAGATATATTTACTTTATTCTCACTAAACAATAGATGCTACATTCAATTGTGTTTATTCATTCAACAAAATAAGACGTGATTTTTAATAAAAACTTTGAGCATTTATTAGTACAATATCGTTCATCGGTGAGTAAAGTTTTAAGAAAATTGTTTAACATTGTATGAGCAGTATGAGCACAGTACAAACACAGTACATTCCAGCGCGGAAAATGGGTCATTCAAATCTTATGGATTTTCATATGAATTCTAAAAGCTTTTAGAGATGGAGGAAAAATTATATAAAAATTTAAATTTTTTTTCCGGTTTTATTAAGTTTCTTAGTCTAAATCTTTTAGAAACCCGTACAGACTGGTTCAACAAGCTTGCTTGTTAAATTTAAGACTAATCCCATAATGGGAAGTAGCTGAAAAATTGATGATAAAATTCCGTCCAACACAACTGTCAAATCTCAAGTTAAATAAAAGTGTATAAAAATGAAAGCCAGATTTCTCTACTTCGCTTTACCCATTTACCTTTCGACTTATAAGAGACATAGGTTAGGTGAGACTAAGCATAGTTTTACTCTTAAAATTTTGTACTGATTTCACTTAGAAAAAAAATGGTCACCCTCAACATATGTAACGCAAATGGTCACCCTAGACATATATTCATTTATTCCATCCGGCACCAGATGTCACTTTTAATAGTGCTAATTGATTAGTGCTAACACTAGTATCTACTTGAAAAATAATGCAATTTCTTTTTCAGCAGCTAACTTAAATCACTGCATATCTAAAAAACATCTGTTTTTTATTTTTTCGTACATGGCGGAGCCAACTTCTAATCGAAAAAATGATGATAGCTTTACACAGTTTTTCCATGGATGATATGAAATTTTTTCTAAGTAGCAGAACTCGAGTACAAAAAAGCACAACCTCTGTTAACATATTTTTTTTTAAATGCAGGTGCTAATTTCTGCTAGAAAAAACGTTTTAGCATGTCAACTTTTTTGCATTGGTAGTATGGTATTCTTTTTGAGTAGCACAACAAGCACAACAATAGAACAATACACCACAGCCTTTGTTTTTGTTTTCTTGCCAAATGGCGGGGCTAACTCCTGCTTAGCCTTCTGCTCGATTGCGTTCTGCTCGAATAATCGTTTTAGCCTGTCACCATTTATTTATTGGTGATATGGAATTTTTCTTGAGTAGCACATCCAGCACAACTATGGTACAATACAGCACAACATCCTTTTATTATGTTTTGTTAAATGGCGGGGCTAACTTTTACTTGAAAAATCGTTTTACCGTGTTTAAATTTTTCCGTCGGTAAGTACGAATTTGTTTTGAAGTAGCACAACTCGCACAACTTTAATACAATATAGCACTCAATTTATTTTTTGTTTTTCCAAAATGGCGGGGCTAACTTCTATTTGAAGAAATGATGTTAGTGTTATAAAATTTTTCTGTGAGGAATACGAAATTTTTGTCTGAGTGGCACAACCAGCACAACTCAAGCACAATACAGTATAACCTTTGTTTTTTATTTTTTTCAAAGTGGCGGGGCTAACTTGTAACGATCGCAATAATCGCGAAACAATAATAAAACCAAATTCCTCTTTGTTTTCAATTCAATAGAAATGTACTTCATTAGTTTCCGTTCATTTTTACATTAATAATAATTTTAAAATTTTCTAAAACTTAACTGCTAGTTAAATTTTGAATATACTATAAAAAGCAAACGAACGTACTCAATTTTATTTCCAATTCTAGCGAACAGATGTCGTTGTCGTTATTAACCTTTGCTGAATTTTCATTATGATACGATTTTGATTTTTCATTAGAGGATGTAAAAAAATCACATTTTTTCTGACATCCATTATTCCATTTTTTGATTGAAAAAATAATTCAATTCGTTCTTAACTTTAAAAAGGAGAACACATTTTCCCTTTCGAAGTTTTTTTGTTTCAAAAGAAAAACAATTTTCAATTCTTTTCTGGTCTTGAGATCTAAAACATTAAATTTAAAATTAATATCTTTTTTTTCATGTTTGATCATTTTAAAAAGAAAAGTCAAAAAAAATTAAAATATTTTATGAATGTTATACGTGGTTAAAATATTGAGCTAATAAAAATAACAATAATAAGTAATGTTTATTAAAAATGCCTATTACTTTTTGTTCCATAAGTTAGCAAATAAAGTACAGTAAAAAGAAATCTATTAAGGGAATTTGTGAAGGATTGGTGAAAGAATTGTGAACGCAATTAATGCAGGAATTTATTAAAGGAATTTGTGAAGGATTGGTGAAAGAAATTTATGCAGGAATTTGTGAAGGATTGGTGAAAGGAATTTATGCAGGAATTTATTAAAGGAATTTGTGAAGGATTGGTGAAAGAAATTTATGCAGGAATTTATTAAAGGAATTTGTGAAGGATTGGTGAAAGAGATTATTGACGCAATTTATGCAGAAGTTTATGGAGGAGTCATTAACGGAATTTGGGAAGGATTTATTGAAAGGTTTATGAGCAGGATTTCGGTGTGATCTGTATACCGGAGGCTATAAGGGAGTTTGGGAGGACTGTGGTCAATCTTAATTTGAGTTAAGTTTTGTTTATTGTTAGCATACATGTATTATATTAAATTCTCTCTGACTAATCATTCAATTTTCTTTTTTTTTGAGGAATGTTAGGTTAAGTGACGTATGAAGATAGGAGATTCTCACGGGCGGATTCGTTTGGTAGACGTAAGTCATTTCATGTTATACTTTTGTTTTAATTACTCACTGATATTGTATAAAAGTCCAAATCCGATTCACGAAGTGAATCAATTACAAACTTCTGCTCGAAAAATCGGTTTAGTCTGCCAACTTTTATTCATTACTTATATGCAATTCTTTCTGAGTAGCACAACCAGCACAATTAGAGTAAAATACATAGCAACCTTTGTTTTTCATTTTTTTCAAAATGGCGGGGCTAACTTCTGCTTAATCTTCTGCTCGAATGCTTTCTACTCGAAAGTATCCTTCTGCTCGAAAAATCGTTTTAGCGTGCCAACTTTTATTCATTGTTGATATGGGATTCTTTTTGAGTGGCACACCCAGCACAACTGTAGCACAATACAGCAAAACCTTACTTCTTTGATTTTTGTAAAATGGCGAGGCTAACTTTCGTTCGAAAAATGGTTTTAGCGTGGTGTAAATTATTTTCTTGGTGAAACGATATTTTTTCAGTAGCACAACCAGCACAACTTTAACGCAATACAGCACTTCTTTTGTTTTTGATTTCTTCCAAAATGGCGGGGCTAACTTCTATTCGAAAAAAATGATGCTAACTTTGTAAAAAAATTCTGTTAGGGTTAGGAAATTTTTGTCTAAGTAGCACAACCAGCACAACTCGAGCACAATACAGCACAACCCATTTTTTTCAAAACGGCGGGGCTAACTTCTGCTCGAAAAGTCGTTTTAGCGTGCCAACTTTTTTTCATTGATAATATGGAACTATTTCTGAGTAGCACAACCAGCACAACCCTAGCACAATACAGCACAACATTTACTGTTAATTTTTTTCACAATGGCGGGGCTAACTTCAACTCGAAAAATCGTTTTAGCGTGTTTAAATTATTCTGCTGGTGGTACAAATTTGTTCCTGAATAGCACAACTAGCACAACTCTAACTACGTACAGCAGATCCTTTGTTTTTCTTTTTCTCCAAAATGGCGGGGCTAACTTTTACTCGAAAAAATGATTTTAGTATTATAAAATTTTTCAACTAGGGATCTGAAATTTGTTTCTAAATAGCACAACCAGCACAACTCGAGGACAATACAGGACAACCTTTGTTTTTCAGATTTTTCAAAATGGCGGGGCTAACTTCTGCTCGAAAAATTGTTTCAGCGTGCCAACTTTTTTCCATTGGTGATATGGCATTCTTTCTGAGTAGCACATCCAGCAAAACTGTAGCAAAATACAACACAATCTTTGTTTTTAATTTTCTTAAAAATGGCGGGGCTAAGTTAGGTAACATATGGATTAACCCCTTACCTGTTTTTTTAGCGAAAAAAAAAGTTGTCGCAAATCTTGGGGAATGGCATATAAACTGAAAGGTGGGTCCAAAACAATCCCCTACCTCAAGTTATAGCATAATTGGTAAGCGGGTTTAGCCACAGCACCAGCTTTGGTTTCAAATGTAAAATTTTTGGTTTTCAATTTATGGCCTGTTTAAGGTAGCAAACCTGGTATTTTGACTTATTTCGCTTGAATTGACATCTAGAGATTACCGCCAGCATATTTTTTCAATTTTTTTTTTGACAAAAATTTTGCAAAAAAAGCATGGGTTAACCCCTTACCTGTTTTTTTAGCGAAAAAAAAAGTTGTCGCAAATCTTGGGGAATGGCATATAAACTGAAAGGTGGGTCCAAAACAATCCCCTACCTCAAGTTATAGCATAATTGGTAAGCGGGTTTAGCCACAGCACCAGCTTTGGTTTCAAATGTAAAATTTTTGGTTTTCAATTTATGGCCTGTTTAAGGTAGCAAACCTGGTATTTTGACTTATTTCGCTTAAATTGACATCTAGAGATTACCGCCAGCATATTTTTTCAATTTTTTTTTTGACAAAAATTTTGCAAAAAAAGCATGGGTTAACCCCTTACCTGTTTTTTTAGCGAAAAAAAAAGTTGTCGCAAATCTTGGGGAATGGCATATAAACTGAAAGGTGGGTCCAAAACAATCCCCTACCTCAAGTTATAGCATAATTGGTAAGCGGGTTTAGCCACAGCACCAGCTTTGGTTTCAAATGTAAAATTTTTGGTTTCCAATTTATGGCCTGTTTAAGGTAGCAAACCTGGTATTTTGACTTATTTCGCTTAAATTGACATCTAGAGATTACCGCCAGCATATTTTTTCAATTTTTTTTTTGACAAAAATTTTGCAAAAAAAGCATGGGTTAACCCCTTACCTGTTTTTTTAGCGAAAAAAAAAGTTGTCACATATCTTGGGAATGGCATATAAACTGAAAGGTGGGTCCAAAACAATCCCCTACCTCAAGTTATAGCATAATTGGTAAGCGGGTTTAGCCACAGCACCAGCTTTGATTTCAAATGTCAAATTTTTGGTTTTCAATTTATGGCCTGTTTAAGGTAGCAAACCTGGTATTTTGACTTATTTCGCTTAAATTGACATCTAGAGATTACCGCCAGCATATTTTTTCAATTTTTTTTTTGACAAAAATTTTGCAAAAAAAGCATGGGTTAACCCCTTACCTGTTTTTTTAGCGAAAAAAAAAGTTGTCGCAAATCTTGGGGAATGGCATATAAACTGAAAGGTGGGTCCAAAACAATCCCCTACCTCAAGTTATAGCATAATTGGTAAGCGGGTTTAGCCACAGCACCAGCTTTGGTTTCAAATGTCAAATTTTTGGTTTTCAATTTATGGCCTGTTTAAGGTAGCAAACCTGGTATTTTGACTTATTTCGCTTAAATTGACATCTAGAGATTACCGCCAGCATATTTTTTCAATTTTTTTTTTGACAAAAATTTTGCAAAAAAAGCATGGGTTAACCCCTTACCTGTTTTTTTAGCGAAAAAAAAAGTTGTCGCAAATCTTGGGGAATGGCATATAAACTGAAAGGTGGGTCCAAAACAATCCCCTACCTCAAGTTATAGCATAATTGGTAAGCGGGTTTAGCCACAGCACCAGCTTTGGTTTCAAATGTCAAATTTTTGGTTTTCAATTTATGGCCTGTTTAAGGTAGCAAACCTGGTATTTTGACTTATTTCGCTTAAATTGACATCTAGAGATTACCGCCAGCATATTTTTTCAATTTTTTTTTTGACAAAAATTTTGCAAAAAAAGCATGGGTTAACCCCTTACCTGTTTTTTTAGCGAAAAAAAAAGTTGTCGCAAATCTTGGGGAATGGCATATAAACTGAAAGGTGGGTCCAAAACAATCCCCTACCTCAAGTTATAGCATAATTGGTAAGCGGGTTTAGCCACAGCACCAGCTTTGGTTTCAAATGTCAAATTTTTGGTTTTCAATTTATGGCCTGTTTAAGGTAGCAAACCTGGTATTTTGACTTATTTCGCTTAAATTGACATCTAGAGATTACCGCCAGCATATTTTTTCAATTTTTTTTTTGACAAAAATTTTGCAAAAAAAGCATGGGTTAACCCCTTACCTGTTTTTTTAGCGAAAAAAAAAGTTGTCGCAAATCTTGGGGAATGGCATATAAACTGAAAGGTGGGTCCAAAACAATCCCCTACCTCAAGTTATAGCATAATTGGTAAGCGGGTTTAGCCACAGCACCAGCTTTGGTTTCAAATGTCAAATTTTTGGTTTTCAATTTATGGCCTGTTTAAGGTAGCAAACCTGGTATTTTGACTTATTTCGCTTAAATTGACATCTAGAGATTACCGCCAGCATATTTTTTCAATTTTTTTTTTGACAAAAATTTTGCAAAAAAAGCATGGGTTAACCCCTTACCTGTTTTTTTAGCGAAAAAAAAAGTTGTCGCAAATCTTGGGGAATGGCATATAAACTGAAAGGTGGGTCCAAAACAATCCCCTACCTCAAGTTATAGCATAATTGGTAAGCGGGTTTAGCCACAGCACCAGCTTTGGTTTCAAATGTCAAATTTTTGGTTTTCAATTTATGGCCTGTTTAAGGTAGCAAACCTGGTATTTTGACTTATTTCGCTTAAATTGACATCTAGAGATTACCGCCAGCATATTTTTTCAATTTTTTTTTTGACAAAAATTTTGCAAAAAAAGCATGGGTTAACCCCTTACCTGTTTTTTTAGCGAAAAAAAAAGTTGTCGCAAATCTTGGGGAATGGCATATAAACTGAAAGGTGGGTCCAAAACAATCCCCTACCTCAAGTTATAGCATAATTGGTAAGCGGGTTTAGCCACAGCACCAGCTTTGGTTTCAAATGTCAAATTTTTGGTTTTCAATTTATGGCCTGTTTAAGGTAGCAAACCTGGTATTTTGACTTATTTCGCTTAAATTGACATCTAGAGATTACCGCCAGCATATTTTTTCAATTTTTTTTTTGACAAAAATTTTGCAAAAAAAGCATGGGCAAGCAACCCCTTACCTGTTTTTTTAGCGAAAAAAAAAGTTGTCGCAAATCTTGGGGAATGGCATATAAACTGAAAGGTGGGTCCAAAACAATCCCCTACCTCAAGTTATAGCATAATTGGTAAGCGGGTTTAGCCACAGCACCAGCTTTGGTTTCAAATGTCAAATTTTTGGTTTTCAATTTATGACCTGTTTAAGGTAGCAAACCTGGTATTTTGACTTATTTCGCTTAAATTGACATCTAGAGATTACCGCCAGCATATTTTTTCAATTTTTTTTTTGACAAAAATTTTGCAAAAAAAGCATGGGTTAACCCCTTACCTGTTTTTTTAGCGAAAAAAAAAGTTGTCGCAAATCTTGGGGAATGGCATATAAACTGAAAGGTGGGTCCAAAACAATCCCCTACCTCAAGTTATAGCATAATTGGTAAGCGGGTTTAGCCACAGCACCAGCTTTGGTTTCAAATGTCAAATTTTTGGTTTTCAATTTATGGCCTGTTTAAGGTAGCAAACCTGGTATTTTGACTTATTTCGCTTAAATTGACATCTAGAGATTACCGCCAGCATATTTTTTCAATTTTTTTTTTGACAAAAATTTTGCAAAAAAAGCATGGGTTAACCCCTTACCTGTTTTTTTAGCGAAAAAAAAAGTTGTCGCAAATCTTGGGGAATGGCATATAAACTGAAAGGTGGGTCCAAAACAATCCCCTACCTCAAGTTATAGCATAATTGGTAAGCGGGTTTAGCCACAGCACCAGCTTTGGTTTCAAATGTCAAATTTTTGGTTTTCAATTTATGGTCTGTTTAAGGTAGCAAACCTGGTATTTTGACTTATTTCGCTTAAATTGACATCTAGAGATTACCGCCAGCATATTTTTTCAATTTTTTTTTTGACAAAAATTTTGCAAAAAAAGCATGGGTTAACCCCTTACCTGTTTTTTTAGCGAAAAAAAAAGTTGTCGCAAATCTTGGGGAATGGCATATAAACTGAAAGGTGGGTCCAAAACAATCCCCTACCTCAAGTTATAGCATAATTGGTAAGCGGGTTTAGCCACAGCACCAGCTTTGGTTTCAAATGTCAAATTTTTGGTTTTCAATTCATGGCCTGTTTAAGGTAGCAAACCTGGTATTTTGACTTATTTCGCTTAAATTGACATCTAGAGATTACCGCCAGCATATTTTTTCAATTTTTTTTTTGACAAAAATTTTGCAAAAAAAGCATGGGTTAACCCCTTACCTGTTTTTTTAGCGAAAAAAAAAGTTGTCGCAAATCTTGGGGAATGGCATATAAACTGAAAGGTGGGTCCAAAACAATCCCCTACCTCAAGTTATAGCATAATTGGTAAGCGGGTTTAGCCACAGCACCAGCTTTGGTTTCAAATGTCAAATTTTTGGTTTTCAATTTATGGCCTGTTTAAGGTAGCAAACCTGGTATTTTGACTTATTTCGCTTAAATTGACATCTAGAGATTACCGCCAGCATATTTTTTCAATTTTTTTTTTGACAAAAATTTTGCAAAAAAAGCATGGGTTAACCCCTTACCTGTTTTTTTAGCGAAAAAAAAAGTTGTCGCAAATCTTGGGGAATGGCATATAAACTGAAAGGTGGGTCCAAAACAATCCCCTACCTCAAGTTATAGCATAATTGGTAAGCGGGTTTAGCCACAGCACCAGCTTTGGTTTCAAATGTCAAATTTTTGGTTTTCAATTCATGGCCTGTTTAAGGTAGCAAACCTGGTATTTTGACTTATTTCGCTTAAATTGACATCTAGAGATTACCGCCAGCATATTTTTTCAATTTTTTTTTTGACAAAAATTTTGCAAAAAAAGCATGGGTTAACCCCTTACCTGTTTTTTTAGCGAAAAAAAAAGTTGTCGCAAATCTTGGGGAATGGCATATAAACTGAAAGGTGGGTCCAAAACAATCCCCTACCTCAAGTTATAGCATAATTGGTAAGCGGGTTTAGCCACAGCACCAGCTTTGGTTTCAAATGTCAAATTTTTGGTTTTCAATTTATGGCCTGTTTAAGGTAGCAAACCTGGTATTTT
This sequence comes from Diogma glabrata, assembly GCA_963693315.1. Classification (NCBI taxonomy): domain Eukaryota; kingdom Metazoa; phylum Arthropoda; class Insecta; order Diptera; family Cylindrotomidae; genus Diogma; species Diogma glabrata. The sequence goes on from OY856187.1 coordinate 397,865,748, forward strand.
GACTTATTTCGCTTAAATTGACATCTAGAGATTACCGCCAGCATATTTTTTCAATTTTTTTTTTGACAAAAATTTTGCAAAAAAAGCATGGGTTAACCCCTTACTTGTTTTTTTAGCGAAAAAAAAGTTGTCGCAAATCTTGGGGAATGGCATATAAACTGAAAGGTGGGTCCAAAACAATCCCCTACCTCAAGTTATAGCATAATTGGTAAGCGGGTTTAGCCACAGCACCAGCTTTGGTTTTAAATGTCAAATTTTTGGTTTTCAATTTATGGCCTGTTTAAGGTAGCAAACCTGGTATTTTGACTTATTTCGCTTAAATTGACATCTAGAGATTACCGCCAGCATATTTTTTCAATTTTTTTTTTGCAAAAATTTTGCAAAAAAAGCATGGGTTAACCCCTTACCTGTTTTTTTAGCGAAAAAAAAAGTTGTCGCAAATCTTGGGGAATGGCATATAAACTGAAAGGTGGGTCCAAAACAATCCCCTACCTCAAGTTATAGCATAATTGGTAAGCGGGTTTAGCCACAGCACCAGCTTTGGTTTCAAATGTCAAATTTTTGGTTTTCAATTTATGGCCTGTTTAAGGTAGCAAACCTGGTATTTTGACTTATTTCGCTTAAATTGACATCTAGAGATTACCGCCAGCATATTTTTTCAATTTTTTTTTTGACAAAAATTTTGCAAAAAAAGCATGGGTTAACCCCTTACCTGTTTTTTTAGCGAAAAAAAAAGTTATCGCAAATCTTGGGGAATGGCATATAAACTGAAAGGTGGGTCCAAAACAATCCCCTACCTCAAGTTATAGCATAATTGGTAAGCGGGTTTAGCCACAGCACCAGCTTTGGTTTCAAATGTCAAATTTTTGGTTTTCAATTTATGGCCTGTTTAAGGTAGCAAACCTGGTATTTTGACTTATTTCGCTTAAATTGACATCTAGAGATTACCGCCAGCATATTTTTTCAATTTTTTTTTTGACAAAAATTTTGCAAAAAAAGCATGGGTTAACCCCTTACCTGTTTTTTTAGCGAAAAAAAAAGTTGTCGCAAATCTTGGGGAATGGCATATAAACTGAAAGGTGGGTCCAAAACAATCCCCTACCTCAAGTTATAGCATAATTGGTAAGCGGGTTTAGCCACAGCACCAGCTTTGGTTTCAAATGTCAAATTTTTGGTTTTCAATTTATGGCCTGTTTAAGGTAGCAAACCTGGTATTTTGACTTATTTCGCTTAAATTGACATCTAGAGATTACCGCCAGCATATTTTTTCAATTTTTTTTTTGACAAAAATTTTGCAAAAAAAGCATGGGTTAACCCCTTACCTGTTTTTTTAGCGAAAAAAAAAGTTGTCGCAAATCTTGGGGAATGGCATATAAACTGAAAGGTGGGTCCAAAACAATCCCCTACCTCAAGTTATAGCATAATTGGTAAGCGGGTTTAGCCACAGCACCAGCTTTGGTTTCAAATGTCAAATTTTTGGTTTTCAATTTATGGCCTGTTTAAGGTAGCAAACCTGGTATTTTGACTTATTTCGCTTAAATTGACATCTAGAGATTACCGCCAGCATATTTTTTCAATTTTTTTTTTGACAAAAATTTTGCAAAAAAAGCATGGGTTAACCCCTTACCTGTTTTTTTAGCGAAAAAAAAAGTTGTCGCAAATCTTGGGGAATGGCATATAAACTGAAAGGTGGGTCCAAAACAATCCCCTACCTCAAGTTATAGCATAATTGGTAAGCGGGTTTAGCCACAGCACCAGCTTTGGTTTCAAATGTCAAATTTTTGGTTTTCAATTCATGGCCTGTTTAAGGTAGCAAACCTGGTATTTTGACTTATTTCGCTTAAATTGACATCTAGAGATTACCGCCAGCATATTTTTTCAATTTTTTTTTTGACAAAAATTTTGCAAAAAAAGCATGGGTTAACCCCTTACCTGTTTTTTTAGCGAAAAAAAAAGTTGTCGCAAATCTTGGGGAATGGCATATAAACTGAAAGGTGGGTCCAAAACAATCCCCTACCTCAAGTTATAGCATAATTGGTAAGCGGGTTTAGCCACAGCACCAGCTTTGGTTTCAAATGTCAAATTTTTGGTTTTCAATTTATGGCCTGTTTAAGGTAGCAAACCTGGTATTTTGACTTATTTCGCTTAAATTGACATCTAGAGATTACCGCCAGCATATTTTTTCAATTTTTTTTTTGACAAAAATTTTGCAAAAAAAGCATGGGTTAACCCCTTACCTGTTTTTTTAGCGAAAAAAAAAGTTGTCGCAAATCTTGGGGAATGGCATATAAACTGAAAGGTGGGTCCAAAACAATCCCCTACCTCAAGTTATAGCATAATTGGTAAGCGGGTTTAGCCACAGCACCAGCTTTGGTTTCAAATGTCAAATTTTTGGTTTTCAATTTATGGCCTGTTTAAGGTAGCAAACCTGGTATTTTGACTTATTTCGCTTAAATTGACATCTAGAGATTACCGCCAGCATATTTTTTCAATTTTTTTTTTGACAAAAATTTTGCAAAAAAAGCATGGGTTAACCCCTTACCTGTTTTTTTAGCGAAAAAAAAAGTTGTCGCAAATCTTGGGGAATGGCATATAAACTGAAAGGTGGGTCCAAAACAATCCCCTACCTCAAGTTATAGCATAATTGGTAAGCGGGTTTAGCCACAGCACCAGCTTTGGTTTCAAATGTCAAATTTTTGGTTTTCAATTTATGGCCTGTTTAAGGTAGCAAACCTGGTATTTTGACTTATTTCGCTTAAATTGACATCTAGAGATTACCGCCAGCATATTTTTTCAATTTTTTTTTTGACAAAAATTTTGCAAAAAAAGCATGGGTTAACCCCTTACCTGTTTTTTTAGCGAAAAAAAAAGTTGTCGCAAATCTTGGGGAATGGCATATAAACTGAAAGGTGGGTCCAAAACAATCCCCTACCTCAAGTTATAGCATAATTGGTAAGCGGGTTTAGCCACAGCACCAGCTTTGGTTTCAAATGTCAAATTTTTGGTTTTCAATTTATGGCCTGTTTAAGGTAGCAAACCTGGTATTTTGACTCATTTCGCTTAACTTGACATCTAGAGATTACCGCCAGCATATTTTTTCAATTTTTTTTTTGACAAAAATTTTGCAAAAAAAGCATGGGTTAACCCCTTACCTGTTTTTTTAGCGAAAAAAAAAGTTGTCGCAAATCTTGGGGAATGGCATATAAACTGAAAGGTGGGTCCAAAACAATCCCCTACCTCAAGTTATAGCATAATTGGTAAGCGGGTTTAGCCACAGCACCAGCTTTGGTTTCAAATGTCAAATTTTTGGTTTTCAATTTATGGCCTGTTTAAGGTAGCAAACCTGGTATTTTGACTTATTTCGCTTAAATTGACATCTAGAGATTACCGCCAGCATATTTTTTCAATTTTTTTTTTGACAAAAATTTTGCAAAAAAAGCATGGGTTAACCCCTTACCTGTTTTTTTAGCGAAAAAAAAAGTTGTCGCAAATCTTGGGGAATGGCATATAAACTGAAAGGTGGGTCCAAAACAATCCCCTACCTCAAGTTATAGCATAATTGGTAAGCGGGTTTAGCCACAGCACCAGCTTTGGTTTCAAATGTCAAATTTTTGGTTTTCAATTTATGGCCTGTTTAAGGTAGCAAACCTGGTATTTTGACTTATTTCGCTTAAATTGACATCTAGAGATTACCGCCAGCATATTTTTTCAATTTTTTTTTTGACAAAAATTTTGCAAAAAAAGCATGGGTTAACCCCTTACCTGTTTTTTTAGCGAAAAAAAAAGTTGTCGCAAATCTTGGGGAATGGCATATAAACTGAAAGGTGGGTCCAAAACAATCCCCTACCTCAAGTTATAGCATAATTGGTAAGCGGGTTTAGCCACAGCACCAGCTTTGGTTTCAAATGTCAAATTTTTGGTTTTCAATTCATGGCCTGTTTAAGGTAGCAAACCTGGTATTTTGACTTATTTCGCTTAAATTGACATCTAGAGATTACCGCCAGCATATTTTTTCAATTTTTTTTTTGACAAAAATTTTGCAAAAAAAGCATGGGTTAACCCCTTACCTGTTTTTTTAGCGAAAAAAAAAGTTGTCGCAAATCTTGGGGAATGGCATATAAACTGAAAGGTGGGTCCAAAACAATCCCCTACCTCAAGTTATAGCATAATTGGTAAGCGGGTTTAGCCACAGCACCAGCTTTGGTTTCAAATGTCAAATTTTTGGTTTTCAATTTATGGCCTGTTTAAGGTAGCAAACCTGGTATTTTGACTTATTTCGCTTAAATTGACATCTAGAGATTACCGCCAGCATATTTTTTCAATTTTTTTTTTGACAAAAATTTTGCAAAAAAAGCATGGGTTAACCCCTTACCTGTTTTTTTAGCGAAAAAAAAAGTTGTCGCAAATCTTGGGGAATGGCATATAAACTGAAAGGTGGGTCCAAAACAATCCCCTACCTCAAGTTATAGCATAATTGGTAAGCGGGTTTAGCCACAGCACCAGCTTTGGTTTCAAATGTCAAATTTTTGGTTTTCAATTTATGGCCTGTTTAAGGTAGCAAACCTGGTATTTTGACTTATTTCGCTTAAATTGACATCTAGAGATTACCGCCAGCATATTTTTTCAATTTTTTTTTTGACAAAAATTTTGCAAAAAAAGCATGGGTTAACCCCTTACCTGTTTTTTTAGCGAAAAAAAAAGTTGTCGCAAATCTTGGGGAATGGCATATAAACTGAGGGGTGGGTCCAAAACAATCCCCTACCTCAAGTTATAGCATAATTGGTAAGCGGGTTTAGCCACAGCACCAGCTTTGGTTTCAAATGTCAAATTTTTGGTTTTCAATTTATGGCCTGTTTAAGGTAGCAAACCTGGTATTTTGACTTATTTCGCTTAAATTGACATCTAGAGATTACCGCCAGCATATTTTTTCAATTTTTTTTTTGACAAAAATTTTGCAAAAAAAGCATGGGTTAACCCCTTACCTGTTTTTTTAGCGAAAAAAAAAGTTGTCGCAAATCTTGGGGAATGGCATATAAACTGAAAGGTGGGTCCAAAACAATCCCCTACCTCAAGTTATAGCATAATTGGTAAGCGGGTTTAGCCACAGCACCAGCTTTGGTTTCAAATGTCAAATTTTTGGTTTTCAATTTATGGCCTGTTTAAGGTAGCAAACCTGGTATTTTGACTTATTTCGCTTAAATTGACATCTAGAGATTACCGCCAGCATATTTTTTCAATTTTTTTTTTGACAAAAATTTTGCAAAAAAAGCATGGGTTAACCCCTTACCTGTTTTTTTAGCGAAAAAAAAAGTTGTCGCAAATCTTGGGGAATGGCATATAAACTGAAAGGTGGGTCCAAAACAATCCCCTACCTCAAGTTATAGCATAATTGGTAAGCGGGTTTAGCCACAGCACCAGCTTTGGTTTCAAATGTCAAATTTTTGGTTTTCAATTTATGGCCTGTTTAAGGTAGCAAACCTGGTATTTTGACTTATTTCGCTTAAATTGACATCTAGAGATTACCGCCAGCATATTTTTTCAATTTTTTTTTTGACAAAAATTTTGCAAAAAAAGCATGGGTTAACCCCTTACCTGTTTTTTTAGCGAAAAAAAAAGTTGTCGCAAATCTTGGGGAATGGCATATAAACTGAAAGGTGGGTCCAAAACAATCCCCTACCTCAAGTTATAGCATAATTGGTAAGCGGGTTTAGCCACAGCACCAGCTTTGGTTTCAAATGTCAAATTTTTGGTTTTCAATTTATGGCCTGTTTAAGGTAGCAAACCTGGTATTTTGACTTATTTCGCTTAAATTGACATCTAGAGATTACCGCCAGCATATTTTTTCAATTTTTTTTTTGACAAAAATTTTGCAAAAAAAGCATGGGTTAACCCCTTACCTGTTTTTTTAGCGAAAAAAAAAGTTGTCGCAAATCTTGGGGAATGGCATATAAACTGAAAGGTGGGTCCAAAACAATCCCCTACCTCAAGTTATAGCATAATTGGTAAGCGGGTTTAGCCACAGCACCAGCTTTGGTTTCAAATGTCAAATTTTTGGTTTTCAATTTATGGCCTGTTTAAGGTAGCAAACCTGGTATTTTGACTTATTTCGCTTAAATTGACATCTAGAGATTACCGCCAGCATATTTTTTCAATTTTTTTTTTGACAAAAATTTTGCAAAAAAAGCATGGGTTAACCCCTTACCTGTTTTTTTAGCGAAAAAAAAAGTTGTCGCAAATCTTGGGGAATGGCATATAAACTGAAAGGTGGGTCCAAAACAATCCCCTACCTCAAGTTATAGCATAATTGGTAAGCGGGTTTAGCCACAGCACCAGCTTTGGTTTCAAATGTCAAATTTTTGGTTTTCAATTTATGGCCTGTTTAAGGTAGCAAACCTGGTATTTTGACTTATTTCGCTTAAATTGACATCTAGAGATTACCGCCAGCATATTTTTTCAATTTTTTTTTTGACAAAAATTTTGCAAAAAAAGCATGGGTTAACCCCTTACCTGTTTTTTTAGCGAAAAAAAAAGTTGTCGCAAATCTTGGGGAATGGCATATAAACTGAAAGGTGGGTCCAAAACAATCCCCTACCTCAAGTTATAGCATAATTGGTAAGCGGGTTTAGCCACAGCACCAGCTTTGGTTTCAAATGTCAAATTTTTGGTTTTCAATTTATGGCCTGTTTAAGGTAGCAAACCTGGTATTTTGACTTATTTCGCTTAAATTGACATCTAGAGATTACCGCCAGCATATTTTTTCAATTTTTTTTTTGACAAAAATTTTGCAAAAAAAGCATGGGTTAACCCCTTACCTGTTTTTTTAGCGAAAAAAAAAGTTGTCGCAAATCTTGGGGAATGGCATATAAACTGAAAGGTGGGTCCAAAACAATCCCCTACCTCAAGTTATAGCATAATTGGTAAGCGGGTTTAGCCACAGCACCAGCTTTGGTTTCAAATGTCAAATTTTTGGTTTTCAATTTATGGCCTGTTTAAGGTAGCAAACCTGGTATTTTGACTTATTTCGCTTAACTTGACATCTAGAGATTACCGCCAGCATATTTTTTCAATTTTTTTTTTGACAAAAATTTTGCAAAAAAAGCATGGGTTAACCCCTTACCTGTTTTTTTAGCGAAAAAAAAAGTTGTCGCAAATCTTGGGGAATGGCATATAAACTGAAAGGTGGGTCCAAAACAATCCCCTACCTCAAGTTATAGCATAATTGGTAAGCGGGTTTAGCCACAGCACCAGCTTTGGTTTCAAATGTCAAATTTTTGGTTTTCAATTTATGGCCTGTTTAAGGTAGCAAACCTGGTATTTTGACTTATTTCGCTTAAATTGACATCTAGAGATTACCGCCAGCATATTTTTTCAATTTTTTTTTTGACAAAAATTTTGCAAAAAAAGCATGGGTTAACCCCTTACCTGTTTTTTTAGCGAAAAAAAAAGTTGTCGCAAATCTTGGGGAATGGCATATAAACTGAAAGGTGGGTCCAAAACAATCCCCTACCTCAAGTTATAGCATAATTGGTAAGCGGGTTTAGCCACAGCACCAGCTTTGGTTTCAAATGTCAAATTTTTGGTTTTCAATTTATGGCCTGTTTAAGGTAGCAAACCTGGTATTTTGACTTATTTCGCTTAAATTGACATCTAGAGATTACCGCCAGCATATTTTTTCAATTTTTTTTTTGACAAAAATTTTGCAAAAAAAGCATAACCCCTTACCTGTTTTTTTAGCGAAAAAAAAAGTTGTCGCAAATCTTGGGGAATGGCATATAAACTGAAAGGTGGGTCCAAAACAATCCCCTACCTCAAGTTATAGCATAATTGGTAAGCGGGTTTAGCCACAGCACCAGCTTTGGTTTCAAATGTCAAATTTTTGGTTTTCAATTTATGGCCTGTTTAAGGTAGCAAACCTGGTATTTTGACTTATTTCGCTTAACTTGACATCTAGAGATTACCGCCAGCATATTTTTTCAATTTTTTTTTTGACAAAAATTTTGCAAAAAAAGCATGGGTTAACCCCTTACCTGTTTTTTTAGCGAAAAAAAAAGTTGTCGCAAATCTTGGGGAATGGCATATAAACTGAAAGGTGGGTCCAAAACAATCCCCTACCTCAAGTTATAGCATAATTGGTAAGCGGGTTTAGCCACAGCACCAGCTTTGGTTTCAAATGTCAAATTTTTGGTTTTCAATTTATGGCCTGTTTAAGGTAGCAAACCTGGTATTTTGACTTATTTCGCTTAAATTGACATCTAGAGATTACCGCCAGCATATTTTTTCAATTTTTTTTTGACAAAAATTTTGCAAAAAAAGCATGGGTTAACCCCTTACCTGTTTTTTTAGCGAAAAAAAAAGTTGTCGCAAATCTTGGGGAATGGCATATAAACTGAAAGGTGGGTCCAAAACAATCCCCTACCTCAAGTTATAGCATAATTGGTAAGCGGGTTTAGCCACAGCACCAGCTTTGGTTTCAAATGTCAAATTTTTGGTTTTCAATTTATGGCCTGTTTAAGGTAGCAAACCTGGTATTTTGACTTATTTCGCTTAAATTGACATCTAGAGATTACCGCCAGCATATTTTTTCAATTTTTTTTTGACAAAAATTTTGCAAAAAAAGCATGGGTTAACCCCTTACCTGTTTTTTTAGCGAAAAAAAAAGTTGTCGCAAATCTTGGGGAATGGCATATAAACTGAAAGGTGGGTCCAAAACAATCCCCTACCTCAAGTTATAGCATAATTGGTAAGCGGGTTTAGCCACAGCACCAGCTTTGGTTTCAAATGTCAAATTTTTGGTTTTCAATTTATGGCCTGTTTAAGGTAGCAAACCTGGTATTTTGACTTATTTCGCTTAAATTGACATCTAGAGATTACCGCCAGCATATTTTTTCAATTTTTTTTTTGACAAAAATTTTGCAAAAAGAGCATGGGTTAACCCCTTACCTGTTTTTTTAGCGAAAAAAAAAGTTGTCGCAAATCTTGGGGAATGGCATATAAACTGAAAGGTGGGTCCAAAACAATCCCCTACCTCAAGTTATAGCATAATTGGTAAGCGGGTTTAGCCACAGCACCAGCTTTGGTTTCAAATGTCAAATTTTTGGTTTTCAATTTATGGCCTGTTTAAGGTAGCAAACCTGGTATTTTGACTTATTTCGCTTAAATTGACATCTAGAGATTACCGCCAGCATATTTTTTCAATTTTTTTTTTGACAAAAATTTTGCAAAAAAAGCATGGGTTAACCCCTTACCTGTTTTTTTAGCGAAAAAAAAAGTTGTCGCAAATCTTGGGGAATGGCATATAAACTGAAAGGTGGGTCCAAAACAATCCCCTACCTCAAGTTATAGCATAATTGGTAAGCGGGTTTAGCCACAGCACCAGCTTTGGTTTCAAATGTCAAATTTTTGGTTTTCAATTTATGGCCTGTTTAAGGTAGCAAACCTGGTATTTTGACTTATTTCGCTTAAATTGACATCTAGAGATTACCGCCAGCATATTTTTTCAATTTTTTTTTTGACAAAAATTTTGCAAAAAAAGCATGGGTTAACCCCTTACCTGTTTTTTTAGCGAAAAAAAAAGTTGTCGCAAATCTTGGGGAATGCATATAAACTGAAAGGTGGGTCCAAAACAATCCCCTACCTCAAGTTATAGCATAATTGGTAAGCGGGTTTAGCCACAGCACCAGCTTTGGTTTCAAATGTCAAATTTTTGGTTTTCAATTTATGGCCTGTTTAAGGTAGCAAACCTGGTATTTTGACTTATTTCGCTTAAATTGACATCTAGAGATTACCGCCAGCATATTTTTTCAATTTTTTTTTAGACAAAAATTTTGCAAAAAAAGCATGGGTTAACCCCTTACCTGTTTTTTTAGCGAAAAAAAAAGTTGTCGCAAATCTTGGGGAATGGCATATAAACTGAAAGGTGGGTCCAAAACAATCCCCTACCTCAAGTTATAGCATAATTGGTAAGCGGGTTTAGCCACAGCACCAGCTTTGGTTTCAAATGTCAAATTTTTGGTTTTCAATTTATGGCCTGTTTAAGGTAGCAAACCTGGTATTTTGACTTATTTCGCTTAAATTGACATCTAGAGATTACCGCCAGCATATTTTTTCAATTTTTTTTTTGACAAAAATTTTGCAAAAAAAGCATGGGTTAACCCCTTACCTGTTTTTTTAGCGAAAAAAAAGTTGTCGCAAATCTTGGGGAATGGCATATAAACTGAAAGGTGGGTCCAAAACAATCCCCTACCTCAAGTTATAGCATAATTGGTAAGCGGGTTTAGCCACAGCACCAGCTTTGGTTTCAAATGTCAAATTTTTGGTTTTCAATTTATGGCCTGTTTAAGGTAGCAAACCTGGTATTTTGACTTATTTCGCTTAAATTGACATCTAGAGATTACCGCCAGCATATTTTTTCAATTTTTTTTTTGACAAAAATTTTGCAAAAAAAGCATGGGTTAACCCCTTACCTGTTTTTTTAGCGAAAAAAAAAGTTGTCGCAAATCTTGGGGAATGGCATATAAACTGAAAGGTGGGTCCAAAACAATCCCCTACCTCAAGTTATAGCATAATTGGTAAGCGGGTTTAGCCACAGCACCAGCTTTGGTTTCAAATGTCAAATTTTTGGTTTTCAATTTATGGCCTGTTTAAGGTAGCAAACCTGGTATTTTGACTTATTTCGCTTAAATTGACATCTAGAGATTACCGCCAGCATATTTTTTCAATTTTTTTTTTGACAAAAATTTTGCAAAAAAAGCATGGGTTAACCCTAACCCCTTACCTGTTTTTTTAGCGAAAAAAAAAGTTGTCGCAAATCTTGGGGAATGGCATATAAACTGAAAGGTGGGTCCAAAACAATCCCCTACCTCAAGTTATAGCATAATTGGTAAGCGGGTTTAGCCACAGCACCAGCTTTGGTTTCAAATGTCAAATTTTTGGTTTTCAATTTATGGCCTGTTTAAGGTAGCAAACCTGGTATTTTGACTTATTTCGCTTAAATTGACATCTAGAGATTACCGCCAGCATATTTTTTCAATTTTTTTTTTGACAAAAATTTTGCAAAAAAAGCATGGGTTAACCCCTTACCTGTTTTTTTAGCGAAAAAAAAAGTTGTCGCAAATCTTGGGGAATGGCATATAAACTGAAAGGTGGGTCCAAAACAATCCCCTACCTCAAGTTATAGCATAATTGGTAAGCGGGTTTAGCCACAGCACCAGCTTTGGTTTCAAATGTCAAATTTTTGGTTTTCAATTTATGGCCTGTTTAAGGTAGCAAACCTGGTATTTTGACTTATTTCGCTTAAATTGACATCTAGAGATTACCGCCAGCATATTTTTTCAATTTTTTTTTTGACAAAATTTTGCAAAAAAAGCATGGGTTAACCCCTTACCTGTTTTTTTAGCGAAAAAAAAAGTTGTCGCAAATCTTGGGGAATGGCATATAAACTGAAAGGTGGGTCCAAAACAATCCCCTACCTCAAGTTATAGCATAATTGGTAAGCGGGTTTAGCCACAGCACCAGCTTTGGTTTCAAATGTCAAATTTTTGGTTTTCAATTTATGGCCTGTTTAAGGTAGCAAACCTGGTATTTTGACTTATTTCGCTTAAATTGACATCTAGAGATTACCGCCAGCATATTTTTTCAATTTTTTTTTTGACAAAAATTTTGCAAAAAAAGCATGGGTTAACCCCTTACCTGTTTTTTTAGCGAAAAAAAAAGTTGTCGCAAATCTTGGGGAATGGCATATAAACTGAAAGGTGGGTCCAAAACAATCCCCTACCTCAAGTTATAGCATAATTGGTAAGCGGGTTTAGCCACAGCACCAGCTTTGGTTTCAAATGTCAAATTTTTGGTTTTCAATTTATGGCCTGTTTAAGGTAGCAAACCTGGTATTTTGACTTATTTCGCTTAAATTGACATCTAGAGATTACCGCCAGCATATTTTTTCAATTTTTTTTTTGACAAAAATTTTACAAAAAAAGCATGGGTTAACCCCTTACCTGTTTTTTTAGCGAAAAAAAAAGTTGTCGCAAATCTTGGGGAATGGCATATAAACTGAAAGGTGGGTCCAAAACAATCCCCTACCTCAAGTTATAGCATAATTGGTAAGCGGGTTTAGCCACAGCACCAGCTTTGGTTTCAAATGTCAAATTTTTGGTTTTCAATTTATGGCCTGTTTAAGGTAGCAAACCTGGTATTTTGACTTATTTCGCTTAAATTGACATTTAGAGATTACCGCCAGCATATTTTTTCAATTTTTTTTTTGACAAAAATTTTGCAAAAAAAGCATGGGTTAACCCCTTACCTGTTTTTTTAGCGAAAAAAAAAGTTGTCGCAAATCTTGGGGAATGGCATATAAACTGAAAGGTGGGTCCAAAACAATCCCCTACCTCAAGTTATAGCATAATTGGTAAGCGGGTTTAGCCACAGCACCAGCTTTGGTTTCAAATGTCAAATTTTTGGTTTTCAATTTATGGCCTGTTTAAGGTAGCAAACCTGGTATTTTGACTTATTTCGCTTAAATTGACATCTAGAGATTACCGCCAGCATATTTTTTCAATTTTTTTTTTGACAAAAATTTTGCAAAAAAAGCATGGGTTAACCCCTTACCTGTTTTTTTTAGCGAAAAAAAAAGTTGTCGCAAATCTTGGGGAATGGCATATAAACTGAAAGGTGGGTCCAAAACAATCCCCTACCTCAAGTTATAGCATAATTGGTAAGCGGGTTTAGCCACAGCACCAGCTTTGGTTTCAAATGTCAAATTTTTGGTTTTCAATTTATGGCCTGTTTAAGGTAGCAAACCTGGTATTTTGACTTATTTCGCTTAAATTGACATCTAGAGATTACCGCCAGCATATTTTTTCAATTTTTTTTTTGACAAAAATTTTGCAAAAAAAGCATGGGTTAACCCCTTACCTGTTTTTTTAGCGAAAAAAAAAGTTGTCGCAAATCTTGGGGAATGGCATATAAACTGAAAGGTGGGTCCAAAACAATCCCCTACCTCAAGTTATAGCATAATTGGTAAGCGGGTTTAGCCACAGCACCAGCTTTGGTTTCAAATGTCAAATTTTTGGTTTTCAATTTATGGCCTGTTTAAGGTAGCAAACCTGGTATTTTGACTTATTTCGCTTAAATTGACATCTAGAGATTACCGCCAGCATATTTTTTCAATTTTTTTTTTGACAAAAATTTTGCAAAAAAAGCATGGGTTAACCCCTTACCTGTTTTTTTAGCAAAAAAAAAAGTTGTCGCAAATCTTGGGGAATGGCATATAAACTGAAAGGTGGGTCCAAAACAATCCCCTACCTCAAGTTATAGCATAATTGGTAAGCGGGTTTAGCCACAGCACCAGCTTTGGTTTCAAATGTCAAATTTTTGGTTTTCAATTTATGACCTGTTTAAGGTAGCAAACCTGGTATTTTGACTTATTTCGCTTAAATTGACATCTAGAGATTACCGCCAGCATATTTTTTCAATTTTTTTTTTGACAAAAATTTTGCAAAAAAAGCATGGGTTAACCCCTTACCTGTTTTTTTAGCGAAAAAAAAAGTTGTCGCAAATCTTGGGGAATGGCATATAAACTGAAAGGTGGGTCCAAAACAATCCCCTACCTCAAGTTATAGCATAATTGGTAAGCGGGTTTAGCCACAGCACCAGCTTTGGTTTCAAATGTCAAATTTTTGGTTTTCAATTTATGGCCTGTTTAAGGTAGCAAACCTGGTATTTTGACTTATTTCGCTTAAATTGACATCTAGAGATTACCGCCAGCATATTTTTTCAATTTTTTTTTTGACAAAAATTTTGCAAAAAAAGCATGGGTTAACCCCTTACCTGTTTTTTTAGCGAAAAAAAAAGTTGTCGCAAATCTTGGGGAATGGCATATAAACTGAAAGGTGGGTCCAAAACAATCCCCTACCTCAAGTTATAGCATAATTGGTAAGCGGGTTTAGCCACAGCACCAGCTTTGGTTTCAAATGTCAAATTTTTGGTTTTCAATTTATGGCCTGTTTAAGGTAGCAAACCTGGTATTTTGACTTATTTCGCTTAAATTGACATCTAGAGATTACCGCCAGCATATTTTTTCAATTTTTTTTTTGACAAAAATTTTGCAAAAAAAGCATGGGTTAACCCCTTACCTGTTTTTTTAGCGAAAAAAAAAGTTGTCGCAAATCTTGGGGAATGGCATATAAACTGAAAGGTGGGTCCAAAACAATCCCCTACCTCAAGTTATAGCATAATTGGTAAGCGGGTTTAGCCACAGCACCAGCTTTGGTTTCAAATGTCAAATTTTTGGTTTTCAATTTATGGCCTGTTTAAGGTAGCAAACCTGGTATTTTGACTTATTTCGCTTAAATTGACATCTAGAGATTACCGCCAGCATATTTTTTCAATTTTTTTTTTGACAAAAATTTTGCAAAAAAAGCATGGGTTAACCCCTTACCTGTTTTTTTAGCGAAAAAAAAAGTTGTCGCAAATCTTGGGGAATGGCATATAAACTGAAAGGTGGGTCCAAAACAATCCCCTACCTCAAGTTATAGCATAATTGGTAAGCGGGTTTAGCCACAGCACCAGCTTTGGTTTCAAATGTCAAATTTTTGGTTTTCAATTTATGGCCTGTTTAAGGTAGCAAACCTGGTATTTTGACTTATTTCGCTTAAATTGACATCTAGAGATTACCGCCAGCATATTTTTTCAATTTTTTTTTTGACAAAAATTTTGCAAAAAAAGCATAGGTTAACCCCTTACCTGTTTTTTTAGCGAAAAAAAAAGTTGTCGCAAATCTTGGGGAATGGCATATAAACTGAAAGGTGGGTCCAAAACAATCCCCTACCTCAAGTTATAGCATAATTGGTAAGCGGGTTTAGCCACAGCACCAGCTTTGGTTTCAAATGTCAAATTTTTGGTTTTCAATTTATGGCCTGTTTAAGGTAGCAAACCTGGTATTTTGACTTATTTCGCTTAAATTGACATCTAGAGATTACCGCCAGCATATTTTTTCAATTTTTTTTTTGACAAAAATTTTGCAAAAAAAGCATGGGTTAACCCCTTACCTGTTTTTTTAGCGAAAAAAAAAGTTGTCGCAAATCTTGGGGAATGGCATATAAACTGAAAGGTGGGTCCAAAACAATCCCCTACCTCAAGTTATAGCATAATTGGTAAGCGGGTTTAGCCACAGCACCAGCTTTGGTTTCAAATGTCAAATTTTTGGTTTTCAATTTATGGCCTGTTTAAGGTAGCAAACCTGGTATTTTGACTTATTTCGCTTAAATTGACATCTAGAGATTACCGCCAGCATATTTTTTCAATTTTTTTTTTGACAAAAATTTTGCAAAAAAAGCATGGGTTAACCCTTACCTGTTTTTTTAGCGAAAAAAAAAGTTGTCGCAAATCTTGGGGAATGGCATATAAACTGAAAGGTGGGTCCAAAACAATCCCCTACCTCAAGTTATAGCATAATTGGTAAGCGGGTTTAGCCACAGCACCAGCTTTGGTTTCAAATGTCAAATTTTTGGTTTTCAATTTATGGCCTGTTTAAGGTAGCAAACCTGGTATTTTGACTTATTTCGCTTAAATTGACATCTAGAGATTACCGCCAGCATATTTTTTCAATTTTTTTTTTGACAAAAATTTTGCAAAAAAAGCATGGGTTAACCCCTTACCTGTTTTTTTAGCGAAAAAAAAAGTTGTCGCAAATCTTGGGGAATGGCATATAAACTGAAAGGTGGGTCCAAAACAATCCCCTACCTCAAGTTATAGCATAATTGGTAAGCGGGTTTAGCCACAGCACCAGCTTTGGTTTCAAATGTCAAATTTTTGGTTTTCAATTTATGGCCTGTTTAAGGTAGCAAACCTGGTATTTTGACTTATTTCGCTTAAATTGACATCTAGAGATTACCGCCAGCATATTTTTTCAATTTTTTTTTTGACAAAAATTTTGCAAAAAAAGCATGGGTTAACCCCTTACCTGTTTTTTTAGCGAAAAAAAAAGTTGTCGCAAATCTTGGGGAATGGCATATAAACTGAAAGGTGGGTCCAAAACAATCCCCTACCTCAAGTTATAGCATAATTGGTAAGCGGGTTTAGCCACAGCACCAGCTTTGGTTTCAAATGTCAAATTTTTGGTTTTCAATTTATGGCCTGTTTAAGGTAGCAAACCTGGTATTTTGACTTATTTCGCTTAAATTGACATCTAGAGATTACCGCCAGCATATTTTTTCAATTTTTTTTTTGACAAAAATTTTGCAAAAAAAGCATGGGTTAACCCCTTACCTGTTTTTTTAGCGAAAAAAAAAAGTTGTCGCAAATCTTGGGGAATGGCATATAAACTGAAAGGTGGGTCCAAAACAATCCCCTACCTCAAGTTATAGCATAATTGGTAAGCGGGTTTAGCCACAGCACCAGCTTTGGTTTCAAATGTCAAATTTTTGGTTTTCAATTTATGGCCTGTTTAAGGTAGCAAACCTGGTATTTTGACTTATTTCGCTTAAATTGACATCTAGAGATTACCGCCAGCATATTTTTTCAATTTTTTTTTTGACAAAAATTTTGCAAAAAAAGCATGGGTTAACCCCTTACCTGTTTTTTTAGCGAAAAAAAAAGTTGTCGCAAATCTTGGGGAATGGCATATAAACTGAAAGGTGGGTCCAAAACAATCCCCTACCTCAAGTTATAGCATAATTGGTAAGCGGGTTTAGTCACAGCACCAGCTTTGGTTTCAAATGTCAAATTTTTGGTTTTCAATTTATGGCCTGTTTAAGGTAGCAAACCTGGTATTTTGACTTATTTCGCTTAAATTGACATCTAGAGATTACCGCCAGCATATTTTTTCAATTTTTTTTTGACAAAAATTTTGCAAAAAAAGCATGGGTTAACCCCTTACCTGTTTTTTTAGCGAAAAAAAAAGTTGTCGCAAATCTTGGGGAATGGCATATAAACTGAAAGGTGGGTCCAAAACAATCCCCTACCTCAAGTTATAGCATAATTGGTAAGCGGGTTTAGCCACAGCACCAGCTTTGGTTTCAAATGTCAAATTTTTGGTTTTCAATTTATGGCCTGTTTAAGGTAGCAAACCTGGTATTTTGACTTATTTCGCTTAAATTGACATCTAGAGATTACCGCCAGCATATTTTTTCAATTTTTTTTTGACAAAAATTTTGCAAAAAAAGCATGGGTTAACCCCTTACCTGTTTTTTTAGCGAAAAAAAAAGTTGTCGCAAATCTTGGGGAATGGCATATAAACTGAAAGGTGGGTCCAAAACAATCCCCTACCTCAAGTTATAGCATAATTGGTAAGCGGGTTTAGCCACAGCACCAGCTTTGGTTTCAAATGTCAAATTTTTGGTTTTCAATTTATGGCCTGTTTAAGGTAGCAAACCTGGTATTTTGACTTATTTCGCTTAAATTGACATCTAGAGATTACCGCCAGCATATTTTTTCAATTTTTTTTTTGACAAAAATTTTGCAAAAAAAGCATGGGTTAACCCCTTACCTGTTTTTTTAGCGAAAAAAAAAGTTGTCGCAAATCTTGGGGAATGGCATATAAACTGAAAGGTGGGTCCAAAACAATCCCCTACCTCAAGTTATAGCATAATTGGTAAGCGGGTTTAGCCACAGCACCAGCTTTGGTTTCAAATGTCAAATTTTTGGTTTTCAATTTATGGCCTGTTTAAGGTAGCAAACCTGGTATTTTGACTTATTTCGCTTAAGTTGACATCTAGAGATTACCGCCAGCATATTTTTTCAATTTTTTTTTTGACAAAAATTTTGCAAAAAAAGCATGGGTTAACCCCTTACCTGTTTTTTTAGCGAAAAAAAAAGTTGTCGCAAATCTTGGGGAATGGCATATAAACTGAAAGGTGGGTCCAAAACAATCCCCTACCTCAAGTTATAGCATAATTGGTAAGCGGGTTTAGCCACAGCACCAGCTTTGGTTTCAAATGTCAAATTTTTGGTTTTCAATTTATGGCCTGTTTAAGGTAGCAAACCTGGTATTTTGACTTATTTCGCTTAAATTGACATCTAGAGATTACCGCCAGCATATTTTTTCAATTTTTTTTTTGACAAAAATTTTGCAAAAAAAGCATGGGTTAACCCCTTACCTGTTTTTTTAGCGAAAAAAAAAGTTGTCGCAAATCTTGGGGAATGGCATATAAACTGAAAGGTGGGTCCAAAACAATCCCCTACCTCAAGTTATAGCATAATTGGTAAGCGGGTTTAGCCACAGCACCAGCTTTGGTTTCATATGTAAAATTTTGGTTTTCAATTTATGGCCTGTTTAAGGTAGCAAACCTGGTATTTTGACTTATTTCGCTTAAATTGACATCTAGAGATTACCGCCAGCATATTTTTTCAATTTTTTTTTTGACAAAAATTTTGCAAAAAAAGCATGGGTTAACCCCTTACCTGTTTTTTTAGCGAAAAAAAAAGTTGTCGCAAATCTTGGGGAATGGCATATAAACTGAAAGGTGGGTCCAAAACAATCCCCTACCTCAAGTTATAGCATAATTGGTAAGCGGGTTTAGCCACAGCACCAGCTTTGGTTTCAAATGTCAAATTTTTGGTTTTCAATTTATGGCCTGTTTAAGGTAGCAAACCTGGTATTTTGACTTATTTCGCTTAAATTGACATCTAGAGATTACCGCCAGCATATTTTTTCAATTTTTTTTTTGACAAAAATTTTGCAAAAAAAGCATGGGTTAACCCCTTACCTGTTTTTTTAGCGAAAAAAAAAGTTGTCGCAAATCTTGGGGAATGGCATATAAACTGAAAGGTGGGTCCAAAACAATCCCCTACCTCAAGTTATAGCATAATTGGTAAGCGGGTTTAGCCACAGCACCAGCTTTGGTTTCAAATGTCAAATTTTTGGTTTTCAATTTATGGCCTGTTTAAGGTAGCAAACCTGGTATTTTGACTTATTTCGCTTAAATTGACATCTAGAGATTACCGCCAGCATATTTTTTCAATTTTTTTTTTGACAAAAATTTTGCAAAAAAAGCATGGGTTAACCCCTTACCTGTTTTTTTAGCGAAAAAAAAAGTTGTCGCAAATCTTGGGGAATGGCATATAAACTGAAAGGTGGGTCCAAAACAATCCCCTACCTCAAGTTATAGCATAATTGGTAAGCGGGTTTAGCCACAGCACCAGCTTTGGTTTCAAATGTCAAATTTTTGGTTTTCAATTTATGGCCTGTTTAAGGTAGCAAACCTGGTATTTTGACTTATTTCGCTTAAATTGACATCTAGAGATTACCGCCAGCATATTTTTTCAATTTTTTTTTTGACAAAAATTTTGCAAAAAAAGCATGGGTTAACCCCTTACCTGTTTTTTTAGCGAAAAAAAAAGTTGTCGCAAATCTTGGGGAATGGCATATAAACTGAAAGGTGGGTCCAAAACAATCCCCTACCTCAAGTTATAGCATAATTGGTAAGCGGGTTTAGCCACAGCACCAGCTTTGGTTGCAAATGTCAAATTTTTGGTTTTCAATTTATGGCCTGTTTAAGGTAGCAAACCTGGTATTTTGACTTATTTCGCTTAAATTGACATCTAGAGATTACCGCCAGCATATTTTTTCAATTTTTTTTTTGACAAAAATTTTGCAAAAAAAGCATGGGTTAACCCCTTACCTGTTTTTTTAGCGAAAAAAAAAGTTGTCGCAAATCTTGGGGAATGGCATATAAACTGAAAGGTGGGTCCAAAACAATCCCCTACCTCAAGTTATAGCATAATTGGTAAGCGGGTTTAGCCACAGCACCAGCTTTGGTTTCAAATGTCAAATTTTTGGTTTTCAATTTATGGCCTGTTTAAGGTAGCAAACCTGGTATTTTGACTTATTTCGCTTAAATTGACATCTAGAGATTACCGCCAGCATATTTTTTCAATTTTTTTTTTGACAAAAATTTTGCAAAAAAAGCATGGGTTAACCCCTTACCTGTTTTTTTAGCGAAAAAAAAAGTTGTCGCAAATCTTGGGGAATGGCATATAAACTGAAAGGTGGGTCCAAAACAATCCCCTACCTCAAGTTATAGCATAATTGGTAAGCGGGTTTAGCCACAGCACCAGCTTTGGTTTCAAATGTCAAATTTTTGGTTTTCAATTTATGGCCTGTTTAAGGTAGCAAACCTGGTATTTTGACTTATTTCGCTTAAATTGACATCTAGAGATTACCGCCAGCATATTTTTTCAATTTTTTTTTTGACAAAAATTTTGCAAAAAAAGCATGGGTTAACCCCTTACCTGTTTTTTTAGCGAAAAAAAAAGTTGTCGCAAATCTTGGGGAATGGCATATAAACTGAAAGGTGGGTCCAAAACAATCCCCTACCTCAAGTTATAGCATAATTGGTAAGCGGGTTTAGCCACAGCACCAGCTTTGGTTGCAAATGTCAAATTTTTGGTTTTCAATTTATGGCCTGTTTAAGGTAGCAAACCTGGTATTTTGACTTATTTCGCTTAAATTGACATCTAGAGATTACCGCCAGCATATTTTTTCAATTTTTTTTTTGACAAAAATTTTGCAAAAAAAGCATGGGTTAACCCCTTACCTGTTTTTTTAGCGAAAAAAAAAGTTGTCGCAAATCTTGGGGAATGGCATATAAACTGAAAGGTGGGTCCAAAACAATCCCCTACCTCAAGTTATAGCATAATTGGTAAGCGGGTTTAGCCACAGCACCAGCTTTGGTTTCAAATGTCAAATTTTTGGTTTTCAATTTATGGCCTGTTTAAGGTAGCAAACCTGGTATTTTGACTTATTTCGCTTAAATTGACATCTAGAGATTACCGCCAGCATATTTTTTCAATTTTTTTTTTGACAAAAATTTTGCAAAAAAAGCATGGGTTAACCCCTTACCTGTTTTTTTAGCGAAAAAAAAAGTTGTCGCAAATCTTGGGGAATGGCATATAAACTGAAAGGTGGGTCCAAAACAATCCCCTACCTCAAGTTATAGCATAATTGGTAAGCGGGTTTAGCCACAGCACCAGCTTTGGTTTCAAATGTCAAATTTTTGGTTTTCAATTTATGGCCTGTTTAAGGTAGCAAACCTGGTATTTTGACTTATTTCGCTTAAATTGACATCTAGAGATTACCGCCAGCATATTTTTTCAATTTTTTTTTTGACAAAAATTTTGCAAAAAAAGCATGGGTTAACCCCTTACCTGTTTTTTTAGCGAAAAAAAAAGTTGTCGCAAATCTTGGGGAATGGCATATAAACTGAAAGGTGGGTCCAAAACAATCCCCTACCTCAAGTTATAGCATAATTGGTAAGCGGGTTTAGCCACAGCACCAGCTTTGGTTTCAAATGTCAAATTTTTGGTTTTCAATTTATGGCCTGTTTAAGGTAGCAAACCTGGTATTTTGACTTATTTCGCTTAAATTGACATCTAGAGATTACCGCCAGCATATTTTTTCAATTTTTTTTTTGACAAAAATTTTGCAAAAAAAGCATGGTTAACCCCTTACCTGTTTTTTTAGCGAAAAAAAAAGTTGTCGCAAATCTTGGGGAATGGCATATAAACTGAAAGGTGGGTCCAAAACAATCCCCTACCTCAAGTTATAGCATAATTGGTAAGCGGGTTTAGCCACAGCACCAGCTTTGGTTTCAAATGTCAAATTTTTGGTTTTCAATTTATGGCCTGTTTAAGGTAGCAAACCTGGTATTTTGACTTATTTCGCTTAAATTGACATCTAGAGATTACCGCCAGCATATTTTTTCAATTTTTTTTTTGACAAAAATTTTGCAAAAAAAGCATGGGTTAACCCCTTACCTGTTTTTTTAGCGAAAAAAAAAGTTGTCGCAAATCTTGGGGAATGGCATATAAACTGAAAGGTGGGTCCAAAACAATCCCCTACCTCAAGTTATAGCATAATTGGTAAGCGGGTTTAGCCACAGCACCAGCTTTGGTTTCAAATGTCAAATTTTTGGTTTTCAATTTATGGCCTGTTTAAGGTAGCAAACCTGGTATTTTGACTTATTTCGCTTAAATTGACATCTAGAGATTACCGCCAGCATATTTTTTCAATTTTTTTTTGACAAAAATTTTGCAAAAAAAGCATGGGTTAACCCCTTACCTGTTTTTTTAGCGAAAAAAAAAGTTGTCGCAAATCTTGGGGAATGGCATATAAACTGAAAGGTGGGTCCAAAACAATCCCCTACCTCAAGTTATAGCATAATTGGTAAGCGGGTTTAGCCACAGCACCAGCTTTGGTTTCAAATGTCAAATTTTTGGTTTTCAATTTATGGCCTGTTTAAGGTAGCAAACCTGGTATTTTGACTTATTTCGCTTAAATTGACATCTAGAGATTACCGCCAGCATATTTTTTCAATTTTTTTTTTGACAAAAATTTTGCAAAAAAAGCATGGGTTAACCCCTTACCTGTTTTTTTAGCGAAAAAAAAAGTTGTCGCAAATCTTGGGGAATGGCATATAAACTGAAAGGTGGGTCCAAAACAATCCCCTACCTCAAGTTATAGCATAATTGGTAAGCGGGTTTAGCCACAGCACCAGCTTTGGTTTCAAATGTCAAATTTTTGGTTTTCAATTTATGGCCTGTTTAAGGTAGCAAACCTGGTATTTTGACTTATTTCGCTTAAATTGACATCTAGAGATTACCGCCAGCATATTTTTTCAATTTTTTTTTTGACAAAAATTTTGCAAAAAAAGCATGGGTTAACCCCTTACCTGTTTTTTTAGCGAAAAAAAAAGTTGTCGCAAATCTTGGGGAATGGCATATAAACTGAAAGGTGGGTCCAAAACAATCCCCTACCTCAAGTTATAGCATAATTGGTAAGCGGGTTTAGCCACAGCACCAGCTTTGGTTTCAAATGTCAAATTTTTGGTTTTCAATTTATGGCCTGTTTAAGGTAGCAAACCTGGTATTTTGACTTATTTCGCTTAAATTGACATCTAGAGATTACCGCCAGCATATTTTTCAATTTTTTTTTGACAAAAATTTTGCAAAAAAAGCATGGGTTAACCCCTTACCTGTTTTTTTAGCGAAAAAAAAAGTTGTCGCAAATCTTGGGGAATGGCATATAAACTGAAAGGTGGGTCCAAAACAATCCCCTACCTCAAGTTATAGCATAATTGGTAAGCGGTTTAGCCACAGCACCAGCTTTGGTTTCAAATGTCAAATTTTTGGTTTCAATTTATGGCCTGTTTAAGGTAGCAAACCTGGTATTTTGACTTATTTCGCTTAAATTGACATCTAGAGATTACCGCCAGCATATTCATATTTTTTCAATTTTTTTTTTGACAAAAATTTTGCAAAAAAAGCATGGGTTAACCCCTTACCTGTTTTTTTAGCGAAAAAAAAAGTTGTCGCAAATCTTGGGGAATGGCATATAAACTGAAAGGTGGGTCCAAAACAATCCCCTACCTCAAGTTATAGCATAATTGGTAAGCGGGTTTAGCCACAGCACCAGCTTTGGTTTCAAATGTCAAATTTTTGGTTTTCAATTTATGGCCTGTTTAAGGTAGCAAACCTGGTATTTTGACTTATTTCGCTTAAATTGACATCTAGAGATTACCGCCAGCATATTTTTTCAATTTTTTTTTTGACAAAAATTTTGCAAAAAAAGCATGGGTTAACCCCTTACCTGTTTTTTTAGCGAAAAAAAAAGTTGTCGCAAATCTTGGGGAATGGCATATAAACTGAAAGGTGGGTCCAAAACAATCCCCTACCTCAAGTTATAGCATAATTGGTAAGCGGGTTTAGCCACAGCACCAGCTTTGGTTTCAAATGTCAAATTTTTGGTTTTCAATTTATGGCCTGTTTAAGGTAGCAAACCTGGTATTTTGACTTATTTCGCTTAAATTGACATCTAGAGATTACCGCCAGCATATTTTTTCAATTTTTTTTTTGACAAA
The DNA here is from genome assembly GCA_963693315.1 of Diogma glabrata. Taxonomy (NCBI): domain Eukaryota; kingdom Metazoa; phylum Arthropoda; class Insecta; order Diptera; family Cylindrotomidae; genus Diogma; species Diogma glabrata. The sequence goes on from OY856187.1 coordinate 397,889,600, forward strand.
AATTTTGCAAAAAAAGCATGGGTTAACCCCTTACCTGTTTTTTTAGCGAAAAAAAAAGTTGTCGCAAATCTTGGGGAATGGCATATAAACTTAAAGGTGGGTCCAAAACAATCCCCTACCTCAAGTTATAGCATAATTGGTAAGCGGGTTTAGCCACAGCACCAGCTTTGGTTTCAAATGTCAAATTTTTGGTTTTCAATTTATGGCCTGTTTAAGGTAGCAAACCTGGTATTTTGACTTATTTCGCTTAAATTGACATCTAGAGATTACCGCCAGCATATTTTTTCAATTTTTTTTTTGACAAAAATTTTGCAAAAAAAGCATGGGTTAACCCCTTACCTGTTTTTTTAGCGAAAAAAAAAGTTGTCGCAAATCTTGGGGAATGGCATATAAACTGAAAGGTGGGTCCAAAACAATCCCCTACCTCAAGTTATAGCATAATTGGTAAGCGGGTTTAGCCACAGCACCAGCTTTGGTTTCAAATGTCAAATTTTTGGTTTTCAATTTATGGCCTGTTTAAGGTAGCAAACCTGGTATTTTGACTTATTTCGCTTAAATTGACATCTAGAGATTACCGCCAGCATATTTTTTCAATTTTTTTTTTGACAAAAATTTTGCAAAAAAAGCATGGGTTAACCCCTTACCTGTTTTTTTAGCGAAAAAAAAAGTTGTCGCAAATCTTGGGGAATGGCATATAAACTGAAAGGTGGGTCCAAAACAATCCCCTACCTCAAGTTATAGCATAATTGGTAAGCGGGTTTAGCCACAGCACCAGCTTTGGTTTCAAATGTCAAATTTTTGGTTTTCAATTTATGGCCTGTTTAAGGTAGCAAACCTGGTATTTTGACTTATTTCGCTTAAATTGACATCTAGAGATTACCGCCAGCATATTTTTTCAATTTTTTTTTTGACAAAAATTTTGCAAAAAAAGCATGGGTTAACCCCTTACCTGTTTTTTTAGCGAAAAAAAAAGTTGTCGCAAATCTTGGGGAATGGCATATAAACTGAAAGGTGGGTCCAAAACAATCCCCTACCTCAAGTTATAGCATAATTGGTAAGCGGGTTTAGCCACAGCACCAGCTTTGGTTTCAAATGTCAAATTTTTGGTTTTCAATTTATGGCCTGTTTAAGGTAGCAAACCTGGTATTTTGACTTATTTCGCTTAAATTGACATCTAGAGATTACCGCCAGCATATTTTTTCAATTTTTTTTTTGACAAAAATTTTGCAAAAAAAGCATGGGTTAACCCCTTACCTGTTTTTTTAGCGAAAAAAAAAGTTGTCGCAAATCTTGGGGAATGGCATATAAACTGAAAGGTGGGTCCAAAACAATCCCCTACCTCAAGTTATAGCATAATTGGTAAGCGGGTTTTGCCACATCACCAGCTTTGGTTTCAAATGTCAAATTTTTGGTTTTCAATTTATGGCCTGTTTAAGGTAGCAAACGTGGTATTTTGACTTATTTCGCTTAAATTGACATCTAGAGATTACCGCCAGCATATTTTTTCAATTTTTTTTTTGACAAAAATTTTGCAAAAAAGCATGGGTTAACCCCTTACCTGTTTTTTTAGCGAAAAAAAAAGTTGTCGCAAATCTTGGGGAATGGCATATAAACTGAAAGGTGGGTCCAAAACAATCCCCTACCTCAAGTTATAGCATAATTGGTAAGCGGGTTTAGCCACAGCACCAGCTTTGGTTTCAAATGTCAAATTTTTGGTTTTCAATTTATGGCCTGTTTAAGGTAGCAAACCTGGTATTTTGACTTATTTCGCTTAAATTGACATCTAGAGATTACCGCCAGCATATTTTTTCAATTTTTTTTTTGACAAAAATTTTGCAAAAAAAGCATGGGTTAACCCCTTACCTGTTTTTTTAGCGAAAAAAAAAGTTGTCGCAAATCTTGGGGAATGGCATATAAACTGAAAGGTGGGTCCAAAACAATCCCCTACCTCAAGTTATAGCATAATTGGTAAGCGGGTTTAGCCACAGCACCAGCTTTGGTTTCAAATGTCAAATTTTTGGTTTTCAATTTATGGCCTGTTTAAGGTAGCAAACCTGGTATTTTGACTTATTTCGCTTAAATTGACATCTAGAGATTACCGCCAGCATATTTTTTCAATTTTTTTTTTGACAAAAATTTTGCAAAAAAAGCATGGGTTAACCCCTTACCTGTTTTTTTAGCGAAAAAAAAAGTTGTCGCAAATCTTGGGGAATGGCATATAAACTGAAAGGTGGGTCCAAAACAATCCCCTACCTCAAGTTATAGCATAATTGGTAAGCGGGTTTAGCCACAGCACCAGCTTTGGTTTCAAATGTCAAATTTTTGGTTTTCAATTTATGGCCTGTTTAAGGTAGCAAACCTGGTATTTTGACTTATTTCGCTTAAATTGACATCTAGAGATTACCGCCAGCATATTTTTTCAATTTTTTTTTTGACAAAAATTTTGCAAAAAAAGCATGGGTTAACCCCTTACCTGTTTTTTTAGCGAAAAAAAAAGTTGTCGCAAATCTTGGGGAATGGCATATAAACTTAAAGGTGGGTCCAAAACAATCCCCTACCTCAAGTTATAGCATAATTGGTAAGCGGGTTTAGCCACAGCACCAGCTTTGGTTTCAAATGTCAAATTTTTGGTTTTCAATTTATGGCCTGTTTAAGGTAGCAAACCTGGTATTTTGACTTATTTCGCTTAAATTGACATCTAGAGATTACCGCCAGCATATTTTTTCAATTTTTTTTTTGACAAAAATTTTGCAAAAAAAGCATGGGTTAACCCCTTACCTGTTTTTTTAGCGAAAAAAAAAGTTGTCGCAAATCTTGGGGAATGGCATATAAACTGAAAGGTGGGTCCAAAACAATCCCCTACCTCAAGTTATAGCATAATTGGTAAGCGGGTTTAGCCACAGCACCAGCTTTGGTTTCAAATGTCAAATTTTTGGTTTTCAATTTATGGCCTGTTTAAGGTAGCAAACCTGGTATTTTGACTTATTTCGCTTAAATTGACATCTAGAGATTACCGCCAGCATATTTTTTCAATTTTTTTTTTGACAAACATTTTGCAAAAAAAGCATGGGTTAACCCCTTACCTGTTTTTTTAGCGAAAAAAAAAGTTGTCGCAAATCTTGGGGAGTGGCATATAAACTGAAAGGTGGGTCCAAAACAATCCCCTACCTCAAGTTATAGCATAATTGGTAAGCGGGTTTAGCCACAGCACCAGCTTTGGTTTCAAATGTCAAATTTTTGGTTTTCAATTTATGGCCTGTTTAAGGTAGCAAACCTGGTATTTTGACTTATTTCGCTTAAATTGACATCTAGAGATTACCGCCAGCATATTTTTTCAATTTTTTTTTTGACAAAAATTTTGCAAAAAAAGCATGGGTTAACCCCTTACCTGTTTTTTTAGCGAAAAAAAAAGTTGTCGCAAATCTTGGGGAATGGCATATAAACTGAAAGGTGGGTCCAAAACAATCCCCTACCTCAAGTTATAGCATAATTGGTAAGCGGGTTTAGCCACAGCACCAGCTTTGGTTTCAAATGTCAAATTTTTGGTTTTCAATTTATGGCCTGTTTAAGGTAGCAAACCTGGTATTTTGACTTATTTCGCTTAAATTGACATCTAGAGATTACCGCCAGCATATTTTTTCAATTTTTTTTTTGACAAAAATTTTGCAAAAAAAGCATGGGTTAACCCCTTACCTGTTTTTTTAGCGAAAAAAAAAGTTGTCGCAAATCTTGGGGAATGGCATATAAACTGAAAGGTGGGTCCAAAACAATCCCCTACCTCAAGTTATAGCATAATTGGTAAGCGGGTTTAGCCACAGCACCAGCTTTGGTTTCAAATGTCAAATTTTTGGTTTTCAATTTATGGCCTGTTTAAGGTAGCAAACCTGGTATTTTGACTTATTTCGCTTAAATTGACATCTAGAGATTACCGCCAGCATATTTTTTCAATTTTTTTTTTGACAAAAATTTTGCAAAAAAAGCATGGGTTAACCCCTTACCTGTTTTTTTAGCGAAAAAAAAAGTTGTCGCAAATCTTGGGGAATGGCATATAAACTGAAAGGTGGGTCCAAAACAATCCCCTACCTCAAGTTATAGCATAATTGGTAAGCGGGTTTTGCCACAGCACCAGCTTTGGTTTCAAATGTCAAATTTTTGGTTTTCAATTTATGGCCTGTTTAAGGTAGCAAACCTGGTATTTTGACTTATTTCGCTTAAATTGACATCTAGAGATTACCGCCAGCATATTTTTTCAATTTTTTTTTTGACAAAAATTTTGCAAAAAAAGCATGGGTTAACCCCTTACCTGTTTTTTTAGCAAAAAAAAAAGTTGTCGCAAATCTTGGGGAATGGCATATAAACTGAAAGGTGGGTCCAAAACAATCCCCTACCTCAAGTTATAGCATAATTGGTAAGCGGGTTTAGCCACAGCACCAGCTTTGGTTTCAAATGTCAAATTTTTGGTTTTCAATTTATGGCCTGTTTAAGGTAGCAAACCTGGTATTTTGACTTATTTCGCTTAAATTGACATCTAGAGATTACCGCCAGCATATTTTTTCAATTTTTTTTTTGACAAAAATTTTGCAAAAAAAGCATGGGTTAACCCCTTACCTGTTTTTTTAGCGAAAAAAAAAGTTGTCGCAAATCTTGGGGAATGGCATATAAACTGAAAGGTGGGTCCAAAACAATCCCCTACCTCAAGTTATAACATAATTGGTAAGCGGGTTTAGCCACAGCACCAGCTTTGGTTTCAAATGTCAAATTTTTGGTTTTCAATTTATGGCCTGTTTAAGGTAGCAAACCTGGTATTTTGACTTATTTCGCTTAAATTGACATCTAGAGATTACCGCCAGCATATTTTTTCAATTTTTTTTTTGACAAAAATTTTGCAAAAAAAGCATGGGTTAACCCCTTACCTGTTTTTTTAGCGAAAAAAAAAGTTGTCGCAAATCTTGGGGAATGGCATATAAACTGAAAGGTGGGTCCAAAACAATCCCCTACCTCAAGTTATAGCATAATTGGTAAGCGGGTTTAGCCACAGCACCAGCTTTGGTTTCAAATGTCAAATTTTTGGTTTTCAATTTATGGCCTGTTTAAGGTAGCAAACCTGGTATTTTGACTTATTTCGCTTAAATTGACATCTAGAGATTACCGCCAGCATATTTTTTCAATTTTTTTTTGACAAAAATTTTGCAAAAAAAGCATGGGTTAACCCCTTACCTGTTTTTTTAGCGAAAAAAAAAGTTGTCGCAAATCTTGGGGAATGGCATATAAACTGAAAGGTGGGTCCAAAACAATCCCCTACCTCAAGTTATAGCATAATTGGTAAGCGGGTTTAGCCACAGCACCAGCTTTGGTTTCAAATGTCAAATTTTTGGTTTTCAATTTATGGCCTGTTTAAGGTAGCAAACCTGGTATTTTGACTTATTTCGCTTAAATTGACATCTAGAGATTACCGCCAGCATATTTTTTCAATTTTTTTTTTGACAAAAATTTTGCAAAAAAAGCATGGGTTAACCCCTTACCTGTTTTTTTAGCGAAAAAAAAAGTTGTCGCAAATCTTGGGGAATGGCATATAAACTGAAAGGTGGGTCCAAAACAATCCCCTACCTCAAGTTATAGCATAATTGGTAAGCGGGTTTGCCACAGCACCAGCTTTGGTTTCAAATGTCAAATTTTTGGTTTTCAATTTATGGCCTGTTTAAGGTAGCAAACCTGGTGTTTTGACTTATTTCGCTTAAATTGACATCTAGAGATTACCGCCAGCATATTTTTTCAATTTTTTTTTTGACAAAAATTTTGCAAAAAAAGCATGGGTTAACCCCTTACCTGTTTTTTTAGCGAAAAAAAAAGTTGTCGCAAATCTTGGGGAATGGCATATAAACTGAAAGGTGGGTCCAAAACAATCCCCTACCTCAAGTTATAGCATAATTGGTAAGCGGGTTTAGCCACAGCACCAGCTTTGGTTTCAAATGTCAAATTTTTGGTTTTCAATTTATGGCCTGTTTAAGGTAGCAAACCTGGTATTTTGACTTATTTCGCTTAAATTGACATCTAGAGATTACCGCCAGCATATTTTTTCAATTTTTTTTTTGACAAAAATTTTGCAAAAAAAGCATGGGTTAACCCCTTACCTGTTTTTTTAGCGAAAAAAAAAGTTGTCGCAAATCTTGGGGAATGGCATATAAACTGAAAGGTGGGTCCAAAACAATCCCCTACCTCAAGTTATAACATAATTGGTAAGCGGGTTTAGCCACAGCACCAGCTTTGGTTTCAAATGTCAAATTTTTGGTTTTCAATTTATGGCCTGTTTAAGGTAGCAAACCTGGTATTTTGACTTATTTCGCTTAAATTGACATCTAGAGATTACCGCCAGCATATTTTTTCAATTTTTTTTTGACAAAAATTTTGCAAAAAAAGCATGGGTTAACCCCTTACCTGTTTTTTAGCGAAAAAAAAAGTTGTCGCAAATCTTGGGGAATGGCATATAAACTGAAAGGTGGGTCCAAAACAATCCCCTACCTCAAGTTATAGCATAATTGGTAAGCGGGTTTAGCCACAGCACCAGCTTTGGTTTCAAATGTCAAATTTTTGGTTTTCAATTTATGGCCTGTTTAAGGTAGCAAACCTGGTATTTTGACTTATTTCGCTTAAATTGACATCTAGAGATTACCGCCAGCATATTTTTTCAATTTTTTTTTTGACAAAAATTTTGCAAAAAAAGCATGGGTTAACCCCTTACCTGTTTTTTTAGCGAAAAAAAAAGTTGTCGCAAATCTTGGGGAATGGCATATAAACTGAAAGGTGGGTCCAAAACAATCCCCTACCTCAAGTTATAGCATAATTGGTAAGCGGTTTAGCCACAGCACCAGCTTTGGTTTCAAATGTCAAATTTTTGGTTTTCAATTTATGGCCTGTTTAAGGTAGCAAACCTGGTATTTTGACTTATTTCGCTTAAATTGACATCTAGAGATTACCGCCAGCATATTTTTTCAATTTTTTTTTTGACAAAAATTTTGCAAAAAAAGCATGGGTTAACCCTTACCTGTTTTTTTAGCGAAAAAAAAAGTTGTCGCAAATCTTGGGGAATGGCATATAAACTGAAAGGTGGGTCCAAAACAATCCCCTACCTCAAGTTATAGCATAATT